>VZSE01013522.1:934212-965331 GCA_013398275.1 Promerops cafer
CGCATGGGGCGGGCGGGGCTGTTTCTGTCGCCGGGAAGGGTAATTAAAATAAATAAATAAATATTTTCAAATAAAAACTCTTTGAATTTCGGTGGAAGGTTGCACCCATTCCTGCCTGCCTGCCCAGCTGCCTGTGGATAAGATTTACCCCGACTTCTGGCTAGGCACAAGGTGAGGGATGCTGCTGCCCCCACTGACGCTGGAAGGTGGATATGTGGTTTAGAAACTGTTTTGCCAGGGTTTTTGGCATAAATATCTGAGCCCGCCAGCAGGTTCCTATTTGCCACAGAATGATTTGGTGTGAGGGATGGTGTCCCAGAGAATTTTTCAGGAGGAACCAAAATTCCCCCCAATTCAGTGTAACATCATGTCACGTTTAAACACAGTGACTGATACCAAAACCAAATGTCATTCCTGAAGTGTGCCTTATGCCAGTTTTATAGGCAGATAAGAGCCCTTGCCAGGAGTCAAACCAGTCACTGGAGCTGGGAGAGAAGCCAAGAAGCCTCCTGGGCCAGGGAGTGGCACTGGGGAGCCCACACTCACCCACTGGGAGCAGAGCAGATTCCTCATGCTGCTGTCAGATATTGTGTCTGGGATCAGTTGCCTTTTCCAGGGTGAAATGGGTTTCAGAAGGTTTGGAGGATTAATCACCACGGACTCCATTTCTGTTTGGGCAAGAGCCTCCTCCCAGACTGAACAATCCACAGAGAGCAGCTCTGACACGGAGCTGTGGGGTTTCACTGAAACCCTTCTAGCTCAAGAGAGGCCTTTAGGTTCGAAATGTGAGTCACTCCCTGAAACAGGACAAGGTGCAGGTAGGTGTTCACAGGTAATAAACCTGAATCTTTGCAATTGTACATCCACAGGGTGAAGGTGTGACTAAGGTGGGAGCTTACTGTGACATGTTATTGAGAGCTCTGTCCAGAATTCACTGATTACTACTGCAACATGGCAGAACCACAGTTTAAGAGTCAGCAGTGACCCACGGAGACGTGGCTTAACTGTAAAACTTGTCCTATTGCTGCCTCTGTATATGGAAAAATCTGAAAATACAACTGATGAGAAGAAAGCACATCTGTGTTCTCTTCTTCACTGGATCCACAGAGATATAGGTGCAGGATGGATGGAATGGGAAAAGCTTTAGCCACGTTAGAGGTTAATTACAGCTCTGGGACTGGACTTAGTTCAGCATCCAGGACCTTGGCAGCCCCGGGCTGGGCAGGGTGGAGGCGGCTTTCCAAAAGCCTGAGTCTGGCAGCAGGAGCCTTAGCCCAGGGCACTGGAGAGCTCAGAAACTTTGCTTCAGTCTCTGAAGTCCATAATTCAGTTGTCTGTTTATTGAAATTGTGTTGTAAGCACAGCTGCTTTCTGAGGCACGTATGGAAATGAAGGGGGAGTCTCATAAATACCCTGGCCCTGCGCCAGACCAGTGAGTCAGCGTAAAGAGCTGAGATGCAGCTTAACAGCTACAAGATAAAAAGACCCTAAAATATCCTCAAAAAATGCTCCCCCAGCCCACCCTCCTTTTCTGTTCAAATTTGGGTATCAGCATTGTGATTGGGAAGATAAGGACAGCTACAGCCTCAGCAGGATCTTGCAGTGCCCAGGGCCTGGGACTGGAGAAGGTGGAGACCTTCAGGGCAGAGGGAGGGCTGAGCTCATCTGAGAGCCCGACGGCGTCTGCATCGTCCTCGTTTTCGCTGGCAAATCAAAGCCTTTGCTTCAGTTGCCAATGCAAAGACTTGGAGCTAGAAGAGAAATACAATGTTTGTTTATTAGTACAGTCAAAATTCACTGCATCAAGTTTTCTTTTTTTTTCCAGTACAAATAAAATTTTGCAGAGACCTAAGTTAAGGCAAAAAAAGACATTTCAAAGGTGAACTTGCACAAAAAGCACCACTAAAGCATCCAGCAGTTTCAAAGACCCAGTTCCTAGATTCCTCTTCTTCATCCAGCATTCAATCCAATTTCACAGGTAGTTTTGGTCACTCAAATTCCTTTGTTCAGGAAGCCCACTATTTGCTGGAAAGATTCCACCCAGGTCTAAGAAGGGGATTTTTCTCTTGTGCTTTTATAATACATAAGTTGCTCAGTGGTCAGATGAGCATCCTGGATTAAACAAACAGGTGGAAAGCTGCAGTGGCTGAAGGACACTGAGCAGTCCCCGTGGCTCGGATGCACAGGAGGAGCTGCTGGGAGTTTAAAGTGAAGAAGTGAGGTGACAGCAAAACTCCTGCCCTGCTCTGCAGGCACGCAGGGCACGTGTGGCTGTGCTCTCTGCTCCACCGTGCAGTGCTGCTGTCAGCTTGTCAAACACACAGCTGAGCACGGGTGGGCTGCAGCCCGACACTGGGCTGAGGGTGCTGCTGTGTTTCCCTCTCCCCTCTTCAATTTATGCTTCCATTCTCTGCAGTTTTTGCATCCTGGCAAAGTTCTCCTTTCATGGTGTTTCAAGGTCTCCTGGTGTATTTATTTGACTCCAGCTCAGAGCTGCTGCCTGATGGCGAGCGAGCAGATCATGTCCTCACTTAAACCTGCTGCAAAGGAGCAAGAGCCTCTGCAGAGCAGAGGAACACGTCCTCTCCCTGCCTGCACATCCCAAGGCCTCTGGGAATGCCCAGGGGCAGTCTGGCAGCCCAGTGAGGGCTGGGGAGGAGAACCAAGTCATGAGACAACAAATGAAGGCAGAAGTTGGTCACGGTTGGTGGACGCGGGCTGCTCCGAGCACTGGGGCTCACCAGTGCAGGAGGTGAAGCCAGCTGGGCAAGGGAGGCACAGAAAGCACTGGGAGGGTGCTGGCAAGGAAGGTGGGTAAAAGAGAGATGGGAAAACAGAAGGAAATGGGCAAACTTGTGGGTGAGGGCAGGTTTTGAACAGAGATAGCGGGAGGAAATCAGTGGTGCAGCACAAGGGGAACTGTGGGGTGGTGGCAGGGGAGGAGTGATCCAGCTGTGGGGTGTGGGCTCTCCAGAAGGCAACAGCAAGGGACAAGAAAAGGAAATGATGTTCAGAGCAGGCGGTTGCCAGTGGTGAAACAATATCATAGAGAAAGATTCATGAGTAAGAACACTGACATTGCTTATTGTCTGTAAAACAAACAAACAAACAACAGATTCAGGGGCTTGAAGAGTGCTGATGTCATGGGAAAGCTCTCAAGTGTCTTACATGTGGAATAACCAGAGTCTGACTTAAAAAGAAAAATTAGGTAAAAGAAATCAGTAAGAGAAGAGAGGACATGGGAGGACACCAAGGGAAAGGTGAAAGTAGCAGCAGAATTGAGGGACTAAAAGAGACACAGGAGTAGATCTGGGATATTCGTGATGATTTCAGTAGAAAGTCAGGAGGGGGTATCAGAGATTAGCTGAAGAATAAACTAGGATACAAAAACAAGGTGCATACATCTGGTACAGCTGAATTTAAAAGTGCTGTAGCAAGAAAAGTCAAAAGTAAATGATATTTCATGCTCCAGCTTCAGATCAGTGAAAAACTTTGCAAAGGCTGGTGGGAGGGGCTGTGACCTTGAGGACATCACTCCACCTGCACCAGGAAAGTCCACACCAAACTGGGCAGTGAACTGGCACAAGGAATTCCCAACTGACCAACAAGCTCTCCAAGTGCGTCCTCACCACTGCAGAAAAATTAAGATGGGATGGTGCCAGTGGTAGACTGTACCTTGTAAATAGACCAAAAAAAGGAAGAAAAAAATTAATCAATCCCCAGTATTTGTACGACACACTTATCACAGGCTGCCACTCACTCCTCTTCTGCAGGCACAAAGGCCAACTCCCTACAGGCAGAACATTCATTACCAGCCCCAGCACTCACCCAAGGCAGTGAAAGCTGCAGTGCAACATCCAGGACTTTCCCAGCATGGCCACCTGCAGACACAAGCCAGGAGCAGGTCTGGAGAGGAAAACCTCCCTAAACCCACAAAGAGCCAGGACCAGGCTGACCTATGAAGGATTTCAAGCCTTGACAGGAGAGAAATATTACAGGCTGGTGGGCAAAGATCCATGGCTTGCAAGGTTACAAGTCAAAATCCCTGTGGTTAGGAGCTGCCTGCTTGCCCAGGGTGAAACTGTGTCCCAGTCAGTAGCAGCCTGCTCGTCCTCACCCTCGGGCTGAAGGGATGGCACTGCCTGCCCCACCTTGCCAGGGATGCCTGCTGCCAGAGCCAGTTCCCTGGCGCCAGGTGAGCACGTCCGTGGGGGCACTTCAGTGCCTGGCATGAAATCCTGCGGGGTTTGCTTTGAGGGCATTTGCTCTGGAGGTGTTTTCCTGCCCCCACTCGGCACAGGCGCTGCAGTGACAAGCAGGAATTGCACTGCAGCGGGGCACAGCCCTCCAGAGCAGCAGCAGCCCTGCAGCAGCACTGGTTTAATCTCACAACTAACCCCTGCCTCTTTTCCAGGGCCTCAAATCCCTGCTGTGGCCTCCCTCCTGCTGCAGCAGAGCAGCATGTGTGGTGAGTGCTATCTCCTGAAGTTTCTGGGGAAGACCACACAGACAGCTCCAAGCATTTCTCTCTGTCCATAATTTGGGAGATGAAAACTTTTTATACTACTATAGCCTGTTTCCTTCCTCTCAGCCTCACATGGCACTTTAATACCTGTTACTTACCTTCTCCACAGCAGTTTGGGGAGATTAATCACAAAGATCGTCTCAGGGTGCAAACTTTGCACCTGGCAGGAAACTTTGAAGGTCAGCAGTAAGCTGGCTTATGTTTATTACAGACTAAAACTTGAAAGCACAACACTCTGCTGGTGCTGCCCAGGCTCACTGCAATGACACATTGGCAATAGATGCATATCAGGGAGTTTAAAGGTCACAGCTACTCATGAGGAGGGGAACCTGAAAATACTGTCTCCAAAAAGAGTGAATCAGAAGCAAGACCCTCTGGTTACCTGAAATCAGACCTTTCTGGACAGCTCTGGTGTCAGTGATAAAGGCTTTTAGGAAGAAAATATCACATTTGGCAAAGCAGGATGCTCCTAAAACATCTCAGCACTGGGCTACTGAAAGATGCTTTAGCATTTAGATGAGACAATGCTATTTTATTTGCAACTATCACTCCTGATAGCATCCTTGAATTTCTCAGTTTCTGGCCTTGAAGAAATTGCCCAGCCCATAATTCACTTGTGGAACAGGATGGGCCTTCACCTGTAGTTCAGCTGATGGAAATTTGGAAAATAATTGTCATGTCATGTTCTCCAGCCTGGGAACTATGCCCAGAGAAAGCAGAGAATTACACAAACCCAGAGCGGAGCTGTGCTACCAGGTTTGGTACACCTGCAAAATGGGGTCTGCACCATCCTCAAACACCTGTAGCACCACTCATTTCTCTAACTTCTGGTTTCTTTAATCTGTTTAAAAGAAGTCCTGGCCTGAGAATATAGCCCTTGATCACAGGAACACAACAGTGTTAAGTGTAATGGCAAACACAAAGAGCAGCACTGGCTTTGAAAGCAAATGTCACTTGTGCAGAGGGCTGTGGTTTAGAGGGAAGGTCAGGGCACTACCAGAGGAAAACCACGACATTTTCTACACAACTTTCACACTGGACCCATTAAAGGGCCTTCCACCTTCTATTAGGCAGCCATTGATTGGAATTAATTAAAATATCTCCTGTGCACTGGACTTGAAACTCATCAGTGCTTTGTCATTATCTCTGAGCTTTCTCCCCAGTTAAAGCAAATATTGTCCAATAATCTGGTTTGCAGTAAGTGCACAGAACATTTAGCCACAAAACACCCTGTGGCATTCAGGTATTTGACTAGTTGCAGGGTTTAAGGGTGTGCCTGGAATTTCTGTTTAGATACACAACTGTGCAATGTATTTTTTAATCCAAGCTAAGAGAGAAACTTGGCCTCAGAACTCTCTGGAACAGAAAAACTGCATCACATTTCTGGAATCATAACCTCAAGCCCTTGGCTTCTTCTGGCACTTAGCCCTTGAGACGAACCAGCCATGCTGGGCCTTGCAGCCTGCTCAGTCACCTGGTTCTGCTGGCTGAGGAGCTTCATCTTCCAGTTTCCAGGTGGGTTTATTCACAGGGATTTCTCTCCAGCCATTCCCCCGGCTCTGGTGCCTTCACTCAGGTCCTGCTCCTCTCCCAGGGGTGGCCACACACTTTGTCCCTGGAGCAGCACCCCAGAGCGAGCCTGTGAAAGGCTGGCACTGCCATCCCTGACTCTGAGCAAGCCCTCACCTCAGACAGCTGGACCTGGCTGGGCCAGCTTCAGAGGGGCCCCGAGTCCAGCAGGGTTTGACCACCTGAGAAGCCGAGGAGCACGAGGAGACTGTGAATGCTGGAGCTGCTGCTCCCAGCCCGGGCAGCGCTGCCCCGCGGGAAATGATCCTGGCAGCCCATGCATCTTTAATGAGGCTCTCTGCACAGGACACATTTGATAGCTGAAGGCATAAAAGCCTCAGCAGGAGTGTCAGAAGCCTTTGTCCGTCTTTCAGAGCCAGCTCCAGTTTCTACAGCTGATGAAAGTCCCCGTTAGTTTTAGCAGGGCCTGAGGAAGGAAAGCTGCAGCTTGGGCTTACAGCTGTGAGAGTCAGGGCTGGTTTATAGGGATTTAAACACAGATATTCCATGCTTAGGACTTTCTCCTCCATAAGAAGGTGGCTTTACTGGTCAGCTGCCCTGACAGTGATGATGCTGTTCAACCACAAGACTCTGCAGCAGCAGCATTCAAATAACCTGGGTTATGTTCTCAGAGTTCCCCTGTCACTCGTGCCCACTGTTTCCAAAAGGGAACATAATGCCTTTGCTCTTTAAATCCAGGAATTCACATTTAAATAATCAGCATTTAAGAACAGTGAGAATGAGAACAAAGCAACACCAAAAGACACATCGGGAGACAGCAGAAACTCAGCCCTTTATCAAAGTTCCTTGACATTTGAAATACAGACTCAAGGTTAAGGTATCCAGCCCTTATTGAATATTCAGTATTACACAACACACACAGCGTTACTAAAAGCAACATCAGGATTCTTTTTTTCCCCCTGAGGCTATTGAGACCTGGTTTAATGATGTATCAAGGCACCCTAACAGAGCAGAACACACAGAACAAACCCCATTCCCTGGTTATGGGAACGCACAAGTCACTCCTGCCCCAAACTTGGGTTTTATTTTGCAACCCCCCAGATTTCCCCACTTTTATCGAGCTTTTAGCAAAGCAGATGAATGTTTTTTTCCTTTCCCAGTGCATTCAGCAGTTCATTTGGGCATGGCTCTGCATCTATTGCAGGTCAAGATGTTCCTAATTGCTTTCACATGTATTCCAGTTAACCAGCCCTGGTCATGTTACAGAGCAAAGACCATTTTTTCATTGAGATCCTAATGAGTAGGAAAAAAATCAATATGACAACTGTAACAGGAAAAGTGATGATGACAACATACACTGTCCTACACTATTTAAAATGAGGGGGAAAATATTGAATCTAATCAATATTAATTGGAAGTTTCCTGCTCTGATACTCTGAGTGCTTGTTAAAAGTCTGGTTCACAGTTGTACCACCTAGACTGATCATGGACATTACTGTCCCACAGAGTTTGCCTGACATGTTCTGGCACAAAGATGAACTTCCAGGAAAAATAAATACTGAGAAAAAAGGAACAAAGGGCAAGATGATGGTTATTTCACAGATGAATTCTGCTCACATACTTCTCCATTTTATAAGACATGAAGCTGTTAATTTCTAGTTCCCATTAGAAGATTTGGTGCTTGACCAGGCAGAATGCAGAGGGCTTTGTTTCAAGTTCTTATCTATGCCCAACATCCCCTCTTCAACTGCTGCTGCTTGTTTAACAATAACCACGTTTAACCATGCAGCTATTCAGCTTTTCTAAAGGTGACTGGATGGATAGAAACTCACAGTACTGGGGATGAAGTTATCAAAAAGGAGCCTTGGCCACTTACATTACATAAACAACACTTATTTCAGTCTGAAAGCACTACAGGTGTTGGCTCAGTAGCCAGGACAAACACAGAGCTACTGCACTGCTCAAGCTCCCAGGAAAACAAGTGCAGAAAGGAAGATGGAAATCTAGAAATGTAAGAGGACCCTGAGTGAAGTTATTCCAAAGCACACAAGACACTGCTAAATGTTGATAACTGCTTAGCATTAATTAATTTTTTTAATTCCACCCACAGGTGGAGGAATAAAGCCCTGATGTTTGAAATGAGCACTTTTGAAGGCTCAGCAGAATTAATGCTGTAATGACTCAGTGCTGGTTACCAGCAGATCTTGAACTGGGGACTGGTGGCACCTAACAGACCCCAAAGGGACAGGGCCAGCTCACAGCAGTACCTGGCTGTCTCAGTGCTCTGCAAGCCTAACCCCACTCATTTCCTAAATGTTTTTGAGAAGGGTTATTCTGGAGGAGAAGGAAAGAAGGGAGGATTTGTGATGGTTAATCTGAGTAGTCTTAATTTCTTACGGAGTTACAGTATTTTTATACTCATAAGAGAAATCTAGTTCTGCAGAACAGAGTGTAAGGAGAATTATGGATGGCTGTTTCCATGGCTGGCTTACAACAGGCTGGAGATGGACAAGCTGCTCCTTGGTTTGAGAAGATGCTTTGGCACTCATGCTAAGTTATTCCTGAGGGGCAGTGGTTAAAGTGGGAGACTTCTGGTCTGCCTTGTGCCAACAGACTCTGCATCCAGGTCTGTCAGCTGGGATGAAGCCCCCTCAAGACAGCCACCAAAGCCTTCAGGTGTGGGATTAAACTACCCATCCCTTCCTCAGAAACTCCTGCTCAGCACTTCCAGAACTAAATCACATATAACACAGAATGCTGTGGCTAAGCTTCTTTGGTAAGGTCTTAAATTTTCCTGGTAATAATGTTTTAGTGGCATATGGGGGGTGAGACATCAGTGAAGTCACCAGAAACACATCTATTAAATCTCACAGCTGCAGTGAGTATTCACAGTAAAATTATTTTCTTGGCTGTACCTTAAATCACACTCTAAGAAGTAATTTTAATACCTGGACTACAGCAGCCTGGTGTTAAAATATCACTACCTGGTATCAAGGAGATATTCCTATCCCTCACCATGAAACAGAGGGGGAAAAAAATCATCTAAATCTGAAATATAGTAGGAAAAAGAAAGATTCCCAAAAGCAATGAATCTGCACCCAAGATATCAACAGAAGCTTTGTCTTGTTATCAGGCTGGACACTTACAAATCACCTCATAATGACTGAAATAAGAATTCTACAAGGGAGAAAATCTTACCTTTTCCTGTGGGTGGTAGGCTGTAAGTCCTCACTCAGGTATGTACACCTAAATAAAATACATATACCCACGGAGTGTAACTGAAGTTTCAGGTCTGACTTACTTTACCAACAGTCAGCTTGCAGCTCTCATGAGCACAGAGATACTGAGGCTCAGTTTGGAGGCCAGGCCTTGGCACACCTGCCTTGGCAGCATCGTCCCCCAGTCCATGGAAAAGCCCCAGGAGCTGCCTGGCAGAGCCCAGCTGGAGGTGGGAGATGTTGCAGAGCTCCCCTGGGAGCACAGGGACCACAGGCTTGAGGTGCACCACTCCCAATTCACATGTGTGGGAGGGATAGAGAAAAATCCCCTCCTGCTTCCTTTTACTAATTCATGCAGGCAGCTCCTTTCATTTCTTAGGACAAGAACTCACAGAGTTAATGGGTTGCTATAAATTCCTTATCACTGGAAAGCTGATGCTTCCACTGCCTCTGCCCAACACAGGCACACAGCAGCATTGGAAAGGAAAAGTCCATGTGGTTTCCTTGGGCTCCCACATGGCCTGGGGGACATCCAATTTAGAGATCACCAAGAACCCTTCAATGACCTCTGGACAGGCGTGAGCCCTTCGCAGCCCAGAGGGGCTGCAGGAGCAGCCAGAAATCCCAGGAGGAGGCACGCTGGGGATGTGTACCTGGCTGGCCCCAGTCTTGCCCGGGGTCACAGCTTCGTTTGTCCTCTGACCACCTCACTCAGTGCTGCTGGACACCTCTATTTGCTGTGAATTTAAAAATAACCTAAACCACTCCTATTCAGGTTCCCAGGGCTCTAGCACTGTTCATTCACAGCAGAATGAACCCCCAGCAGCATGAACCTCTCAAGAGGTGAGCCAACACCCCTGCACCTGTTCTGCCCTGAGGAAATCACCCTTTTCCCCTCCAAGTCCAACCAGCTGATGCCTTCCACAGTGTGCCAAGGCAGCCACCAAGCAGGAGTGTCACCAAAAACACCAGGATCAGACACATCAACAGAGATCACGAGCAGAAGAATAACTCAAATAGTTAATCTGTGTCCTCCACAGCATCCTCCTTTCACCACGCAGGTGACAGTCCCAGCCCTTCAGCAGTGGCACAGCCCTGCCAGGCTTCAGCTCAGCGAGTCCCCAGCAAACCTGGCAGGAGCACAAAGTGCTGCTGGCACACCTGGCTGAACTTGCTCAGCCTGAATCCTTCACGTCAGCCCAAGGCTGAGCATACCCACACCACGGCTGGAGACAGGCCCCTGACTCCTGGCACTGAGCCTGTGAGAGACAGGCATTGCTTTCAGCTGTGCTGCCAAGGCTGTTGCAATAGATTTTGCTTCCCTGCAGGTCCACGGGGCTGTTGTCCACACTGCACAATTGGCTTTTTCCCTTCCATCTTCCTGCCTTAATCACCCCCAGTGCCCAGCCTGTGCATGCACAGGTATGGCAGAATTGTGGGAGGGGGTCTGGGAAAGAGAGTCCACAGCTCCAGGAGCAGGAGAAGCAAAGCAAAATCCATGCTACAGATTATTTTCAGCCAGCAGAGAGAAGGGGAAACAGTCCTGATGCTGGTGATCCCTGGAGAGATGCTTCTCTGAGCAGCTGCAGTAGGAAACTCTCTCAGAGCCATCATTAAGCCTTGTCTTAATTCAAGAGTAAGGAGAGTATTATCTTAGATATATCTACAACTTTCTTCCCTGCCTACTGTGGTAAACCTGGTCTCTTCTACCTGGAGTAAGCCTCCTTTAAGCAAAGCAAAAGGGAGCCTGTGACCACTGCAGGCTTTCTGCAAGGAGCTCTGCTCACCAGGAGACAGGGGCCAGAGACACCTGTCCTGCAGAAACACCATTCCAATCCCATCCTCAGCACCCACCCATTCCACAAAGCCTAAGCCAAGCAGGGAGTTGAGCCAGGGGTCTAACAGGAGTCACAGGACTCCTCAGGAACACCTAAGGTGGGCTATCACTGGGGTTACTCCACTACGGAAGGAAAAGCAACAAGTCACAGAGACCTCCTTGCCTCCCCTCTAACAACAGCCACCAATGCAAACCAACAGATCCAAAATTCCTGAAATCACACAGCTGAGAACCAAACCCCTGTGAGACAAAGCTGATTCCCAGCTGGACAACCTCCACACTCATCATCCCCATCCCTCTGAGCTCATCTCCTGCCTGCCCACACCTCACCCACTGACTGAGCCCACCACCAGGCACTCAAATGCACCCACTAACACAGCACAGGCACAGCTGGGCAGGATCCCTTTTATCCTGCAAGGATTAGAAATGCTCCAACCAAATGTGCCATGTAATTATTGCAGTAATGTATAAAGCAAAGTGGAGGTGGTGAATAGTTCATGGTGCCTTATTTAGTGGCAGGTGATTAGTTAAGTTACAGGGTTGGGGATTTTTTTCTTTCTTTCTTAGCAGTTCACTCTTCTGTGAAAAATTCAATTTGCCTTAAGGCAGTTGAGAGCTGATATTGACCTAATCCCTGAGCAGCCAGGACCTGACCTGCTGCAAATTCCCACCTCTATCACAAAACCACATTCCTCTCCCTGACAATACAATGGCCCCTGGATCCTTTCACCTTCAGACCCTGCTTAAAATGTGTGCTTCAAAACACATTATATAATTGTGAATCAAGAGTCAAATCTGAGCCAGCAGGTGAAAATGTATTTGTCTTGTCCTGCAAGCCTGAAAAAGCAGCATTAAATATTTTCTGTAGTTCTTTCTTTGAAGGCTTCCAGTTTTTCTTTCTCCTCCCTTCCCTGTTAGGATCTTAATCTTTCTGCTCAGCAAACATTAATCTTCTTCTGTCCTGCTAGTGTTAAAATTGGCATCTCTGTTGATCACTCTTCCTGTCTTCCCTGTGCACCTAATTGACCATTATAGCTACTAATGTCACCAGGAATCTGGGAGGGATACTTAACATCAAAGTACTCCTGGGGAACGGCTCAGGGAGGAACTGCAGGCAGAAATAAGAGCTTATTTCTTCTTTCAGCCCTGCAGTAACAGAGAGCTTGATGTACACTCTCCTCCCTCTGCATTCAGAAGTTTAAGCAAATAATTTGAAGGTTGTATTCTCGAGCACGAGGGTGTTCCAACACCCTCTCAGTGACACCCAGCTGTATTCCTGAAACACGAGGGTAATAGTGGCCTTGGACATGTGGGTGTCAGCATGCAGCCATGAGGAAGGATAAAGCAGAAATGCATTTACATCACACGACAAATGTGGGCTGGCAGCTCAGGGGTGAGCAGTGACGTGAACAAAGCCGTGGCACGTTGTACGAGGGTGTGGATAAAGCATATTCCAGCTGCATCACCCTGCTCCTGCTGAAGTCATTAGTGCTGGATTTCCACCAGGAGAAGATAAATGCTCCCAGGCTCCAGGACTTGCTGGCAGCATGTGCTGTACGGAAGATAAAGGGATGAGGTGTCAGTGTGATCCCTGTGGGATGCACCAGGGCATTGCAGGGACAGCCAGCAGTGCCAGCTGCAGGTGCTGCTTCACTCGTGGCAGGGCAGGCATGGAGCCATCAAACCCTGGAGTACAAGAGCAAATTATAAAGGTACACCAGGGCACCTTGCCAGAGCATCCCACACCAGTGTGCTCAACACTGATGTGCAGGGACTTGGAGCTGAATGAAAATCATCCAGGCATGGAATGGGTTGGGCTGGCAGGGACCTTAGAGACCACCCACCCCCTGCCATGGGCAGGGACACCTTCCACTACCCCAGGTTGCTCCATGCCCTGTCCAACCTGGCCATGGATGGGGCAGCCACAGCTTCTCTGGGTACCCTGTTCCAGGGCCTGATCACCCTCACAGGGAGGAATTTATTTCTTATATTTAATCTGAATCTACCCTCTTTCAGTATAAAATGTCTCTGTGTGCACAGGCTCACAGGTTTACTAACCTTTATGAGCCTCTCTGGAAAGAGTCCCTGGAGGGCTGGGCATGACAGCAGTGTTGCTGCTGCTTCTCTACACGTGTTCTGCTTCCCAAAATGGCCAGGAAATGTAGTTTTGACAAAAACTGGAGAGAGTAGTGGAAAATCGAGCATGTCTTGTGGAGCTCTGACAACCAAAGGCTTTTCATTCTGTTTTCCATGGAACGGTGCTGAGAGGAAAAGGCACAACTCTGGAAAATCCCGCTGCTCCACCTGCACCTGGGTGTACTTGTTTGGGCTGGGATAGAGTTAATCTTCTTCCCAGTAGCTGCTATGGGCCTGTTTTAGGTTTGTGCTGAACACAGCGTTGATAACACAGGGATGTTTCAGTTCCTGCTGAACAGGGCTTGTACCGTGCCAAGGACTTTTGTATCCCACCAGCGAGGAGCCCGGGGGTGCTGCATGTGTGGGTAAGGGACACAGGTGGGACAGGTGAGCCCCGCTGACTCCAGGGACACCCAGCCTGGGCCTCATGCTCAGCACACAGAGCTGGGAGAGAAGAGGGAAAGGGGAACTCTTGGAGTGCTTGTCTTCCCCAGCCACTGGTGATGGAGCTCTGCTCTCCCAAGGAGGGCCGAACACCTGCTGCCCATGGGGAGTGGGGAATGAATCCCTTGCTTTGTTTTGCTTGCATGCGTGACTTTTGCTTCCCATATTAAACTACCTTTATCTCAGTCCAGGAGTTTTCTCACTTTTCTCTCACCCCTCACTCTGGGGCAGTGAGCAAGTGGCTCCATGGGGCTGAGATGTTGGCTGGAATCAAAACACAACGCCAGGGAGAGAGGATGCTGTGGGCATGAAATGATGCTCCCTGGCATTCTCTCTCCACATCTCAAGCAGGGCATTCTGCATTTTATATCCTGCATTGATCCTATCTAATGCCTCAAACTTCTCTTTCCAATAGCTAAAATATTTTAAAAATCTTGTCATTTACTCATTTGAGGATACTCTCTTTTCTCTGGAGAAATTAGTCCATCGTTCTGTTCAGTAAGGAAGAAATTAAACATGATCATATTAATTATGGTTCCTCAGTTAACATAAAGCTGTAATCAAATGGCTTTTATGTCTAAACAGTCGTGGCAGTGGTACTAAAAAAATGTGGCATTAAAGGCTTGCACTTAACTTCACAATATTTGAATTATACATCTCAGAAGAAACTGATGCCACATTGAGAGAGGTATAAACTTTATTTTCAAGCACAAACATGAAGGTGCAAAACACTTTAAAAAGAAACATACTTTTGCTTTAATTTCCAGGAAGATCTGAAATAATATATACATTTATAATAATATAAGATACCAGGGGTTTTTTGCTTAGATTTAAGCCATGGTGCCTTCTTTTGAAAGGAAGGGGCAGCCTGGTTGAGCATCTTCTGACAAAGCCCATGAAACAAAAATGTGTCAAGGACATGAAGTCTGCAAAGCAGGAGAGCTGGAATTTGTCACTTCTGGCAGGGCTGGACTCACTGGGTTCCTACCAGCCTGGTGGGGACTGCTGGTGTCTGTGGCTCCAAAGTCAGCCTCAGATTTGAGGACTGATTTCCTGAGCCAGCAAACCCAGGAGCATTTCTGTCTGCATTTCAGGAAAACACTTCCTTCAATTCAGGAGCCAGAGCTGCTCAAACAGCTGCCTACAAGGAAGAAAAATAGGAAATGGTCAGTGGGGCTGCTCAGAACAAGTCACAGAGGGTTCCTTCTATGGGAAACACCAAATTGCTATTTTAGGTTCAAAATCACAACAGCGGTGTTTGGAGGGGTGATTTTTTTCTTGTTTTCTTAATATTTACTTCTTCCAGAGCAGGGACATTCCCATGTGAACCAGCTCCACTTCCCACGTGGCTCTGTAGCTCAGTCCCTGCTGCCAGCCCATGCAGAGGGGTGTTGGAGAGCTCTTGAAAGTTAAAGTTCTCCTTGAAACAGTGACCATCTACTTAACCCCTCCCCATAAAGCCCAGAGCCTGAGATAAAATCCCTCTCTGAGCCCTGCTTCCCAGAGTGAAAGGGTGCACTTTGATACCTGATAAAATGAATTGTTGGTGGCTGCTGGCTCCTGTGACCGAAGTGACACTGATTGTAAAATTTCTATCCACGGCTCCTAAATTCACAATTAAAAATACATTTCCAAGCTCTCTGTAAGACACAGAGCACAACCAGTGCTTGTACCTATTTCAAATCCCAGCATGTAAAATTGCAGAGTGGGTTGAAGGTGATATAATGTTATAAAGTGCATTTTGAGTTGGGTAAACACACTCAAGGGCTCCTGGGAATGGTTCCTGGGAATTGTCATCTCTGCTGCCTGGGGAACCTGTTGTGTGGTGAAAAACAGTATTAACTGAGATTTCTAGCATGCATTCAAGAGACTGGGCTCAGGGGGAGTATAAATATGAGTTATTCCCTCCATTTTTGCATCATTATAAAAGCTGTTTTCACCCAGTACCCAGACAAATGGATCTGGGCAGAAACAGCCTCCTGTGAACAGGAGCTGTGGTAAAAGGCATGGATGTGTCAGTTTTACAGCACAGGGGCAAGCCAAGCCCTCAGGAGCTGGGGAATCATCCCTTGCAGCCCGGATTCAGTGCAGCCCCTGTGGAAGGAGGCCTGAGCAAAGCTCTCCTGGATCACACATGTTGGGTATCCCCCACCTCTCCCAGGCATGAACATGAAGCACGAGCCCAGTGCAAAAAGCTCTGTATCCTCCTAGCTCTTCTCTCCCTAGAAAAACACTACAAATTCCCGTAAGTGCCCAGTTGCATCTTGCCCCCTGCCGGCGCTGCAGCACCACCAGCCGCTCTTAGCCACCCTTGCTGCTGACAAGGGACATTGCTGTGGCACAGGAGGGCAATGCTGGGCACAAACCACCGGGCTGGGGACAGCCCGCACTGAGCGAGTGCTCTGTGCTCCCCGGGCGATGTGCGGTGCCGGGGCAGCGGGACAGCAGCGCCCGTCCCCGGGCTGGATGTGCCCGAGGACAGCCCGGCTCAGCTCTTCCCGTTCCCAGGCCAGGGGACACTCCCGGGGCTGAATATCAAAGGCCTCCTGCGACCCGCGCCAGCCAAAAAGCATAAATAAAGCCTCCAGAGGAGTCACAGCAGTTCCCACAACAAGAAGTTACCAGCGGTTAACAAAGGATAAAAGCAAATAACCGAGCCCCCAGTTCCTTCCATCGGCACCACCCTGGAGCAGGAGGGTGTCCATCGCTGCTGGAATCAAAGCCTTCCTCTCCATTGTTTCCGCGGCGGCCAGGACAGCCCGGGGCCGTCTGCCGCAGCAGAGCTGGATGAAAGGAACCCGGAGCCCCCACGCAACGGGCCCCGCGGCTCCTCCTGCTGCTCTGTGCCCGCGGAGCTGCAGCAAAGCCCCTCTCGCGGAGCAGGAGCAGAGCCGGGCTCGCGGTGTCCCCTCCCAGCCCTTCACTGCTGGGGCACAGCTTGGGGCTGGCGCAGCCGCTGCGCTGCAGGCTCGGGAACGCCCCCAGCCCAGCGCTCCGACACGATGCTCAGTCCAGATGCTCCAAACTCATCACCCTGGCTGAGCTCTGTAATTTGGATACTTTCACCTGTCCTGGCAACATGTGTAAGGGATGGAGCCCACGAAAGGACTCCAGGAGCACTGCGTTCCCGTGTCCCTGGCTGTGTAGCATCGACCAGCTGGGATGATTTACCATCCTCTCCCTGTTTACACACACATCACACTGCTCCTGTTCTTATACTTCCCCCTCAACATCTCCTGGAGGTCACTTCCAGGACCAGGCTGGAGGAGCCTTTGATCCAACAAACCTTTATGTTTATTAAGGGAAGTCAATGACTGTATCTGGATGAAACTATTTTGACTTAACCACCTTTATGGTGTCTTGTCTATATGGAGAGTTTGGCCACATTGCAGCCTGAGTTCTGCTGGTCTCCCTATCTACCTTTGCAAGGATGCAAATCTCTGCTTCGTCCACTGGGAACTTGCTCCAACAGGGTCTCAATCAATGACAATACTTGTACCAACCAAGCAGAAAGTAGTTATTGAACAGGGAAGTAAAAACTCTGCTCACCATCACCACCAAAAGCAAGGTTTGCAGTCATGGACTATCTTTCAAGGAGACTCATATCCTAAATGGGGCTTTTCATGAGAAATCCACTTAGTATTCCTCTAAAATTCCAAGAGGGTGAAATCCCCCACTCCTTCATCTCATTAAGGATGAAAGAATGCCAGGTATGTGGCAGGAATCTGGGGTGAGAGGAGGAGTGGGGTATATTTTTACCAAGTTGTAGAGTGGGAAAAATAAACTGATTTAAGGATGAGGATAGGAAATATATTTCCCAGAGCTGAGAAGCAATGCCGGCCAGGAGAAATGTGCTAATGCACAAGGAACACAAAACTGAGTTTAAGGCTGACATCATTGCGGATGTGCTCAAGAAAGCATTTTGGGACCCTCCCAAGGCATTTTGCCTCTGGAGCACTGAGAGTTTATCAGGTGATGGCTTCTAGATCAGGTGGATTTTTCTACACGTAGCAGACAAAAAGCTGAAAGGCAGCTGGTGCTCAAGGTGAGGGGGTGACAGAGAGTTCTGTGTACCACAGGGGACTTCTGGTCATTCTAGCAGGGACTGAGTTATTTCTAAAATGTTGTGGGGAAGCCCTGTGAAGCCCTCAAAGCAGAGCAGGAAGATCAGACCAATAGGACTGTTCCTCATCTGGGGCTGCTGTTCAGGTGCAGAAGCAAGTGTCAGTGAGGCAGGATAGTTTTACCCATTACTATTCTCCTTTGAAGGGAATGAAAACACCCCGAAGAACAAAACCTCCACATCAAAATGTTTAGTGGAAAGACAAGACTACCCAAAAACTGTTTGCACAGACTGGAACTGGTGACCAAGCAAACTCAGGCAAGGCAGTGAGTGCCCAACCTCCCAAGCTTGTACAGGACACTTTTTGGACTGGGCATAAGGAACCATTTAGGAGCACAGAGTATGCTCCAGGGAGAGCTGCAGAAACAGAGTGATCCTTTAGAGGGAGGAAAAGCAGCCTCTGCTGCAGCCAACAGCCTCCCAACCCTCCTGGGCATCAGGGCACTCAGGGAAGTGTCACCACAGCCCTTTGGGGGCTGCAGGTTGCCATCATCCCTCAAACCTTCTCCCACCCAGAGGTCCATCATGCATCCCTGCCCTTCACCTAAAAAAGGAAGGCACCCAATGCCCCATGGTCTCCCTGCTATCCAATACTCTATCACCCACTATATTCCCAAAAAGCTCAAACAAGAGGAGCTTTCCAAAGGTCTCACTCCTCTGGAGTTTACTTGACATAGGTTTGAACAAAGCCACACTTTCTCCTTGCATGTTATGATGCTCATTTGTCCAGCCAGACCTGCCACAAGCTTCCCTGGGGATGAGCTTCCTCCTGATGTAACAGCCTGACTACTGGAAGAGCAGGAACTTGGATGCCTTCACAGAACATCACTGACAACATAAAAATGCTTTCCCCATCAGCACTGCATATTTACCTCCTGTCAGATGAAGGGAGAAGGTGTTTCATACTTCCCCTCAGTTCTGAAATAATTTAAAAGCTAAAAAAAAATACTGTCCTGACTAAACCCAGGAATTTTAAGAGCACAGAAGTTTCTCAGTCAGACCATAAATCCAGCTTGCTTCATACTCTGATAGTGGGGAACAGCAATTGCTTAAAAATAAAAGTATACCTGCACAGAATGATTCTCACCATACTTGAGACTTCTGCTGCTGGCTTCAGGAAATGAGTGCTTTGAAGATGATTGTTCCACTTGGCACACTCTGCATAGAGCAGATGGACCAAGATGGACCAGGTCTCCATGATTTTACTTGACCTTCCTCCTTCCCCAGAGGAGTTGTGCACTCTGTGAAAGCCTCAGCCAGCACCACTCTCAGGCTGGCTCTGCTGAGACACAGAACTGAGGGCAGAGCAACAGCTGTGAATTGTCATGAGCAAACATTGCTATGAGCTGGATCCATGAAAATGGTTTTTTCATCATGGCCTCTGCTGCATTAGGAAATGGGAACCAAGTCCACTGCTCAGAAAGAAAAGACCCCAAAGGGTGTAAAAAAAGCAATATAACTTAAAAATAAACAACAAAAAAAATCCCTTGGAACTATGACACCTTGTTAACTTGAGGGCTGAGATTGTGTGAACAAGGAGGGGGAAAAGGTGTTTGTCAGCTACATACAGGGAGCTGAGTGCCTGAAAAGGAAAGAAAGGAGCCTGAAAAACTCTTGGCAAACCATGCTGAGGGTCTGAGCCATTTAAACCCGGGTTCTGTGGCAGCTGATGCTCAGGGAGCAGCTCGCTCCCTGCACAGAGCAGTGGGAGTGAGCAACGGGAACCAGCACAGCTGCTCTGTGCCTGGCGTTCCGAACCAGCGGCTGCAAATCCCACCATATGACTTTGGGGATAATGTTAAATCCATTACAGCATTCTCCTCTCCCCTGCTCATCCCACACAAGCTTCAAAACTTGTGGTTTATGACTGACTGCCAGAGGATCACTGTGGGCTGCCTCTGGAGGGATAATCCTAAATTTTAAGTGACAGTTCATGGGCATCTTCTCTTTCTTCCGAGATGCTGTCTTACACAGCACATTAAGTATTCCAGAGATTAATAACTGGAGCAGAGAGTTCTAATCTTGGTGTCCTAGCAGAGATTTAGCAAAGAACATGTTTGAAGTTGCTGTGGCACAGGAAGCATAAGAAGCCTTGAAGCCCCAAAGCGAGGCTCGGCGGCGGCTCCAAAGGAAATCTGGGACATGGGACACGTGATGGATGTTCAGTCTCCAGGGCTGCTCACTGACGTGGTGTTTCCACCCAGAGCAGATCTTAGGGACCCTGTGAAAGGTGGGACCCAGTTTGAGCTCTCTTTTAAATAGACCAAACTCAGCACTGCTGTGAAATTGTACTTTCGTATTCTTTGACCTGAATCAGGGCATAACTGAATTGTGTAACCACCTACAGGTTGCTTTGAACTTCATTTACCAAGGACCAAATGGGAACCACTTGACCATCTCAGACCTGGCAATTGCCCTGGATCAGCTTGGAGGACATCTGCCAGGATGAACACAGCAATGATTCTGAGGCTGCTGGCACAGCAGCTCACTCAACAGCAGCCCTGCCATCACTTTGCAAAGGCCCTCACAGCAGCACTTTGAGATTCCTGTCCACAGCAGGATTATTTTTCCTCCTACTGCTCCTCACACAACAAAAAGTCCCATTAAAAAGAGGCCTATCAGGTGTCTTTTGGCCTGTTCCCTCTCAGGGGGCGTAAACCAATGACAAGAGACAGCCCAAGCCCCTTCTGGGTTTGGAGAGCCCTGTGCCACTTACATGGAAAACAACCAAACTCTTCTGCACATGGGGATGAGAAAACCTTGCCACAAGTGTCACAATGGTGAAGCTCCACAAGGACTCCAACACTCCTGTCTGAAATGACACCGTTGTGTCCTCCTGCCCTCAGCACCACGCACTCCTTCCATTTCTCTCCTGCCAGCACCAACGCTCAGGTAGCACCACAGCAAATCATTACCAGGGAACTCAACTGAAATGACTAAAATTCATCCCATTCTGCAACATTCATGCTTTTCATGGTGCTGCTCCAAGCACCTGAATGGCCACAGCACACTCAGTGCAGCCTCCAACAGTGATCACCTTGTCCAAGTTCATCAGTTACTCTGGCTACTGTGGCACAAAGTAACAAATTAACAGCCAATATTCAGGAGATTATAAAATTATGCTTCCTTAAAGCTGTTTAAGCAGCTGCTCTAGCACCTCTGCAGAATTAGACAGCTCTGCTTTGAATTAATGCAAGAGAAGTGGCTGGCACGATTTGGCCAAAGATTTAGAAGCCCCATAATCATGCATTATACATGGCCTTTCAGGCCCTCATTCTGGAACAGTTTTATGCACAATACACTTATCTATTTAGCAGGCAACACCAAGTATCAGCCATTTCCATACCTTGGGTAGTCCCTCTACCTGAAGTAAAGCTAAAGATGGGTCAGAAAGGGGTCAAATAGCAATGGGACATCATTTACTCCAGGTCACTGAGATCAGAAAAGACATGTTCGGGTGTAATGTCACTGGTTTCAGCACAGCATGTTTTTCCACATTCTTTACCACCCACAGAATTCCCTTAATTGTCCTAAAAACTGCCTCCAGGCAGCCAGGGATAGGATCAATAATCCAAACTTGAGGTCACCTGGAGGCAGCCAGCTCCCTTCTCCTGCCCTGGCCAACAACCTGTGAGGAGCAGGCAGAGGCCACCAAGACCAGTACCCCACCTGGACTGGCCAGAACTGTGTGAGAGCAGGTCTGCAACAACCCTTCCCTCACAGGCTCTCTGAAGAACACTCAATGCACAGGTGAGACCTCAATATTTGCCCACAAATTTCTCTTTTTTTTTTAAATTTATGTATCTCAGTAATACTTTTGAATCCAAAACTCTCATCCTGTGGCAACCAACTTCAGCACAAGCAAGTTCCTCATGCTCCTTGCTTTGAATCTGCCAGATGACAACTTACCTTGATGCCCTGCAGCCCTTGGGGACACCAAATCACCACCTTTACACCCTCTTTATATCAGTTACAGTCTGGATATTTTCCCCACTACCTTGCCTTTTCCATCTTTTGCCAAAGTGATGGAGTCTCCTTAGGTTTGGGTTCAGCATTCAGTATGGATTATTCTTTTGGGAAAGCAACAAGTTGTTCAGTGTGACAGCTGAATCCCCAGGTAAATTTAAACTGGAACATATTGTACAGCAGGACAGGGGGCTGGCTGCAAACCTGTGTTTTTAAGCAAGGTACAACCAATCAAATCCATCCTCATAGCTCTGAAGAGGTGAAATCACTGAAACACAGAAGTTAGTGGTAAAGCAAAAAGCTTTGCTTTATTGTTACAACAACTTTTGATCAAAAAGTCCCATCAAAGAGCTGCTCTGCCCAGCCTGCAGAACTCAAGGGCAGCACATGGCTTGGCAGTGCCTCTGGACTGTGCTTTACGCAGGGTTGTGTCTCTATGTGCCCAGCTCTCCAGTTTCAGCCACAACATCGCTATCTCTGACATCGACGGCGACAAGAAGTACCCACTGCTTATTTGCTGGTGGCTTAGGAGGAAGGAGATGGAACGCGAGGCCTCGGCAGGCGGGGCTGAGCTCGGCCCCGCTGCTGTCCCGCAGCACGACCTGCCCGACACGTCCCGACCGGCAATTGTGAGACGGGCAAGGGGGACACCTGCTGGGCTGCCTGCCTTGGTACAGCCCAGCTGCAATAAAAACCGTAGAAAACCAGCACATTGTATTACATCTCAAAAAGCTAGAAAACACACTCTCCAAAACCCCTGAGCCTTGCTATGACAGTCGCTAAGAGGGAGCTTCCCTCTCCACGAGCTGCTGTGCGTGAGCAGCACTGAGCCGTGCCAGCGTGTCCCGTGCTCGGCCAAGGCCCGGGGTGGGACCTCAGCGCTCGCAGCAGCCCGCGAGGCTCCGCCCGGCTGCCCACCAGAAATCCTCCCTGCAGCGCCGCGGGTGCCAAGGGCAGGGCTACGCCTGCTCGCCGGGGTTCCCTGTGCCCGAGGCTCTGCTGGGAGCCTCTGCTGCCCGCGGGGCCTGCTTGGGAAGGCGGATGGGAACATAGACGTTAGAAGCACAGTGCTCCTTGAGGTACTCCCCCCCTTTCTCCTCATAGTCCTTCCTGCTTATCCAGCCCTCCTCACGGTTCGTGTATTCCAGCGCCCAGTCCCTAGCCCCATACCAGGCATCCAAGATGGGGCTGGAAGCAAGGCTAACCTGGATGGAAGGAAAACAGAACAACAATGTCAATTCAGCACAGGAAGGGGAAGCCCTTTTTACCCTGGTTACAATGATATTGTGACACAAACAACTGAATTTCAGAAATTTGAGCTGGTTACTCAGTGTCTCTAAGAAAGAGTAATGTCAGGAATGGGTTCAAGTGTGTTTTCACCTTGTTTTCAATTACTAAGCAATCAATTTGCAAATTTCCAGCCAAACATGCTCTTGTGTGCATGGTCCTTTAGCAGAAGCAGACTTTCCTTTTCCCTACTCACTATGCTGTCTTCACAAAGAGCAACTGAATCTTTGCTTAACCTGTACCTTCTCAGGTCAAAAAGCTGTTTGCAGAGTCTTGCCTTAAAACCCTCTCCATGCCCATGCTCTAAGTACCCCTGCTCTGCACCTCACCCAGAAGAACAAGCTGTTCACATAAACATCATGGCAATGCACACACCTGAAAGGATGACTGGAATGGCCTCATTTCCAGGAGTTCCTTCTGGATTCTGGCTTTCAGTCCAGGGTACATCGTATTTCCACCAGTGAGGAAAACATTCTGGACAAGGATAGCCTGTTGTTCCTTTGAATACCTGTGAAGAACAAGAACAGCTTCAGCCTTTCTCAAGGACATCTGCCCTATGAACTGGAACAGCTGTGGGGGATACTGATACCTTGTCCCAAGGTTCACTTTGAGAAATTTCATTTTCCTACCACCAAAAACTTAGTTTGTTTTCTGGAAATTAAAAATCCTGAAAGCACTCTGTACTCCATAAATCAACAACTGGATTTCTTTCTAGGGCTGGAATTCTTACCTTTCAGAAAATGTGATCTCCTATGTTCATACAGTTCAGGGGTGACATTTCATTACTGCTAATTTGTCTGGAAATGTCTAGCAGGTGTGCCTGTACCTTAACTTTAAAATGTAACCCCTGATTTTGGTCTCTCAAAACCAGAGACTGCCAGCTCACTGTTGCAAGTGTTTGTTATTTCCCTCAATAACGAGTTGGACCAGGGATCTCTAAAGTGGGGTCTGTCCAAAACAATCCAGTGGAGTGCAGGAAGATAAATTGATAAATACATTTAAATAGTGTTTATTTCACCTGTATCTCATTCTTTTTTAATTTCTATTTTTGTGTATATTTTAAAATGTTCACAATACATTAGTTTAGTAGCAGCTGTAATTTACAAATATATATATATTGGAGGTGTGTGCTCAAAAATTTTTCATTGATGCAGTTATTGATAAAAAAACTTTGTAGACTCACTGACTCAAAACAAGCAGAGTTACATGTGGCTTTCAGGAAGACATGTCTAACCTGCAATACTTGAGCCCACCAAAAAGAAATACTCAATATATTTTCTCAAATTATTGCTAAACCCCCAGCATTTCAAAAGCTGGTATCAAATGAAGAATAGCTTGTCTGAAGTAAATAGTTCTGTAAACTCACCTCTCAAGGACATACTGCATGGTTTCTGCCACACCAGCCTGGTCCTCTCCTATCAGGGAGGGCTGGAAGATAATCTCTGGAGCCCTGATTCTTTCAGTGCCAAGGAAAAGCTGGTGGTACTCTGCCAGGTTAAACACGGGCTTTAAAAACATTGAGAAATAGTGGGGAATTATGTTAAAGAACAGTAATATTCCAGAATAAGCAATGTTTCCAAACAATTCTTTACAAAATCCCAGACGGTAATGCTCGCACAGAGAAACAGCACTATGCTAAGGGTTCCAAAAGGTCAGGGAAGCTGGACTTCTCCTATAATTTATTCTGCTTGGAGCCACTTAATTCTAAGGTTCAACCTCACAAGTTGAAAGCTGTGTCCACTGGGATATCAGACTATGGATCACAGACAAAAAAACCTGAGCAGAACTTTTTTCCTTTACTAACACAGCACTGCTACACCAGGCATTGACTGCAGAATGAGCCAAGAGGGAATTCTCTTCCTGAACCACCAGCTAAGATTGCCAGGATTTCTCTCAATGTCCTCTTCAGGTAGTTTAAGCATCTCTTCCAAGAGGAGGCAAACAATGTTTGCATGAGGAGAAATGTCAGCAGACTGGTTGGACAACTGGGATGCAAAACCCTGGCACGAGGTGTAAATACAGAAACCAAACCTGCACTGCAGCAACAGGCTTCTCAACTTCAGGCTGCTCCTCAGCAAATAAAGGTTCAAACTCATTGATACTTTCTACATCCTCCAGGGACTGTTCACTGCCCAGTGGATCCAAGTCAGGAGTCTGGAAACAGAGCAAGTATGTTATGGTAGGTTAGCTCAAGTGTGATTTCAGTTCTGGTGACATGGCTGGAAAACTCAGTCTCCTCAAATCTCAACTGTTTAACATGCCTGAAAGCAAATATGCCCAGGAAATAGAAATACAGACGTTCATGCAAAGAACAAAAACCAAACACTTCAAATAAATTTATCCCAATGCCAGCTCAGAAAATCCAGGCCTCAGTCACCAGGCTGACTGCCAGGATCCCAGGCAGCCATGTCCTAAGCACAACAGCATATTAAAACTTAGTAAAATAGCTTTCTATGTTGGTTAAAACGTGGTACCCTCCCAGCACCTCTAACTGCTCTATAATTACCATTAAATTCCCTATTTTGCTTCTGTGGGACTGGAAAACAAATATTTGCTAGTTACAAAGCCACCACACAATTTTTGAGAGTTTCAACTACTATTTGCTCACAGGATACACCAAATTCCCTTTTATTTTACGCAGACATGAAGCTCTTTCCTAATGAAAAGCATAACTCAAAATCCTGCAAGAGTCCTGTTGTGAGGTAGAGCAGGTTTTTAATTAACTTCTGGATTTTCCTGTGCTACAATGTCACCTCTGGGATTTTGTTGCTAAATATTTG
Organism: Promerops cafer; assembly: GCA_013398275.1. Lineage (NCBI taxonomy): Eukaryota > Metazoa > Chordata > Aves > Passeriformes > Nectariniidae > Promerops > Promerops cafer. Next base: position 960,059 of record VZSE01013522.1, read on the forward strand.
TTTCAGTTATTTTAAACTTGAAACATTTGTTGCAATCCCATAATGAGCTATAATTACTTCCATCAAACATTATTAAAATCTATTTTAGATGTATACTTAACCAAGTCAATTAATCAAACTGAAGTTTAGAAGTGTTCATTGTTACAGCAAAAAATGTAGTCTCAGGAAGCCCTGTTAAATGCATTTCTTTTTATATCTTATAAAAAAAGGAAAAAGACAAAACCAGAAAGATACACAGAAATCAACTGAACATCTGGTCTTACAAAGGGATTTTGTGATAATTCTAACTGCTCTTTCAAGGCACAGCCCAAATGACAAATTGTGGATTCATTCTGAGGTCTGAGATTGCAACTAGCAAAGAGTGGGGGTGTGGGAGATGTTGGAATTTAGGCACAGTCACTGAGAAAAAATCACAGGTAACTGGTAATCTTTCAATTCTCTTTTTTCTAGAATATCTTCTTTTGACAGAAGGGCAGAAAGATTCTTCACCACAATGATAAGCCCAACATCATCTCCCTGAATTTTGCTGAAGTACAATAATTCTGATTCTTGCACTGATAATCATAGAATCATGGAATGGTTTGAGTTGGAAAGGACCTCAAAAGCTCATCCAGTTCCACCCACTGCCACGGGCAGGGACACCTCCCACTAGACCAGGTTGCTCCAAGCTGGCCCTGAACACTTCCAGGGATGGGCTAGCCACAGCTTCTCTGGACAATCTAAATAAGGGTCTCTCCTCTATGCTTCAATTTTCTGTTTTTCTCTCTACCTTCTCCCTGAACAGAGGCTGATAAAGCTAAAAAAGCTATGTCTAACATGACTTGAAAGGCAATTAAAAACACATGCACAACCAGCCTTAGAGCACCTCTTGGCAGCAGCTGCTGTGTGCTGGGCCTGTGTTAGTCTGGCAAAGCAGACAAGGAGCTTCTCATCTTCAAGACAACTCCAACAACCAAGTGTAGTAATTAATCTCTCATTAAGGACCCAAAACATAACATGCTGCTTAAATGCACCAAAAATAGACAGCTACAATGAAGGCAGGATTGGTTGTTTACCATTAAGTGCTCTGCACCTGAAGGGGAAGAACAGAAAGGAAAACAAATACTGTTTTTAACAAAAAGATTGATGGGTCCCTCTGTATCTTTAATAGAAGACTACTGAAGATTAAGGATGGTTGTCTCAGGACATTCTCTCTGAAAAGAGAGAAGCAGATGCCAACTTAATAAAGACTTGCAGTGTGTTAAAGAAAAAGCTTAGTTCATCAATGGAAGTCTGAAGGGACACGTTTTCAAGCACAGAAATTTAATTCCTTCAGAGATAAAATGAGGATTAACTTGGCGGAAACATCTTACCTCTGGCTTGCTGTCCACAACATCTACTTCAATATTGACTTCTGACTGTAGGATTTTCTGCTTTGTTTGTTCAACAGACAGACTCAATTTGTTGATGTAAGACTGAAGTTCTTCTGCAGAGTCCATGTTCAGCTCCACCAAAGCTTTGTGGAATTGATCCATCTGACCATCTTCTAGAAGTTCCTGTGGACAGATCAGAGTTAGCTGTGAGGAACAAGACAGGGCAATCACAGCAGTCAGCAGTGATGTACAGACACACTGCTTGCACGACTAGAGACTACGATGTGCACACTTTGACAGCTTTTGAAGTATTTCCCAGAAGTGCTGTTCAGAAACTGGAAACATCCCCTGCATCAATAATCTCACAAGTAACCGTGACAAGCTCCTACCAGAGAACACCCACACCAGTCACAGCTTCTTTACCATGATGTGTGACCTTCTGATAAAGCTCTGAGGGCAGCCTGCCCTCCTCCCAAGACACCCCACTGAAACTCTGCCTCCATCACCTGCACATACAGCAACCTGTCCAGCCTCTCCTGGTCCAGCTGCAGCTTTTCCTCCCGACGCCGCGCGTTGAGCTCCTGAAGCCGCCGCAGTTGCTGCTGCCTCTTCTCCTGCTTCTCCTCAGATGCCACAGTGCTGCCCAGCAGCTTGTTGGAGAAAGGCAGCTGCATCTTGTGCACATTGTTCTCGTAGTACTCCGGGCACCGCCACTTCTGCAGCTCTGGGCGTTTGGAAAGCAAAGTAACTTTTTGTTCTGGCAGCCTAAAACAACGATTCGCGTGTTGTGCGCACCCCACGTGAAGGATGAAAGGTGAGGAAAGAAGGCAAAGAAAGCGCAAGCACAGAATTTTGTCACCTCTTGGCAGCTGTTCCCAGGCCTGGCTGTCCCCTCTGAGCACTGCCTCCATGTCACTTACCAAGTGCAGGCAGCTCTGAGTGCTCTGACCTCCAGGTAACACCAAGTACTACGAACTGCAAGTGCACACTGAAGTCTCTCTGCCCAAGGGGAGGGATAGCTCTCACACATTTCTAAGGAAGGCTCACTCACAAGTGACAAATTTAAAAAAACCACTTTTCTTCAGGCACTACTTCAGATGACATTTGCCATGGAAATTTTAAAACTTATTTAATTCACACAAAGTCATGAGAAATGTCCTGTGCAACTTTGGAAACCTTAAAGCAGCTACGAAACACAAGAATCCCAACCCACTTATAGGTTTTGTTGACATATAAAGGAAACAAAAAGCTCATTTTAAATTCTTTTCCGCTGAAACCATCACAGTTTTTATTCACAGAGAAATTTGAACCAAAACAGATTTTTTTGTAGTAGTAGTAGTTAAATTTTATTTCTGTCCTAATTTTAAATATTAAACCTCTGCTAAGCATGAGGCAGGTTACCACAAAGAAAGCAAAACAGAATATTTCTAAAAGAAATCAAGCCAAGCTCAAAACAAGGGGTAGAGAGGACAAGCTAAGCGTGGGTGAGCACTAGCTGGGGGTGAATTCCAGCTGGTTTTACCTTCTGTGTAGTCCTGAGCGATGTAGCTGTGCTCGTGCAGGATCTCCTCCATGCGGCTCAGCGTGACGGCCGCGAAATGCCCGGGGTACTTGAGCTGCAGCAGCCGCTGCAGGTACACGGCAGCTTGGCACCCCCCCAGGTTAATGCGCTTGCAGTTCTTGGCATCCAGCCTCCAAATGCAAACAGACACAGCTCAGACTGGGGCAATTCACAGCAGCTCAAACAGAGCTCCCGCTTTCCCCCGAATTATTTGATTTCTGTAGATGAATATTCACAGGTATTTCAAGGTTCAGTTACCGGAGAATCTAACACACCTGCTTTTCTCAGGCAACAGCACAATCACTGCTGTGTTCACTATTTTATTCTGAAAGGCTCTGCTCCACTTAAAAAAACCCTCAAATATTAAATAATTTTGGCAAGGAGATGTTCTGTTCTAACAAGAGAAGTGATGGGCAGTGGCACGAAAAGTAGTTTTTTAACCTTTGTAACACCTTCTGGTTGGACAAATGTAAACCTTGAAAATTTGAAGCAGTTACCAGATATAATAAAGCCATCTTCTGCAGTAAGGACTAAAAAAGAGAAGAAAAGTAAAAAGAGAAAGTAGAGTAATGTAGAATAACCAGAATGAAAAAAAGCCTCAAGCACTGCAGAAGTCTCAAAGAGCACTTCACTTTGTCCCAAAGCTGCTTTAAAACTCAAAGTATGTTTTTAAATGCCCAGTTTCACTTGGGGCACATATCCCCTTCTCCCTTTGAAAGCACGCATCAAGGCACAATTAGCAACTAAAACACAACATTTACAAGAGCTGCACTGCTTCTTCAATTCAAAACTCAACAGAACTTAGCAAAATCTGCAGACCTGGTTTTAATTCATCAGTATAAATTACTACAAGAGTTAATAGTGCAGGGCTGGAGGAGCAGGTATTTGCATCACTTGAAAAGCCAATGGCTGCACCGGTCTTAAGACACCCAGACCTCACCTGCCTTCTAAGACTGGCAAAATGTGTGTGCACTGGTACCCTGAGGATATCACCACACCACTGCAGGGCCAGCTCTGCCTTCTGTTGTGATAAAAACTATACAGGCTGTCCACGCCATAGGACACTTTTGGCACTTGGTAACATTCGAAGAGGAGCTCAGACATCATTTGCCTTGAGTACAGAGGATTGCAAACTGCTTCTGTCAGAACAATTGGGTGATCCACACAACCCTAGGAGAGACAAGGGGAAAGAACAGTAATAAAGGTATGAAGGGAAAATCCAGGGTTAGTTATCTCCACTTCTTCTTTTAAGCATCAGCAAAAACTCCTCCAAAATGGGCATGAGGAAGCACTTTATGTGCAGGGTATTAATCATGAAAGTTAAATTATATCTACTGTTTAAGGGGGTAAAAAAGATGTTAATTAAACCAAAAAATAAACTCATAATGGTGGAGAAGAATAGGCTTTTAAAGACATATATAAATTATTAAAAATCTAAGAAGCCAAAGTCTATGCAATGAGGAGGTGAGTGAAAACCAGTGGAAGTTTAGTTCCACCCTGGGCAGAGCTTTCAAACTGGTGTTGTCGTGCAGGCAGAGGGCTCCATGGTCTGAGAAGCAACTCTCAACACAGCTGGGTATGCAGGTGGTCAGTAAACACTACTAATAAGAGCATTACCCAACAGTAAGTTTAGGAGAGTACGTTTAGATTAGATATTAATAAAAGATTTCTCCCTGTGAGGGTGGTGAGGCACTGGCACAGGTTGCCCAGGGAAGCTGTGGCTACCTCATCCCTGGAGGTGTCCAAGGCCAGGCTGCATGGGTATCTGAGCAACCTGGTCCAGTGGAAGCTGTCCCTGCCCACGGCAGCGAGGGGCTCTTCAAGGTCCCTTCCAACCCAGACCATTTTGGGATCCACACCCGGCTGAGCCCCGGCCCGGCGGTACCTGCGAGGAGACGCCGAGGCGCTGGAAGACGTGGTCGAGGAGCAGCTCCTGCAGCTCTAGCTGGACGGGCACGTTGCGGTCGAAGGGCGAGCGCAGCAGCCACCGCAGGGGCTCGGGGCTGCCCAGGTCGTTCCCCACCTGAGTCTCTGCGCCGGCCCCGCCGCGGGCCCCGCGGCTCCGCGCCGCCAGCGAGCGGAACCGCAGCAGCGGCTCGGCAGGCACGGCGGGGTCGGGGCNTCGGGACCGCACGGGGGTTCCGGGCGCCGCTGCCGCGAGGCGCGGGCTCTTGAAATAATCGAGATTATCTGAAATGTGAGATCTTTGTGTGCTTCCAAGCCTAACCAGCAGGAGAGGAGACCTAATCGGTGGGACAGGAAGCAGCCAACACAGCACAGAATCATAGAATGGACCTTAAAAGATCCCATTCCCCCCCTGCCATGGGCAGGGACACCTTCCACTGTCCCAGGCTGCTCCA
>VZSE01013522.1:965454-1048786 GCA_013398275.1 Promerops cafer
AAAAAATTTATTCCTAATATTGACCCTAAATTTGCCCTTTTTCAGTTTGTACCCATTCCCCCTTGTCCTGTCACTACAGTTCCCGAGGAAGAGTCGCTGCCCAGCTTCCCTGTAGCTCCTTCACACACTGGAAATGTGCCATGAGGTCTCCACACAGCCTTCTCATGTCCAGGTTGAACAGCCCCAGCTCTCTCAGCCTGTCTCAAGGTGCTCCGGTGCCCTCAGCAGCTTTGTGGCCTCCTCAGGACTTGCTCCGACAGCTCCATGGCCATCTGAGGCTGGAGACAGCAGAACTGTGCACAGTGTTTGAGGTGGGGTCTCACCAGAGCAGAGTAGAGGGGGACAATCATCCACTCTGACCTGCTGGCATCCCTTACAGGATCATTTGGTGTGAGAAAAACGATGCTCACCTTTTAATTTCAAAAGGTTTATGTAAAAAAAACCTTAGTAAAATATAACAGGAGATTGAATAAGGAGAAACAAACAGCACTGGGATCAAGGGCTCAACCAACATGTGCTCGTCTACAAAAGGGATGTTCTCCCTTTTATACCCCAGCCCCTCCTAAAGTCTTGTCACTCGGCTCCTCCTTCCCTGCTCAGTGCTGGAGATCACTTCCTCACACCTCGGTTGGAAGTTGGGAGTTGCCAAAGGAACAGGCCAACCCTCCCAAATACCCCCTACTGGGACTATCCCTGATAACAATGGATGGGGAGGGAAACATTCCTATCATCTACAGAACCTCTCTGAACATATTCACCCTTAATTGTGAGAGCCAACCATCACATTATTTACCTATAACATTTGGGTTGGAAAATGCTTCTGAGATCATCAAGTCCAACCTACGACCTAACGCAACCACGTCACCAAATCAGAGCCTCATCCAGCCCTGGATATTGTCCTTCCTGAACTGAGGGGCCCAGAACTGGACACAGGAGCTGAGGTGACCCTCACCAGTGCCCAGCACAGGGCAGGAATCACTTTGCTGGTCCTGCTGGCCACAGCATTCCTGAGATAGGCCAGGGTGCCATTGACTTTGTTGGCCCCCTGGGCACACCTGGCTCATGGTCAGCCACTGTCCACCAGCACCCCCAGGCTGGAACCTGTCACGATGATCTTAAATTGGGATGTTCTTTGATGTAAGACCTTTGTGTGCTTTCAGGCCTAATGAGCACAAAAGGAGACCTCATCAGTGGAACAGGCAGCAGGATCACCGCTTAGTCAAGGACATCCTGAGGCTAACAAGCTTTAAGGATGTAGCAAATGGAGATGTTGATGTATGTCTATCTGTATATTGCTAACTTGGCAAAATACTCAAGGTGCATGTGTCCTAGAGCTGAACGTGTTCATTAGAATACTATAAACGACCCTTCCTCTAGAATGCACAGAAATTGGCTGGGCTGATGTAACTTGCATGGAACTTACTAACCAGTCCTAAGAGAGGGGCTGTGCTTGGAAAGACACTAACTCTGAATTTCTGTGTATAAATAATGGCAGGGAAAGTCCATGGAGGTGTGCTGGATTTGTGGAATACCACTGAGCACCCAGGCTGGGGCAGCTCTGAAATAAACAATGTCTCTCACGAGTGTGTCATTATTGGCTTGTTGCACACCAGGTAACAAATCCAATTTTGCGGGCACCACCATCAGCCCGGGGCTGGGCTGTACCCCTGCTCCCCTTCACACAGGGCCCCCCTGCCCTTTAAACTTGAAACCTCTGTGAAACCTCCCCAGTGGCTGTGGCTTGTGTGCAGGTGAAACCCCACAGCCCTGGGCCCTGCCACTTGCCCAGGAGGTCACTGACACAGCCCAGGCATCTGCCACTCCTGTGCCATCAGCCCCTCTGGAGATGCAGCAAATGGGGAGGGCCTTTCCTGCTTATTTCAACCCCCATTCCCTGGAGAAATGGGGTTCCAGGGTGGGATCCATCCTGCCATGGCTATAAAGACATCCCAGGCTGGCTCAGCTCAGTGAGAGCCAGCGTGGACTCCAAGGCTTCCAGTGGTGTGACTAAGAGACAATTTGTCATTAAAATTAAACAGATCACAGCTTCAGCTCCTTTCCATCCCTCTCAGCACTGTAGACAAACTATCAACAGCCTGATTTCCAGAGGTGCCCCCAACCTGCCACCCCCACTGTGTGAAATGGGGACTCAGATATTGAGCATCCTTGAAGCTCAGGGCATTAATGGCTTTTCTCACTTGTTTACCCAATGCACAGAGCAGGGCTAATAGCTTTCTTTTATCATGCAAAGGTGTTATTAATGTGAATTAATAAGAATTTGCTGAGTTCATTTAGATCTTGGGATTAAAAGTCTCATTTCAAGGGGCTGTTACTTCATAAAAACAAACACATGCTCATGAGCAAGGACATTAAACGCAGGCAATCATTTGTAACGTGCATCACTGCTCTCTTCTGAGAGCTACACAAACAATTAATCTAGCCAAACAACCCTCTGTGAGGTAAGCAATAGATTATGGGTTTATTTTATTGAAGGAGAAACCCACAGCGTGATGAATATCAAGTTATCAAGTCACATATCTGGTTCCTTCTTTGATCACTACTGAATTCCTTTACTCTTAAGCAATACTTTTATCAACACACATCCTATGAAATGTGCTAGTTGCCTTTCTTGGAGGGAAGGGACACAGAAGGGCAATTAAAATATAAAGGTTTATTTCCCTAAAGGATTAACTGATAGATGAGGATATACAGAGTAGGCTAAAAATAGAGTCTATATGGGACATATTTGTGCTCTACATTGAATAAGAGCCTGGGAGAAGTATCTTGTAGCTGCTCATCCTCTACACCTCTCTGGAGGGTTGAATCTGTTTTATTCTCAAGAGCAACCTTGGCCACTCAGTCTCAAAGTGGCCAAAGCACTTGGTTACCTCCCCTATATCCAAAGACAAAAACTATAACTACAGTTTTAACATAAGCCTCGAAAGCTTCCTAACCCGTGTTTATCCCTTAAATAGCAGCTGAAGAAAACATCTGACTTGACTGGCCTTTCTCAGTTGTTCTTATCCCCTATTAATCCCTGTTGCTCCCTGCCCAGCACGGGGCTGTCCCCTTTGCTGATTTATCTCTCCTCTTCTTGTGATCGCCAGCGCGGCAGTGGGAGTGATTAAAAGGTGGTTAGAAAGGGGAGCAGGGCTGTTCTAAACTCAGCGTAACCTGAAGCCAGCCATGAGGTATCCCCTGGTTCCTCTGGTGAACGAGCTGACCTTTCCTCTGCTTTTCTTCTGGTTCTGTTTGCCGTTTGTAATGCTGCTGATCATCGCCATTATCTGGCTGCAGCTGCTGCTTAATGAAGGTGAGTTGGGCAGTTGATCTGGTAAAATGCTGCTGCACAGAGTTAACTTCCTCTTTAAAGCACTCTGCTGGCTATTTTTAGCTTAATGCCACTTGTCACAGGAGGAAGCTAAAGGTTTGGTAGGACTGGTGGTGGAAAAACCAGACAAATTATCATGTTTTTCTGCTAAAAATGCTTATAAGACAACCAAGGTACTACTTACCCTTCTTACACTGTTCCTTTTTCTTAGCGTTAATTTGATTTAAGAAAGACAAAGGACAAGTAATTTTTATAGGTTTCTGTTTCAAAAATCCCCCAGAAAGCAAGCCTAATCCTCTAATTCTGTACACTTTAAATTCTGGCCTCATAGTTCTTTTGGACCTCTCCTTTTTGGAAGGGCATGGAAGGTTTTATTGGGGGAGCTGGTGAGGAATCATTTTGTGCTGAGGCTGATAGAAAGTTTTGAAGGGAGCAAGAGATGCATTTTCATTTATTTATGTATTTTGCCAGTTTGTTTTTCCAATCTATCCCTGTTTCTTTCTTCTAACATGTCAGCAACCAATAACAGGCTTTGGTTTAGACTAATAATAAGCTTGCTGTTGCACTCGTGAGGATAAAGCCTTGCTACTGTGCTCTAATGCTGGAGAAAAAAAATCTAATCCCAGTTGAGGAAATTAAAAATCAGTGACAAAGTATCTATTTTACATAGCTGTACCACATCCTTACACTGCAGTTGAGTGGTCAGGCTTCTGTCTGGACAGAGAAATTCTCTTGATGTTTTGAAGGAGATTTTTCAGGTTATTCTTGCTCCTTTTACATTCAGAGTTTCTGGCCTGTAGTGACTGCTACACCAGGCCTCCAACTGTTTCCAAAAATGCTCTAAATTACATTTTAACCAGTAAGACTAGACACATTACTAAATTTTTACATACCAGCATACTTACAGAATAAGAACATGAAAGCTTTTCTCAGTTATAAAAATAAAAGTACTCTTTTTAATAACTTCCTGACCAATTCAGTCATATCCACTTCTTTTATGCTAGTTTACAGCAAGCACGACTAAAAAGGTAGTGTCTCAGCTCCTCCTTTAATATAATTGCTGATTAAGAGCTAATTTGTTAAAATTGAACACTTGTAAAGGCCTTTTGTTGTCTAGCTTAGTTTGAAAATCCTTTATTTCAGCTGGAAAAAGTTCAGAGGAGCCTTGTCCAGCTCCTAGATGGAATGTGCAAATCTTGCCGCCGTGGAAAAAAAAGCCACATACTGGTGTTTTACATGTTCTTTTAAAACCTGCTTCTAGCACAGATGCCCAGCACAGAAAAGATTAAGAAAGAATCTCCTGATGAGCCTGATTGTGACTCTGAAGATGAACTAACAGAGGAAGAAAACCAGAGTGATGCATCCAGTACAGACATGCAAGAGGAGTCACAGTCCAGTGGAACTGTGGGAAGACTGAAGCCCAAGCCTGCTTATCTGAGCTCAAATCCAAAAAGCCAAAAGCAAAGTTGTCTTGCTGTGACCTCAAACAGCTGGTCCCAGAGGCAGAAGATAAGATATTCCCGTGCTGAAAAGAGTGTTTTCTTTAACATCCTGATGGTGAGTAGTGGGACCAGGCTGCCTCCTTGCATATCCACTGCTATTGTGCCTCAGCACTGACTTTTTTCACCTCTGCCTGACTCAGAGGCCTCTTGGGCAAGACAAAGCTCCAAGATTGGTTTCTGCCTGGTTAATAACTAACAGGAGGTTTTATTTTCTGTCTTCCCTGTTTGTGATGACTCCTGTTGTAGATGGGGTAAAGGTAACACAAAATTGTGCAGAATTACTGTGGTGAATATGTGTATGGATATGTATTTATAGGTACATGTGCATATTTTAAAAGTCCTTGAGAACTGCATTTAAAATGGGAAAATTTGCTACTTATCCCTCTAAGATAAGAAGTTTAACTAAACCGTGTGTAGAAACTCCTGGTATTTATGGCTGATTCTACATACTTTAAAAAGTTGCTTCAGATTTTTTACAGTGGAGCATGTGACTGAAAATAAGATGTATTTCACTTGCTCAATAAGAATTGAGGCCAGAAGTCTCTTTGCAAATACAGCAACCCTAATCCTTTTAGGCTTTACACAAATCCCAAAAGATAAGTTTCAAGCAGTGGAAGAGCTTCATGTCCTGTATGTCTTCTCTTTCCCTGTGCCTTGACCCCCTGTTCCTTTGCAGAAGGGGCTCACGAGGGAAAGCTGCTCTGTGCCTCCACTGTCACTATTCCCAGTCCTGTCTGCTCAGTTACATTGCTGGGATTTTTGAATTGCAGCAACTGAGGTACTCACTCACGTTTCTTTCCACCAGTTGTGCTGGAGCACAAACCTTGGTTAGGCTGGACTAGCAAAGGACTGGAATCATCTTAAACTGCTGCAGTTATTTGACTAACACACCTGAAGCTGAGCTTTAGCATGGCATCAGCAATACCTCAGTTGAAAGGATTTTTAAGACCCTTAACACTACCAAGGTGGTACCAAATCAGTGTAGTAACAATTTATTTAACATTCATTCATTTTGTAGTTTTTCAAAAGCTAACAGTGCTAACAATGAGCTTGGTCTTGTCTAGGGCACCCTTTGGTTTTCCTAGAATTCCTCATATGTACAACTATTGACTTGAACACAGCAGTTTGAACTTGTCTTTTATAGGACATAACATTTGTTGGTTGTGTTGGGTGGGTGAGGGAAGGGAACAAGCACTGGTGGTTTCAAAATCCTGGATATCCTGCTGAAAATGGAACCTCTTCCAAAGACATCATTGCAGTGACAATTCTGTTCTTCCTTTTCTTCCCCAGCTGCTGTGCGCCTTGCTTTCTTCTCTCACCTGGAATTTTGTCTGCCTGTTGCTCCAGACCTTTAACATCCTGAGGACTCTACTGCTGCCATCCTATCTGGTTACCTACGTAGCTCAGCTGTTTGCTTTGCTGAATGAAAAAGCTGGAAAAATCCTGGGCTCCCTGAGGCTGGAGAGCAGAGGACTGTTGCTTTCAGTCCTGGGGAGGAAACTGCAGCTGAGTCAAACTCAGAGAAGCACTTCAGGGTGAAAACAAAGCAAGGAGTCCCATCCGTGGCAATCCAGGTCAGCATTGGTGACAGCTACTGCAGCATGGCAGAGGGAGGGGAATTCTCTGAAAAAGAAACCCACTCAAGACTAAGTCAGCACCTACTCAGCTCACCACAGCTGCTTTCAGAATGTTGACTGCCTAGATGTGAAATGGATGACAGCAGCCAATTTTTTGTCCACTCTGCTCCCCTCCCACCTCAGAGGGATAAGCCCCTTCTTTATAAGGACCAAGCACTCCACCAGCATCAGTGACAGTTTCTGCTCACCAACACTAATCTTTGATTTCAAATAAATAAGATCTAGGCAATCTCTCTCTGTAGTAGTTCTCACTGGATTTTAAATGCAATACAGCCATAGGATTATTATACTTATAGCTCAATTAGCACTTTTCTCATCTGCAACTTGTCAATTCTCGAAGTAGGAAACGACTTTTCAACACTCAGGTCTAAGAAATGAAGCAGGCCTACCTCCAATTAACAAGAAATAATTAAGCCCTCAGCAGATCCTGAGCATGCATGTCCCTGATTTCCGTTCAGGCTTTGTTTTTCAGCACAGCTGGCAGGCTGATGTAAGGTAGATTACAGCCTGGAGAGGCACTCATCGACAGCTTGATTTAGCCAGTTATTGGAGCCACGAGGAGGGTGAGGAGTCTGAGATGAGCCATCGTTTTGTCGCCCAAGGGTTTATCGAGGTGCTGGGTTTTGAGCAGAACAGCTGTGTGCTCTTGTGTTGATGCACGCGTTCAACACACTCTTTTGTTTTCAAGAGGACCTGAATTACAAAGTAATTCGATGAACACGCTGCCGCTTGTGAGAGTCATTGTTTCTGCTGCCCACGTGCGGTGCCCGTCTCTGCAGAGCCTTACACGGACACACTGTGCAACACCAGCCCGCAATAACGATGAAACCTGCCCTGATTGTGTTTGCTTTTCCCACCCCATCCCCTGAGCCCCGCGTGGCCAAATATTTGTCCATGCTCTTAAATAAAACTTGTTTGCTCGCATCTTTATTTTCGCGGCTGCTTTCTTTAGAAAGGAAAACACAAAAGAAAAAGAAAAGCTGTTTGCCGAGGACATCCCCCTCTCCCAGGAGGGAGCTTCGGGGGTCTTCTCCAGCGGGGATCCCCCGTTTCTTCCCCCGCCTGTCAGCGGCAAACGGGAAGGGTTGGATGCTCCCGGCAGATGCGGAGGGAGCGGGCGGGGAGCGGGGCGAGCTCTGGAGGGGCGGGACGGGGGCGGAGGGAAGAAGGGTCTCCTCTCCTGCTCTCGCCTTCGCTGAGCTCCGCGCCCGGCCCTGGGCGGCTCCGGCCAGCGGGTGCTGAGCTGCGGGGTCGGGAGAACCCCCCGCTCTCTGCTCCTCCTCCTCCTCTCTGGCCGTGCTCTGCAGCGCTGACCGCTCCAGGTGGGCGCTGACCGCTCCAGGTGGGCGCTGACCGCTCCAGGTAGGCTGATGCTCGGCCCTGCTGGGGGGCTCCGGCCGTGCCCCGCAGCTCCGGGGCTCTGGATACCGTGGCCGTGCAGTGCTGAATTGTCTTTTTCCCGCAGAATTTGGCTTCTGCCCCGTTGTGGAACGGGGTTATTGTCTCGGCTGTACTGACATCTTAGAGCTGTCTTCCTTGAGCCAGCGAGAAGGACGTTTGCTGGTAGTGTCAAGGTTTTTCTCTTTACCTTTTCCACCTTGTGCACTTAAAACGTGTTGGCAAGAAAGGCTTCATCTTGCAGCTGTATGGTTGGGGATGCCTCTAATATTGCAGCTGAACCCCCGGGGATGATACCTCCTGTCTCTATGGGATTTCACTTGTTTAGGCTTTCTTGAGTCTTTTAGACTCTGTTAAGCTCAGTTCAAAAAGAAACCCTGTTATCTTGAGGTAGTTGCCAGAATGCCACAGTTTAAGGTAAAAATGTTATGCTGGGACCATCGCTGCAAAGAAATAGACAAACTGAGGTGGGTAAATAAACAATCTAAAGGTCTGGGAGAATATTGCTTCTTGTCCTACATGGTGAAATTCTAAAGCCTGGTGCTACCAAAGTGTATGCTTTGTGTAGTTTTTAGTCTGTGTAAATACACTCAGAATAGCTTTAGCTTGGCTGGGCTGGCTGTCCCTGGCAGTGTCACTGTAATAGCAGGGAGGTTGGTGCCAGCTTGCAAAAACCTGCCTGAGAAAGCTACTTTGAGGACTCCTGGTTCCTGCAGAGTTCCCCGGTACCACAGCTATGCTGATGGCACTAGTGGTTTAAACCTGGTTTTCCTGTCTTTGAGCTATGAAAAATAATGCACAAATAAATATTTGGCTGCTAAGAATAGGACTTTAGTGTGTGAATTTAGCTAAATGTAGTATAGAAAGGGCATTTTGGTTCTGCTGTGGACCAGTGCCTCTTACAAGGGGTTGGTGGTGTGTGAACCTGGCCTGGAGAATGGACACAGACCTCCAGATAAGGGGTCTCAGTTTGAACCCTGTGGACTTTTTATTGTGACACACATTTCTTAAACTATTTCCTTTCCATGAATCTAGCTGCAATGCCTGCCCCTGTGCCTGTCTTTGCTGGGCATTTGGAGCTGACAGCATGAATGTAGCGTGACCTTGCAGCTGCCTTGTAGTCTACAAGTGCTTCAATATCATCCATGAGTTTGTGCTTTAATTTCCTTTTGCTGTTGTGTGCAAAAGCTGCTTCCTGGGCATCAGCAAGAGGGTTTGCAGCCTTGGATGCCGTAGTGGAGCTCCTGCCAGTGTGGTTGTTTACACTGACTGCAAATAGTTTTGGATTTAATTCACCTGAGGGTCTCTTGTTCACCTGGTGCATCATTTCTCATATGCATCCATCAGCCTCTGTCCCAGAGCTCTTCCATGCTGCAGCAAGCAGGTATTTTTCTCAGTTGAAAAGATAGCAAAACGTGGATTGAACACTTTGGAGCACGGCATTAGTGAGAGTTGTAGTTTGGTAGCTCCTTTTGGCTGAAGTTAGGCCTCCTGGGAGGTGGAGGATGCATTTCTGTGTGCCAAACTGTACTGTGTGTCTTTTGTGACCTTTTGCACATCACTTAATCTCTCTTTTTTCCCCCTTCTTGTTTGTCAAGCCTTCACTTTGCAGGCATGTTGCAGGGGTGGGGTCTGTTAAACATTAAGACTCTGTTGGGAAGCATTGTGTGTATAAAAACATAGATAACAATTTCTTTCTCCTCTGGGCTCAAAACTCTGGAAGATGTTGGTAAAAAGACACAAACTCTAATCCAGTGTAAACTGAAGTGACCTAATATGTTTTGGTGGATTTAAGTGATAAACATATCTCAAATCACTATATCAAAGCATTTTGAAGGTCTTGCAGCATGTGGGGATCCCTAACTTGTCAGCAGGACCTCTCTGAGTAACAGCTGGGTGAGCTGTGGCTGTTTACATCCTTCTCCTGCAGGAGTCATGGGATGATTTAACTTGGTTGACATCTGTTTCCAGTAAGGAGGAATTTGAGTTCTTGGGTCCAAGCTGTATGAAGAAAAATAACACTGAAGGTTTGGCTCAAGATCCCAAGAGGGCGCAGCAGCAGCAGTCGAGCTCTTGGGTTAATCAAGACACATTTTTGAAGTCAGTTTTTTAATATGGAAAAGAAAAAAAAAGAAACATAACTGTTGTTTCCCACTTCACAGCATCTTTGATTAGTTGGATAGAGAGTTGTGTTACTTGTCAAAGCTTTATAAACTGCACTGGGTGAGTGTCCAGTTCTCCTTAAGGAAAATATCACTCACTGGAGTGCTGAAATGGGAGCCCAAAGAGGTGCTGGCACCTCAGTTCTTTACAAGACCCAGCTGGCCAAAACTTTCAGAACCGTGCTCTGGCTTGTGTTTGACCCTGCTTTAAGCAGGAGGTTGGCTGAGGTGGTGACCTGAGGAGCCCCTCATGTGCCTGTGATGGTGTAAACTGCTCCAGGAGCAGTGCCCTTCCCTGTCTGCAGAGCAAAGGAGCCCCCACCCCCTCAGGGCCTCCTTAAAAATCCCTGTGTGACTTGCACTGGGATCTTCTCTTCTGGGTAAGGAGGTCACTAGGGCATACATGCAATACACTCTTAGCTTTTTACATCCTTTAAAAGTTAGAAACTGCCATGCTGACCAACAGTGTCGTGTATTTTAGCTTCACATGCCTTTTAAGCTCCCAGTTCAGCAAAATATTTTCTTAATTGGGGATGTTATGGCCCATATGCTTCTATTCCAAGCAGTTTAAATGCTTTCAGTTGGAGACATAAAAATATCTTAGTTGTGACATGATGTTTGAGCCTTCCTGCTGTGGATGCAAAATCCATATGGCAATGAGGTTTAATTGAAACCTCATGGAGTTACTTTTCTCCTGCAAGATATTATATTAAATCTTTATGCAGCTGGCTTGAAAGGACTACCCTTAATTAGATATTTCTAATCAATTAGTGCTTTTGGAAATTCTGTTCCTTTCCAAGACTCATGATTTTGATTTATGTAAAGCACTTCAGTTTGATAAACTACATATCAAGTACAGCCTGTGTGATTTATTCACTATTCATTCCACAGACTTTAGGTGTAAGTCATCCACTACAGAGTTGTTGATTGGGTGGGTAAGTCCTTCCAGGTGTGTTGTGTAGTGAAAAGCTTGTTTGAAATCAGAACTTGTTGCTTGAAGAGTTGGATCTCTAAATTGGTTAGAGATTCAGATGTTTGTGATATTTCCTGGTATTTGTTGCTGTTTGGTCAGACCGTTGGGTCAGTTTGCAGGGCAGTTTGTTTAGTGATTGCAACTGAGATTGGAGAAAAAAATACAAAAGCTGATGTAGCTTAAAGCATACTCCCCAGAGCAAATTACTCCAAGGGTCTGGAATGTGTTGGTGGGAGGCTTCAGTTGTAGTGAGATGTTGCTCCGTGCATGCAGGAGTCCTTCCCTTCCTAAGTAATTGTTTCCATCTGCATGGCTTATTCCATCAGCCCCCAGGGCTGCCAGTGCCTGCACTGCTGAGCTATTAAAATCTGGGTCTCTTGTAAGAATGAGGATCTTTCTCACTAAATATTCTGTGCCAGCTGTGTGCAAAGGGAACTTTGCTCTCATCATAAAGAAGAATAATAGGGCAACCTCCACTGGGGGCCTTTTAGAACTAACAATATTCTGGTATTTCTTTCCCATACTTTTAAATTTTTAGAGGGAAAATTTTCAGGATCCTTGAATCTTCCTGCATAACGTCTGGCCAGGCCATTATGAACTCACTAGTTCTCTGAAAGTTGTTTAGTTCTTACATAATATGGAATTTTGGGAACTTAAATTGAAGGTTGTGGCTTCTGGTCTGTGAGATGTCCTCGTGAACATACACAGTCCCATCATATGGTGGAGCCTGAGCACGGGGAGGGTCAATAGCCTGCTTGGCCACAACACACTGGTGGTTCAACAGTGGCAGCCTGGGCACACATGAAGCACTGACAGGAGGCTGGCCAAGAGTTATTTCATATTCCTCAGTTATCTCTGCTTGGGTCACCTAGGGAAGCAGGAGAGACGTATCATTGTAACTGAGAGACCTTGGAAAGGCACAAATCTGGAGTACTCTTCACTCCCTTGCCTCTGCACTTTTCTCTTTGAAGGTTCTCATTTCTGAATTAGATTTCAAGTGATGAACACTGGAAATAAAGGTGGAATTTCTTGTGTGTAAGCCCTTGAGTGAACTCCAGGAGCCTGGGACTCTTGCGAAGCCCATAGCAGGTGGCCAATATATAATGGAACTGGAAGGATATCCTCTTTAGGCAACAAATAAATACAGCTTTGCTGATGAAAGTTGTTTTTCTCGGTCAAGGTAAAGCTGGGACAATGTTCCTGTTTGAAAACAGCGGGGCTGACACAGTGGAAGGAAATCCCTGTGTCTCCCAGCGGAAGGTGAGGCATGCAGGGCTCTATACACATCCCTGCAGCTGATCTCCTAGCCCCTTGTTTGGGGCAAGCGTTCCTCGGTCCTGGCCTCCCTCCAGCCTGTGCACAAGCAGGGTAAAACTAGATAAAGGTAACAATATTTAGCTGCAGTGTTTCCTCTGACTAAGGGGAGAGGAAGGATCCCTCCTGGGAGCAGCCCTTCAGACCGTATCCCTCATCCCAGGGCTTCGCAGTCCATTCGCTCCGCGCTCCCTGCGCTGCCTTGGCGGGCGCGGGGCTGCCGGATGCTTGCGGGCCAGGAAGGGCTCGGAGCCAGCACAGAGCTGCCAGCTCCCTTGGGAGAATCCAAGGCTTGGTGAAATACCAGCACCCACCCTGCAAAAGCTTTTATGGAGAATGGCTTTTTGCAAGGCTTGTTCTAGCCGTAGCAATGTGTTAGGTGGAAGGAAGCCTAACTGGGGAGTGCAATTGATAAATAAGGTCAAGGAATTGTTGCTTTAAGGCGCTCCTGTGAATTCTGCTAGTGTGGTCTGTGCAGTTTTGTAAAGGATTAGCATCACCTCATCGTTAACAAAGCAGATGGCAAAGGAAAAACAGTCTTTGTAAAGGTCAAGAAGCTGCTAGCTGGGGGTCTATGAATATCATTTAACCCCATAAAAGTTCTTATTCTGACACTGGCACTGAGTCAGGCATCACAGTTTGTTGGGATCTCTCAGAGTTCCAGGAGGATGCACACCATGAAGCCAGCTTTATTACGTGAGGTCATCAGATAAAAAATTCAAACAAGGGCAGAGTCCCCTCTCAGTGGGATGGTAGCTTGTTAATTCTCTAATTAATTGGTTAATTGACAAATTCCCTAACTCTCATGCTTATGAGGAAGCTGGTTTCCCATCTGATGGTGAGAATGCTCCTCCCTCCTCCTCCAGCATGGTGCAAGTATCACAGTGGGCAGCCTGGGAGCCTCAGCAGTGAGGATGCTGTCAGATCAGCTCGAAAGTGTTTTGGATAAGGTGATGCATTTACAGATTCCACCATGGAAGTTTGATTTCTACCATTCCTGTGGGTTCTTCCAGTTATTTCAAAAGAGTTTGTCATATCAGAAATTGCCCAAGAGTGGCTTTTGCAGAGCTGCAAGAACAGCAGTTCTCACCGCCTCCTCTCCTTTGTCTCTCCACATGTGTAGCTCTTGTTTTAGCCCAGTTGCTGCTCCCAGCATAGATCAGGCTGAGCTGTATCAGCATTTTTGGGGCCAAAACATGAGTAGGTGTCAGGTCATCAGCCACAGCCAGGTGATGCCTTGTCAGAAAATGGCCATTGTACAAAAGTTTGGTTGCTTACACCAGGGTTAAAACACATGTTTCTGAATCTTAGTTGGGTTGAAGTGTTTATTCATCAAAATTACTCGAGCTGCGAGGTAAAACACAATTGCTTTAATTCCTTTCTTGAGTGCTTTTAGGTTTATTTTTATGAAGTCTTCATAGTTTTCAATTCACCTGTGAGTCCAGGCTGAATTTCTGCTTCTTTCACTTGTTGGTTTCAACTGTGGCTTTTCAATGGCTGATCTATGTAATATCTTCTTTTGGCCTTGGCACCTGCACTGCATCAGTCTGACCTTGCACACCAGGTGTAAACTGAACAATAAAAATCTGTCTTGCATCACTTTACACTGATGCCTGAGACTTTGTGTCCTGTCTCCTCTCTGGCCTTCCAGTTAGAGCTGTGGGTTTTATCCAGCAAACAGCACGTGGGGATTTATAGACACTGCTCTAATCCCTGACTGACCTTTGAGATGATCTTACACCACCAGCCTCACCTGCCCTGAGTGCTTCCTGTAAATCCTGCACTACAGAGCTGTTTGGGAATGTCTATAGCAAGCTCCTCCATCCCCTCATTGGCCCCCAAGCTAGATCATGTCTGACATCTTCCAGTCCTGGTTTTCATAAATACTCATGTAATTAAACTTCGTCATTAAAATTTTGGAAAAACAAGCCCTCTTCTAATGAGTTAACAGGCTCTTGACTACAAATAGCTCTGTAAGAGCTGTGAGCTGTATTGTGCAATCAGGTCCAGCATCTCAACCAGTTTTGTTCCAGCTGTTGCATAGTTTATAGACAAAACCAGTACAGACAAGCTCTGTGTGGTGACTTCAGAGCCAGGCACCAGCAGAGCAAAAATAGTGGATACTGACTTTTTTTTTCCACTTCTGAGCCTTTAAACAGCAGTCCAGCTCTCCTCTTGAGGACAAATGAGGAGAATCCCCATAAATATAAATTACAGGCCACTTGTAATCTCTCTCCACACAGAGAAGTTTGGATTCTTCCTGACAGACTTGTTACAGATGAAGAGATGACAAAGTGGAACAGAAGCCTGTTTGGATAAGTGATGGCACTTTGGAGTACAACAAAACTGTTGCTTATGAGTGGAATAATTGGCTCTTACAATTGCCTGGCTGCTAAATAAGAGCTTCTGCTACTTGACTGTATTAAATCTTCTTTTTATGTTGGAAATAACTGATTGAGCAATCGGGATCTGTGAAAATGCAACTCCCCTTGAGAGGGGGGTGTCCTTCTGTTCCCCTGCTCAGAGTCTGGTGATCTACCCACAAATGGGCACAGTGGCATTTCATTCCCAAGTAAACTCCCTATAACATTGAGTGTGGGGACCTATTTGCTAAAAATTTTTCTATGAATCTTGGAGTATTTAGGTGGGTGGATTTAGGTTTTAATGTAATCATTCAACAAGACAAGCTTCAGTAAGGGGGGGAGGGAGGAAGCATGTCCAGCCTAATTTTTGAAGTAATTTCAGCTAGTCTGACCCAATATAAAAACCTATGAGGAGATTATAAAAACCATAATATGCTAAAATCTATTAAAAAAACGAACAAGAAAATCTCCTAAATGAAACACTGCTTTGAAAACTGTATTTGTACTTAGTCCATGCTCAGGTGTTTCACTTTTCATCTTAAAAAATAACTTAGTTGCGTAGCTATGATCAGGTCACTCCTACTGTTCTCCTCCCCTTGCCTTACCATCCTTGCTAAAACCCCAGCTATCAGTAGCTACTGTTGAGCTGTCTCATCACCTTGGTAGCTGCACTGACTGTGGGGCCGTGCCATGGGCACGACTTCTCCCAGGAGTGGATGTTTGGCATTCTTTGGGCAGCAGCTCCTGTGGGATGCCTGCAAACAGTCTGACTCATGGTGAGCTCAGCCCAGTGAGCCCATCCCGCTGCTGTGATTGTGCTGCAGGAAATAAACAAGATGACAACCTAATCTATCACATCTTTGGGCTGAGAACTGGGACACCCCAGTAAGAAAGTCCATTTCTGGCATTCTTTCTATTTGTTACTCCACTGCCCCATGCCTTTCCCAGAAGGGAACAGAAAATCCAACGTGCAAAAATCAAAATGAGGTTTGTGAAATCAGCTGGGGCGTGAGCTTGGGAACTGGAGCTTTTGCATATTCTTCTTCTGTGAAAATTAAGGATGTTCAAAGTGCTCTGTGGAGGTGGTGCTGGGGATGAGCTGTGCAGAGTGGAGTCAGAGAATCCCTGTGTGTGCTCGGCTGGGCTGGCACAAGGTGCTGGTCACTCACTGCAGCTGGAGAGGGGACTGGCTGCTGGCCACTGGTCCCACCTGCCTCTCCTCCAGATGATGTGTGGCACTCTGTCACCTGGCTGTGGGGATAATAGGTCCCTGTGCTTGGAGGAAGTGAACAAGCAGCTTGCTGCTCATTACTCTGGTGCCTGTGACTCCCCTCTGCCTTCAGTGTCCAGCAAGAGAGAGCTTTCTTTGAGAGGCACAGCCCCCTGTAGATACCAGGCACATGTTTGAGCAGGGAGGTAAACAAGGTCATCCTCTGAAACCCGCTAAGGCTTCTAATTTTACACAGTCTTCAGTGCCCAGGAGGCAGAGACATATTCAATTTACATTAATAAGCAAGTCTTGGTTATTCATCAGAATAAATGTTTTTGAGTGTTAAGAATAGCTACTGTCTTAGTGCTTCCTCCTATTGTTACAGCTCTTCCTTGAGCAGTGGAAATGTTTTGGGTGATTTCAATTACATTTACAGTAGTAATTAGGTTTAAGCAACTTTGCAGTTGACTTATCTGAATATACATCTGTGTCTAAAGAGAGGAGGATTTTTTTCCCTCCTAGCCCAGCTCCTTCATTCTTCCAAGGCAGGACATTTTCAAACAGGGTGGGCAGCTGGAGATGCTGATATTTATTGAAAGTGATTATTGATACTCCAGCTCCCTGGGCATCCTCCCAGCAGGATGACAAATTAGCTCATCTCATGCAGTAAAGTCATGAGTGGAAACACTTTGTAGGGCCTGAGTGTTGCTGGGGCTGTTTCTTGGCAGCTCTTGTCCTGTGAGGTGCTGTTTTTGTCCCCCAGCTCAGGGCAGAGCAGAACCAGATGTGTGGCAGGCCCCAGCTGCTGGGAGCTGCTGCCTCACCCAGACCTGACTGCAGCTTGCTCTGTGCCCCCAGCCACAGCCTGGCTGCTGCTGCCTGCCAGACTGGGAACAAGATGGGGTTTGGATAATCTCACTGATTTAGTGACTCCAGAAACTGGAATAATCTCTTAATCTCAGTGAGTCTGTGTGATGGACAGGTAGCACCACTTGAGGATTTTCATATGTGGTGGGATCGAGGTGGGATAAATGATTTTCAGGTTTTCCTAATGCTACATACCCTCAAAATAAACCTGAGAAAAAAAGAATTGCATTTTATGGGTTTGGGTTACATCCAGGTTTTCCCACTCCACATTGTAGTGTGTCACTTGCATTCATTTTTCAGGGTAACAGACTGATTTTGGGATGTTTGAAAAATGTAATGCTGCCATAAGATCTGGAAATGCAGCCCATGGATGTTTTATTCCAGCTGATCTGAAGGCTCTGGTGCCCAGCTCTGTCAGGCACCATCCAGAGGCAGCTCTCCCAAACTACAGAGAGTTCCTCCAGTCTTTAGGTCTGCTGAAATTCCTGACTATCCAAAAGCATGTTCGATGTTTTTCCACCTTCTTTTGATCCTGCAAAAGTCAGGCCAAGTCATGTCAATTTGGCAGGATGTGTGGATACTTTCAGAAATAACTTGTGCACTAAAGTGGTGACGGTAACAGCGCTGGGTCTGTTCTGTGATTCATTTGGACTAATTGGCTGCTGAGAGGATCATATGTCTCTTTGTCTCCATATTTGAGTAAGATACAGCTCCTGTGATCCAGATAATCTTATCCTAGTGAGCTTGTCTCATCTTTAATAATGCCAGGAAGACTGTCCTGGAGCATGAAACATGCTGGAGAGCTCGAAACCAGAGTTGGAGTATTTATCCTGATTCACTCTGAAAAAGCAAACTCAGCTGGCCTCTATTCCTCCACCTTTTTTCTCACAAGCACAATCTAGGAGATAAACTTACTGATTACTCCTCTCAAATACCCTGAATAACTGAGGGCCAGGCAGGAGTGAAGACATGAAAGGCTGTAGAGCAGCTGTTATTATCCACAGAGATCAGAAACTTTCAGCAGTGCTTGTGTACTCTTTGTGTGAGTAATCAAAGCTGAATGTACTCTTAAAGGATTCTGTCTTCATCTGGATGCTTTAAATTTGCCTCAGTTGTGCAACAAGCCTGGCTGAGTTATTACTACTGCATGAGAAACCTGAGGATGAAACTGCCTGGTACGAGTGTCTGGCAGGCTCTGTCTGTAAATTGACCCATTAAAAAGGATGATCAACTGGCTGCTGAAGTTATTAAAAGAAATTTAATGACAAGGAACACCACTGAGGGACAAAAGAAATATAGTTATGGGCTGTGGTGCCCATCTACTTGCAGTGCTGGCAGGTTAGAGATGATTTCATGTCCAGGAGAAGGAATGGCCTGAAACCCAACCCCTTGTTTCAGGGCAAGGTGTGCTCCATGTGGGATCATTTGGAAAGGCTGAGTGTTTCCTGGGGAGAAAAAAAAGCTTTTCAAAGTTTTTAAAAACAGAAAGCAAAGAGCAGCCACATCTTCTCTCACAGATGTTTCTGTTGTCATCCCTCCTTGCTCTCCCCTCCCATGTCTCACATCCTGAGCAGTGTGTGTGGTCACACATGATGGTGATGCTTCTGCAGTCTGTAGTAGGTGCAGAAAAGGATGAAGAATCTTTAATTTGCTTTCTGCATGTTCCTACAGTCTTCATTAGTGGATGAATTTTTATGATGGATAGTAGGAAGAAATTCTTTCCTGTGAGGGTGGGGAGGCCCTGGCACAGGGTGCCCAGAGCAGCTGTGGCTGCCCCTGGATCCCTGGCAGTGCCCAAGGCCAGGTTGGATGGGGCTTGGAGCAGTCTGGGACAGTGGAAGGTGTCCGTGCCCATGGCAGGGGTGGGACTGGGTGGTCCTTAAGGTCCCTTTCAAACCATTCTGTGATACTCTGCCTGTGTGTAATTCTGTGCTGTTGTAAAACCTGTGCTCTCTGGGTTTTGGTTGTAACTGAAGTCCACAAGCTGGCACTTTCTGTGGTTGATCTTTGTCTGGGGCTGCTGTAGGAGGAGCTATCTGGATAAACCTGAGTTTTGAATTATGGGTGGTGGAGTAAGTTTTACAGGGACCGTGGGTAAGGAGGAAAAGAGAGGAAATTCCCATGAATACTTTTGCATAGTTAGTGTGGGGAGTGTAAATGTCCCAGACCAAGCAACTTCCCAGTGCCAGCCCTGGGGCTGAGCTGGAGCATGGGGCAGCATTCCTTCAGCAGCAGAAGGGGCTCAAGCAGTGGTTGGAAAAATAGCTGTGTTAGTAGGAACAAAACCAAGGTGGGCTCTTTTATGACGAGGCACTGTCTCTAAAAGAGCTTCTGCTGCCCTTTAAGCTGTTGGAGGCAAAGCAGGCTGAGCTGTAGATCCAGCCTTACTGGGAATATGGGAAACACAGAGTGGGATTGTTACTTGTGCTGGATGAGCTCTGTGTGCCTTCACTAAGAAACTTAAATCTCGTCCCTTTAACTTCGGGATTATGAATAAAAAATGTTAGAAGAAAGGAGAGTTACTGAAACACCCTAAAGAGAATAACAAAGAAAGAACAAAACCTGTCAGGAACGGCTACAGGGAATCCGATTGCTTTAACCCTTTGCTCACTTGTGCATCGCTTGTTGATGAAATTTTTCAAGAATAACCTGGATCTTGCAAAATATTCTCTGTGGGTGTTACGAGTTTACACTGCTCTTTCAACACCAGTGTCTTGCATCCAGCTGGGGTTTACTCACTGCTCAACTATGGCAAGAAATGCTGGATTGCTTTTTTAATAGGCACTCGGTTTTGGTTTTGGTTTTTGGTTTTTTTTGTTTGTTTGGTTGGTTGGTTGGTTGGTTTTTTCCTGCCCTCCCCACGTCCCCGGTCAGATATTTTGGGTTTTTTTTCCTTGATGCTCTCTTGAAGTACAGTGCTAAGGAGCGAATAGGTTGCTTGACTCCTCCTTCCTAGGCTGCGTTTGGGAGTTCCTTTCTCACGTGGGCTGAGGCTTACGTTAATGTTTAGCAAGCCCGAGCTGCAGCCCAGCCTTGGAAAGAGCTCCGTGCTATTTTCTGCTCTGGGAGCGCGGGGTGCTGCCTGTGTCCTGTGTGCCAGGCGTGGGCGGCTCAGCCTCGGGCAGCGCTGCCTTGAGGGCTCAGCCGCATTTACTGTCACTCCTGGCTGGGGGACACAAGGAGGGAGGAGAGGATGCTCCTCCAGTGGGCACCTCGTGGGTGACAAGCGGCACGTTCGCAGCAGCGCGTGGACAGCACGGATGGACTGACCGCCGCCCTCCTCCCGGCTGGACATGGACAAGCGCGGCACGTGTGGCTCCAGGATGGCCAGGGGTGGGATGGGCAGGCCCCGGGTGGTGCTGGCACCTGCCCGGGCAGCCAGCTGTGCCCAGCTGCTCAGCAGGTACGGAGCGCTCCCGTGGGACTCGGGGTGATCCCTGCTGCTCTGCCCCCTAAAGCAGGGCACGGGGCCAAGGCAGCACCTGGGGCAGGGTAGGGGGAAGCAAGGTGAATTTCTAGAGGTGAGCAGGCTATTCTATGCTCTCAAGATAGTGCTTTGAGTACCTTGATCCTGAAATGAAACCTGTGGAAAATCCCTTTCTTTTTCCACATACTAAACCTACAAAAATCCCTGTTCTTTTCTCTATACCCTCTCTGGGCTGAGTGCAGCAAGTGGGGAAGTGGGACCTGAGGGGCTGAAATGCTTCCTTGTGATACAGTGGTAACCTGCCTTGGGGTCTGAGGGCTGTTCAGGGCTTTGTGGGTCTATATGAACGTAAGAACTGCTGATTTATCATGTAAGTAGTGGAGGATAGAACTGAAATTTGAACTGCTTTGCTTGACAAACACCATTCTGCTTGTGTGCTCACTGAGTATTATATGAGTTAAGAATTCATCTGAGGTGTATTTGCATCAGTTGAGAAGTTTGCACTGAGTTTTAGAATGTTTCCTTGCTGTAGTGGTCAGAATCTGTTGGTTTTGGGTGAATGTGCTGACAGTGATTTTACTTCTAATCACAGCTCTCATTTTCATGTGTCTGTCTGAGTTCTCATTTTTTCCAGTCCAATTTGATGAGACTGTGCATTCAAAGCAAGACAGGAAATCTTTAGAAGACCCCAGGCAAAATTTGAGTTGTGAAAAAAATAAATTAATAATAATCATAGGGGGACTGACATAGAAATGATATGGTAAATTGCTTTAAAATTACCCATGTGTAAGAGAGCGAGATTAAAACCTTCAGTATTGCAAGCTTTCTTTGATAAAAATCAAAATATTTGTTAACAACTTAAGGCTTTTGTCAAACGAGTTAGTTGAGTTCCAATGTCTGAGCTGGTGCCAGAACACCTCTGTGGTCAGCTCTGAAGAGGTGCTACAGCAGGAACCTCAAACTCGCTCACCAACTTTGTCCAAAACATTGAACTCCAGCCAAGAGACACTTCCCACCTGCTCACTCAGGACTCACCACAGGTGTGAGGTGTCTGTGTGTATACGTGCAACTAAGCCTCTTTCCTAGGATTGACCTAAAACCTACCTGTACAATAGGGTGAGGATATACCAGCTTGCTTTTCTAATTAGTTGACCGTAATCAGTGCTTATTTTGATCAGCAACTCTGATGTGCTCGTTCCCAGTAAGATTCCTACTGGCTTGCATGGGGCTGGTGGTGCTGTCATAGCTCCAAAACAACACTGAGCAAAAGCCACTGCTGAGCCAGGTCTGCCTCCCTCCTCCTCTTCCTCTCGATGTTGTAAAGCTCGTGGGACCTGGGGTGGCTCACGGACAGGGCTGGTGGCCCTGGGCTGGCTGGTGACACTCCAGTTACAGAGTTGGTTATAAATCCCAGCCAAGGGCTTTTCATGGCAGGGTAACAGCCAAGCACCTTGTGTTATGTGTAATAACTCTGCCCTGAGAAATCCACGCAAGGAGTTTACGACTCCTCCCTGTCTTCCTGCATCCCTAAAGCTCTCATGAGTGAAGCATAGCTGGATTCCAGCACACCTCTCCACCCCTCCTTCCCTTGTGCTGGTCAGCACGTCACTCTTGTGACCTCTCCAACATCTCTGGGCTGTTCTCATGCAGCTGAGAAACAACTTGCAGTTACTCATCCTGTGCTCTAATGCAGGTACATCTGGTAGAATGGGCTACAAGAAGAAATAAGGATGAGTTCTATCATCCTGATTTACTCCAAGTTCAACATTTAAGAAGCTGTAGGACAAGTGTTTAGTATGTGTGAACCTGCATCAGTAAAAGGCCTTTGCCTTAATGAATGATCACACAAGAAATAAGTTCAGCCTTTTTTATAGTGGATTCAAACACGCTGGCAGCCTTTCCTCTGGAAGCCAAGTGGTCCCTCAGCCCCTGGTCCCCCAGCTGGGTGTCTGAGGGGTGCACAGGCTGAGCCTGAAGTTCAGCAGCGATGGCAATGAAGGTGTCTCAGCTGCGGTAACGGTGGCGTGTTTTGAGGATGTGTTTTAGTGACTGGGAGGTATTGACTCATTTGCCTCAGCAAGATCCCTGGCAGTGTGTGCTCGGGGCTGTGACAGCAAAGTCACCAAAGGGCAGTGATTCCCTTCCTGCTGCTTTCCTCATGGCACTCCTGTGCACAGGCTCAGCCCAGGGCAGCTTCTGCATGGGAGAGGACAAGGTGTGAGAGCTACTGGGCTGTGGGGTTTGTGGCCCTGTGCCAGCTGGGCTGAGGGGTTTGGGATCCTGGTGCCATACTGGTAGGTGGAATTGGAATGGCAGACCAGGTCCTTGTGGGAGCTGGATGGACAAAGCTGCTGATGTGTTTAAATGGACATGGATTTAGTGGAGATGGAAATAGGGTTAGGAATGCCACCTTTTAATTAATGATGGTCATCTAATCATCCTGTAGATCAGCTTTATCAATCACAATCACATTAAAGATCCCAGTACTACTAAAGATTTGTTTTGGCCAGGTACCCCTTTCTCCCAGCAGGATTTCCCCTTGGATGAAAGCCCTTTCCTGTTTGGCTTACCCTGCTAATGTGGGGAAAGTGAACAACAGGCTCGTCCACTGTGACCTTACAGTCAAACACAAAGCCATGCCCAGAGAGGATGGCTTGTGTCTTCTGAGGTCAAAACAAACCCTAGTATGATGGGACAGACACCCAGCTAATAGTCTAAGCTAAACATGGCTTTAAATATTTCTAATTTGTCTGTATCTGCATGGGGTTATCAATCCTGTTTTTGTTCTTCTCTGAGTTTCAGTCAGAGATGCCTCTAGGCAGCTCTGTAATTAAAGGCAACTTTCCCTATTCCTTAGCTTGCTTATTTAGCCCCTTACTAGACAAAGTAGAGAAAAATCTGTTCCAGATGAAGGCCTGAGACAAGGGAGTAGAGATGGAATTTCTTTGCCCTTAAATAATTTGATAGAGAGACTTATTGTCAGGAAAGTTACAACTTGTGCTTTAGTTGAGATCCAAAGCCGTGGTGAAGGTAACAGAATCACAGAATGGTTTGGGTTGGAAGGGACCTTAAAGATGATAAAGTTCCAAACTGATCCATGGGAAGGGATGCCCATGATCATGTCAGGTTGCTCCAAGCCCCGTCCAACCTGGCCTTGAACACTTCCAGGGATGGGACATCCACAGCTTCTCTGGGCTACCTGTGCCAGTGCTCCACCAACCTCTGGAGTTTGTCCAGCACAGAAAATACTGGAGGTGTTAGGCTGAAGCAGTGGGATGCACACAAGCCTCAGGATTCACATCTTTCACTCGACACAGCCCTGGGCAAAGGATTGCTGTTTGCTTTTTCTGGTGTCACTGAGAGTGCAGGACAGGAGGTGAGGTTGTGCCTCCTCGCTGTCGCACTGGAGGAAAGCTGCAGCTGGTGGGAATTGCTGCACACACATGGCACGATCTGGCACGTCCTCTTTATCACTTGCAGAACAGGCCTCTTCAACACAACCCGAAATGACGCTGCTCCCTGAGCTGCTTGCATAATGCAAGATCTTGATGAGCTGATTGCTGTGTTACTGAAAACAAGCTGTAATCTTATTAGCAAATTGTGGCAGTGACATCCTAGCTATTCTCGCTGGTGCTGTAGAGGCAGACCTTCAACTGTGCCATCCCACGTGTGCAAAGTCCTTGATAAAATGCCTTAATAGGGACATAAGTGGGGGTTGGCAGCAGTGCTGGATAAAATAGTCTGGGCTAAAGGCACTGTGACTTCTCACAGGGGATACTTATCTCCGTGAAACTGCTAAATATGTGAGCAAATCTCTGGTCAGAGATATGCAGATGTACATCAGCAGTGGCAGACTACTGCTAAAATTGCTTTAATTCTGGCTCTTTGGCTGCTTTGGTTGAGTTAAGTCAGAGAAAGGAAAGCACAGTAAGAGTCTGTTGGGTAAGTTACTGTTCACTGCCACCGCAGTAATTTGATAATTAGCCTCTCTTTGCTTTTATGGCCTGGTCTGAGGAATCTGAAGCCATGAGCTTTCCATTTTCTCCTAAGAGCAAGCCTTAGTAGTTATTTTCTGCATATTGGTGTGGGGAGAAGGGAGGAATTTGTAGTGGTGTTCATGGACAAAATTTGGGGTGTTTTGAGGGTAACTAAGCCAGGCATCTAAGATTTGCAGTAGGGCTTTCTTCTGGTTTAGACCTTTGGTAGAAAGTTGTGGAATTTTTGTTCATGAGGCATCTCTTGCATAACTTTGCTCTCTGTGGTAGGAATAGAGTTTTGTGTAGTTCTGTCTGTCTGAATGAAATAATGATCATGTGTATTCCATGTAAGGTTTTGATAATGAGTAGATTGACTTCTTCCATACAAGAACCTGTTTTTATATTTGCATTGATAATTTTGATTGACTGAGGTTTAAACCTCCAATAAGCAAAATAGCTACAGCTATATCTATGTTAAAAAAAAATAAATATATATATCTGTGAGTTACCGCTTCAGGATTTTCTCAGTTTTTCAAATACTCCTGTCTGTTATTTCTGGATGCCTTTATCCCACTACAAGAAAACCTAGTATGTTATGAACTGTGATGTACTGATCTTTAGGTGACCTTTTTTCTCTTCAGAATTAACACATTTCATCATTTAGGTTTAAACTGCTTGCTTAGGGTAAGAACCTAGAAGCAATGTGAGGAGAGCCTGCATGGACTTTTTGGTTGTTTCTTTCAATTTTTTGCTTTTGTACTCATGAGTTAGTTTTGACCTTGATGTAAATTGAAAGCAGGTAAGGTGTGTATGGTGTGACACTAATGTAGCTTTGTTCTCTGACTAAGGGTCTTTATCTGTCAAAATACTGCAGCCAGTTGATAGACTAATCCCTCCTTTTTTCTTGCAAGATGCTTGTGTTCCATGCTCATGGTCTGGGTTGTTGTGAATGATGCTGTGACTTGGTGTGCTACACCAAACCTGCCCTTGAGGCTCATTCAGACTTTCTGTCTGTTTCTTTGTTCCACGTGTGCCTTTGTGCTTGCTCCAGATCTTTGGAAATGTCTTTAAAGACTGGGTGCTGCTTGTGTGGCAGGATTGCCTTGTCTGCCTGGATTCTTCTGTTCTCGTTGTCTTTTTCTCATCTTAGTTTTCTGAAAGCAGTCTTAAAGGAATTCCATTTTCTTGGCTTGCACTTGTTGCCTCCTGGTCTGTTTGAAATGCTTGAGAAAGAATCTTTTTATTTATTCATCTGCTAGAGAGGTATTTCAATGAGGGAGGGATGTTGAGCAAGCAGAAAAGAAGCCCAAGCAGCTCCAGGTCCTTTGAGAAGCTCTCTCCTGGGAGTGATTCAAGCCTGGAGTGAACATAGCAACAGTGTTTGTTGTATTTTGGTATTCAAGAGGGTGAGGAATTAAATGAGTGTTTGCAACATATTTGCAGTGTGTTGACAGTATCTAGGAACAGATCAAAAACTACCCTTAGACTGCCTTTTGCAGCTCAGGATCAGTGAGCCCCCAGCACTGAGCCAGGCATGCAGGGCTTCCAGGGATCCTCGTGGAGGGGACATAGAGAAGGAACAACAAGAAAATGAACTGTAAGGTCTGTGCCAGCCTAATTTCTCAGAGCTGTGTTATTAATGCTGTGAAGTCAGGCTTAGACTGAAGGTGCCAGGTGAACCTCAAGCCTTGTTAAAACTGGCTGTGCTCTTAAACAAGAGGAGAAGGCTGGATTAAGATGCTCAGTCTTTCCACAGAGCCCGTCCTATATGACTGTCCTTAACAAGATCTTTCTGCCAGTCTCCTTTTTGTTGGGTTAATTTTTAAGTCTTCATAATCTGATGCTTTTTGTTACATTGACAGTGCAATGGAGTGAACTTGATTATTCCACCTACTCTTTGCCCAGTTGCACTGAGCCATTAACATTTTAAGCCAACAATCTCTGCTTTCAATCTCAGCTGTTGCTGTAGTTGCACATCACAGGTTGCCCTCCAGTTGACTCGGGTATGCAATGAGGAAGAACAATCTTTTAGGTGCACTGAATCTAAAATTAGCTTTCCACTTGGGCAGCTGGATCTGCAAAGCACTGTGCACTGAGTTCAAGATAAAAAAGGAACTTAGACCAGAAAATAAAACCTTTTCTAAATGTGAAGGCCTGATTTTTTTGTTGTCCCATGAGACAGGAGCAGCAGCTCTAGTGGAGCTGGGCTTTGGGTCCTGCTGCCCCTCTGTAGAGCTGCTGTGTGATATCATCATCCTGCAACTCGGTGAAACCAAGTTTAGTGCATCAGTAAATGGGCCAGCTGAGGGAAGGAAGTTTGACAGTTTGAAAATTTGGCTTTTGTTTGACACACAAGTGGTGCAGTGCTGGCTATCCTAGAGTAAGTTTATAGTGTGGCTGGTGGGCTTTTGGTGCAAGCAGTCCAAGAACAACTGTATTTCCAGCTGTGGAAGGAGGCAAAGTAACTGTGGGTGGTGTGCAAGCACCAGTCAGGGCGGGATGGGGTGCAGCAGTTCCCTGTTTGGCAAAACTCTGTCCTTGTACCAGAGCTCTGTGATGTGGACTGAAGGTAGACCAAAACCAGCTGCTGGCAAGGGCATAGCCTGAAACCTGGGCTGTGAGGACATTGTGACCCTTCTCAGGTGTGCTCCAGCAATGTGCCCTAATGCCTTACATAAATAATGCTCCACTTAGAGTAACATCCCCTGGACTGAAACTGGCATTCAGAGCCTGGTGTCTGAGTAAGTCATGCAGAAGATCTAAGTCAAGAGCCACCCTTTGGAAAGAGCTGAAGATTTTATTTATTTTGGCTTAAAATCGTGTTGTTTTTTCCAGGCAGGCATGGGGAAGGAATTGTCACAGCCGTGTGTCACAGAGCACATCTGCTGGGTGCAAGTTGCTGGTCAAGTCTGGGGCAGGTTCTGCTGGAGCTGCAAACCTAAGTTCTGTTTTGGTGTTGATCCCTGGAGATTTCTGGGGCATTATAAGCCAGCTCCAAACCAAGCTGAACACAAAGGAAAGGTGCATTTCAGAGCTGCTTTAACCTGTTTAACCTAGATCCCACAGGAATACAGAACAGTAACTTAAGGCAAGAAGAGTTGTTTTGTGCCTGCTGAAAGCCTGCACAGAAGGTTCCTGAGTGTTGTGCACTGGGAGACTTCTTCAGTGCAAGTTTGTCTTCCAGTGTTCCTCATGTGGCCAAAACCAACTCCCTCAAAACAATCTGAATTCCTCCTTCCATGTTGCAAGTGATGAATTCTTTTGACTGGTTCCTAATAGAATTGTAGCAAGGTGTTAAACAGTCTTTTTTGATGCTAGCAAGGTGTCTTTGTTTAATCTTATGAGATGATTGTCAGCAAATGTGAGAAAATGGAGAGGAGCACTGAAGATGAAGAGTTAAGGTGAGGGATGCAATCTAACTTTTTAACTCTTAATGGGTAAAGATAGAAGTAAAAAGCCGAAAAGAGAAAAAATAAATTGATTTAGTAGCTTCAATGGAACTGAGAGAGTTGGACACGAACTGTGCAGGTAACAAATAAATCTTAGATTGACTATCTAAGTGCTCCACCAGGCTATTAATTGGTATCTTGAGTGTTATTTGGGTATCCAGAAACAGGAGAGCAGATCGCCTCTGTACTTGCCTGCTGGGTGGCAGAATAGCTCGTCAGTCTCACTTTTGTTTTCCTGTAAAACAAGCAAACAAATCCCTTTAATTCTTGTTCTAAATGCTGTGGCTGTCTCCAGATATTCCTGGAGTGATGGTTTTTGCTGTGGTTCTGACCTCCAGAAGAGAGGGGCTGCCTGTGTGTGTCAGAGTGAGGTGTGAGCGTGACGTGCATGCACGTGTGTAAATACAGGTGCAGAATGGCCTATAATATTTGTCTCTTAGTTATTAGATCTACAGATTAGCTTTTTAAAACTTGAAATGCTCCTCAACTGAAGCAAGTTAGTGCCACAACTGCTAATAATGGTTTTCCGGAATGAAAGGGGCTAAAACTTTCCAAATATTTTGCCATCTATGACTTTTGGCTCCTAGAGTTAGGAGGCTAAATAACATTTCGTGGGTGTTTTGTTGTCATAGTTTTCAAGGTGTAAGACTTAGCCTTGATTTTTTTTCTTTTTAAATGAAACTAGATAGGAATTTTGGCCTGTGTTTGGTAGTCGTGGCTGTTCGTGGGTGCTTCTCGAACCACCCACAGTTAGAGTAGTGTTCCATCTCTTTAATTTTTGTATTCATCAGTGGAACCATTGAGATGTTCTCATAAGTATGTTCCACTTATCCCATTTTTTTGTAAGTCTTTGAAAAGTATGTATAGCAGGGCTTAAATGGCTTGGAACTCTTTGAAGACAATTATAGCTCATTTTAGGGGAGGCACTGTTTTATGAAGTGATGAGAAGCTCACAGCACCAGGGCTGAAAGCTGAACAGGGCCAGTCTGGGACTTCAGCTGCGCATGAATGAATCAGCAGGGTGGTAAGAAAATTCCATATGCTTGGGTTTCCCAGGACACCTCATGTTGCTTCACAGCTGAAAAATCTGGACCAGGCAGGAAAAGGGGGCCTCAGCCCTGTGAGTTGTTTGTTGCGTGAGCTGAAGTGCAGGGGATGGAGCTGTGCTGGCTTTTGCACGGGGAGCACAAACCTGCTGGGTTTGGCTGCTGTGGTGGGAGCTGCCAGGCTCCTCTCTGTGCCAGGTCCTGGAGTACACGTGCACTGAGCTTGGAGCATCCTGAGTGGCTGTGAATGCAGAGGGTGGCTGTGCAAACTTGCAGGGAGGTCTCTGAGTGTGGGGTGGTAGGTGGTGTGTTGGAGGTCACAGGAGGGACAGACTCTTGATCCTGTGTCCTCTTGCGTGTTTGGACAGCAGTTTTCCCCATTCTCCAGGGGATTTAGTCCCAGCCTTGTCTGTATTGCTAAACACTAAGCAAAGGAAGTTCAGCACTTACCTCTGTTTGGCTTTGCTGCAGTCATTAATCAGTGAAGGCTGGACACAAATGCCGTATGCAATACGTGGAGCTTAATCTCTCCTTCCTTATCTCTTCCTCTCTCAGCAGCAGACATTGCCCTTGGAAGATGAACCAGCTTCCTCCGAAGAGTGCTGTGGCATCCCCGGTGTCAGAGAGCACGAATTCCAGGGTAGAGGCTTTGGACAACTTGTCAATGGACAGTTTCTGGCTGGAAGTAGAGAACATCAAACAGAGCACTGAAGCCGAGCAGGAGGAATGCAGCCTTGCAGATGTCAAAACACAGGAGGGTAGGTTGCCAAAAATGTTGGGAGTGAGGAGAGGAATGTGAACATCTGAAACAGAAGATTTGCTTATGCACCTGAACGACTCAGAAGCTTGTTGGGGTATGGTTAGAATATTATCAGTCAATCAGGGATAGAGATATTATTTTAATTGGGTGGTGGATAATGCCCTGCAGAAGGGGAGGGTTGGCCTGGCCTGGTTTCGGCTTCTGAAGCAAAGCTGACTCCAAAGGTCAGTCCCAGGAGCATGTTCAAGGCTCCAGGTTTTCCAGGGAGCCCCACCAAGGGTGGGGGCTCTCAGTGCCAGTTCAGGTGGTGTGTGGTAAACACTCTGGGAGAGCTGGGGCTGGTTTGGAAGCCTTGTTTGTGTGCATGGTTCTGAGATTCATCATAGTGGCTTTTATGGGAGCTGCTTCTGTGGAAGGTGGATTGTTCCCTCTCTAATTCCCTGTTCAAGAAACCACAATAAACAACCAGAAAGCCTTGAGTCCTTCCACACGAGGTTTTTCCTGCATATCCTTTTTTTTCTTTCTTTGGAAGAAATGTTGTATGGGTTGTTTCTAATGCATTTTCTGTAGCACTGATGTTATCCAGTGCTTTGGAATATTGGAACCTGGGCCAGTTATTCCAAAACTTTTGGAATATGTTTTCCTTCTAGAGAATCATAGAATCACAGACTGGTTTGGGTTGGAAGGGACTTAAAGCTCATCCAGTTCCACCCCCTGCCATGGGCAGGGACACCTTTCACTATCCCAGGTTGCTCCAAGCCCCGTCCAACCTGGCCTTGGGCACTGCCAGGGATCCAGGGGCAGCCACAGCTGCTCTGGGCACCCTGTGCCAGGCCTCAGCACCCTCACAGGAAACAATTTCTTTCTAATATCTAACACAACGTTCCCCTCTTTCAGTGTGAACCCATTGCTCCTTGTCCTGTCACTACAGTCCCTGATGAGCAGTCCCATGAGAAGTTCAACACCCTGGGGTGCTGGAGGGCTGATATGTGGTGATACTGGGTGATGAACACCCAGTGATCCCACAGGTGGGGATCACACCCTTCTGGGTCCATTTTGAAGAAATGGAGGTAGTTGGCTGTACATCCCCTTGAACACAGGCTTGCAGCCTGCACAGCTGCTGTGCTGCCTGATATTGAGAACAATCTGTGTCCTGGAGAAATGTTTCTGTGACAATCCCAATGTGCTGCTGTGCTTTCCCCGGCCCAGTTTCTCTCGAGGGGGCACAGAGAGGCTCTGGAGAGCAGGGTGGGAATATCATTGCCCCTGTCTGCCATCTATGACAGGACATGGTAAACATGAAGGTCTGCTGTTAATGTCCCTTTATAAAGGATACAAGTTTGATTTTTAGAACTGGAAGAGATGCAAAGTGATTCAGAAAATGAGTGCACCAGGAAGGAGACTGGAAAAGAGACCATCCCATGAGATGAAAGACTGTCTGGGATATGCTAAAGACTGATATGCTGGAGGCAATTTGATTACTGTGTATAAGCAGGGATATGAGGAAAAGTGTCTTTTAATGCTGTAGATTAATCTAGCAGGCAAGAGCTGAGTGCTTAATTGGCCATTGAAACCAGACAGGCTTGAAATGATGCTCCGAAGCCTTCCCAGCAGCCTGGGGAAGGAGGTGGGGCAGGCTCGGGCTCCTGATGCCTTCTCTGAAGGAGCTTAGGCAAATAACATTGTGCTGGGAGTGGGGAAGCTTTGGATGGCGTGCAGGGTTTGGCTTTCCCATCTCTGCAGCTCCTCTTAGAGCATGGAGGCTGTGGGGCTCCTCAGAGCCAGAGGCACCGTCACTTTTTGCATAAATCTGGGGAACTGAGAATTGGGCAGCTCTGTCTGGAGACAGCCTGGCTCAGCCTGGGAGATGGCTGGTGATAACCATGGCACAGAGACAGTGGGGAGGCTGTGGAGATAAGGCATTGCAAAAATGCTGACCCAGCTGGGAACGCTCCTGTGCAAGCCCTGGGTGAGGAGGGGTGGTGTCCTGGGGAGCTGCTGGTGACCTGGTGCCAGCGTGTAACTGCAGATCTGGGGCAGCTGAAAGGTGCTGAGGGTACTCGTGGCCTTGCTAACAGTTGGTGGGAGCAGGAAGAAGCTTTTTCCTGAAATGCAGCATGGTGCTCTCCTTGCTGTCACTGTTAGCCCAGCTCTGTCCAGGGCCTGACAGCACAGCCAGCTGAGGACACAGGCACTCTGCCACTGAAATACCTGTTTGTGACCTTACAGCACGTAACCGTGGCTGAGAACTGTCTGCAGAGGGTGATTCTTCACCTTCAAAAATTAGATAGGAAGTTGTGCTTAATGTTTAGTCTGAAAATGTAGGATGCTGTAGCTGTCCTTTAAATATTTGGAAAGTGAATACTTTATTATGAGCTATTTTTGATTAGGTTATGTTTCAAGTAAATTTGTGGAACTGGTGTTCTTTAGTTTTGCAAAATCATTCCTAATTGTGCCCTCCTGAAATGCTGCTTGCCTGGAACTCACAGGGCAAATCTTAGCAGCTCTCAAGGCTTAGACCTGCAGCTCATCTCCTGTGGATCTCTCTGTTCTGACCTGTTTCACTCCAATTTTTCCCTTTTCCCCAGAAATAACCCATTTTGCTGGCTTCCTTTTGCATTACTGGCAAACATAACTGGGCCAAAATAGTAAATAGAGGAATTACAATCTGGTGCTTTGGCATCAGATGGGGCAGCAGGCTCACACGGATGTCCGATGGAGGGGCTGCTGTGTGGAGTTGTGTATAAGATCAGTTTCCTGTTATGACTGGAATTGGCTATTTTCAAAATTTGCAAGCAATACACTTCACTTCCTCTAGTTCCCAAAGGCAAAATAAACCAGAGGCTTTTTGTGTGTTGTTCTGCTGTGAAATCACGGATGTAGGACAAGGAGGTCTTTGGTGAGGAGCTGTGAGTGGGACCACGACTGGCTGTGCCCAGGGGATGCTGTTACCTGCTAACTTCTGTAAACCAGACATGGGAAAAGACCAAAACTTAGGGCCATGTAGGAAAACCAGAGAATTTGCTAGAAGATTCACTTAGGGAAATGCTTCAAGTTCAGCTCTATTTATTGTGGTGTGATGATGAAAAAAGTTCTGCTTCATTATGACACCTAAAATCACAAATACCATGCTCTGAAGACTGAGTTTTAATTGTGTCACAATATGTGTTTGCAAGCTGCATGAACATGAGGTTTCTCCAGAAAAATTAAATTATTTAATCTCTCAGGGAGAGCTGCATGGCTGCTTTTTATTGATGCAGAAATAATAAAACTTGGCCTGAGCAGCTGTGATAACTGAGGAGGTAGAAGTTTGCACAGGACAGGAAGAGTGGGAATGAGCTGCTCTGTGCCAATCATTCAGTTGTGGTTTTTTTTTTTTCCCCAGTATAACCTTTGGTAGGGCTGTACTGGAGCTACCTGCAGTGAATGTGTTAGATGGAATTGAAAAGATAAAGGCTTTGTCGTGTTTGCTATGTTAAAGTCACCTGCTAAATTGTTTCTTTCATCTTTGAATTTCAAGTAGCTGCCTTGCTCAGGGCACTTTCTCACTTGCACTTCCTTATGAGGGTATCCCATAAGAAAAAAAAAAGTCTTCTGTGTTTGAAGTGCAACTTTATATGTATTGAAGAATGAAGTGGAATTGAGCTTGAGTAGTGCTGCTGTACTGTCTCCAGGCTTCTCACACTTCCTTCTGGAACTGGAATGGTCTTTAATTTTAGTGATATTTTGAATAGGCCTAGGCATAAAATGAATGCACAGAGTAAAAATAACGTTTTTGCTTTAGCTGAGCGTATGGATACCAATCCACTTAAAAATTAAAGAGTAGGGATGATGCACACAAATAGTTCAGCAAGTATATTAAGTAAAATACATTTGAATCTACCAGATCAGGATTTGGCTATTAAAAAAAAAAAAATTGTTGATACCTAGGCATGCATAAAGATCTAAAAAAAAAGAAAAAGTGAAAGAAGCAACCAAGTCATTTGGAAAAGCACAAAAGCCAAATATGCAGTGTTATGTGCTGTGGCTCCTTACAGACCTTTTGTCCATTCTCAAAGCTGTTGAAAGATCAGGTGGGATCTAGGGAAGCCTTGCCATTCCTTCTGTGCTGGCTGTGTGCTGCTGCCAGAGCTCCCCTTTGCACAGGCAGTCCATGGAAAGGCAGGTTTATCAAGTCCACCTGACTCCACTCCCGTATCCTGTCACAATCCTTGCCTAAATACCACCCAGAGTCACACTTGTGTCCTCTTCTGCCCACCTCCTCTGGGAGCCTGTGCTCCTGGGAGTATCTCTACCTCCACAGTTCTTTCTTCTCCTTTTTCCTCACCTGGAACGAGCAATAAGATCTGTGAGAGCAGCTACACCTGCCCAAAGAGCTGTGTGTCCTCCGGTGTCACCCCATACCCAGCTGGGCACTTAGGATTAGGGCTGAGATTCTGAGACCAGCCATGGCTTCAGAGCAAAGCTGTGGCTCCCTCCCAGCGATGTCCCATTGCCACCCCAGACAGAGAATGGCTCGGGCTGCTGCCTTCTGCCTCTGAAGCACTGCGAGCACCCAGACCGCTGCTCTCTGCTCACGCCACCTTCTTGTGCCCCGCTTGGCAGAGGGAGAAGCCGAAGCCGAGTGGCTGCAGGACGCGGGGCTGGCCGAGCTCCTCGGGGACCCGGCCTCGGACAAGGACAACCTGGTGCTGCTGTCCACGCTGACCAGGACGCAGGCGGCGGCCGTGCAGCGCCGGCTGGACACCTACTCGCGCTCGCGCCGCAGGAGGAACAAGCACCCCGTGCGCGACGTCCGCGACGTCTTCGGAGCGGTCAGCTCGGAGGTTTGTTGGTTTTGTGGGATCTCCTAAAAGAGCTTCTTGCCTCATGGGAGCTGACTTGGCTTTCTGGGTCTGGGGCTCCTGTTATGCCTTCATCTCTTGAACTGGAAGGAAGCTGAGACTGGAGAAATCCTGGCTGCGGTGTTGAGGAGTTACCAGGAAACCTGCAGATCCATAGGCTTCCCCAACTGGATTAACATTCCCGCTGGAATGCTTTTTATATCGTGCCTCGTGGAGCACTGGCGTGGTTTGGAGCCCTCTTGTGTTTTCTTTGTTCCAGTGACATGTTAGATCACCATTAAACAAAACAAGATGACTTCCCAAATGCAGTTCTGATAAGCTGACCTTGTAGAGGTGGAAATCCTGGAGAGAGACTTACACTGCCTTTTTGTGGGGGAGGGCTGGTTGGTGTATTTAGATTTTTTTTTTCTTGATAAAGAATTCATAACCACTGTCTTTTCAGCTGTTTTCCTGCGGTTCTGCTCTTTTGGCTGTGGCTAAAACAACTTCTTTCCTATTTTTCAGGACACAGCAGCAGAGAAAGAGGAGTCTAGCCCAGACCCACTGTGGCACAATCTACGGACTTCAAACACCCAGAGAAGTAAGGGGGAAATTTTTAAATGCAGAGTAGGATCTGAAGTAGGATTGGAACTGGAAGGAAAGCCATACATATATTTAAGTATATACAGTATCTGAAACATTGACCTTGTTTGTGTTGGGGTGTGGGTTTCTTTATGTGACTATTCACACTTTTCCAGGCTCCAGTGTTGTTAGAATTGTCACTCAAGCTGATCATTGTAAGTTCTTGATGAAGCAACTGAAAGATCAAAATAAAATCAGTCTAGTAAAGATCATACAGTGAAACCTTATAAATGCCATGAGCAGTTGTGTAAAGAGATGTTAGCCATAAGTGTGTCCTTTAACTTAAGACTGTGGTCTTGTCTTACCAGTGACCTGGTAATTTTAGCCATAATGTTGTGATTTCACACTGATCATAGAATCATTAAACTTGGAAAAGATCTCAAATCACAAGTCCAACCACTAACTCAGCACCAGTGTGTTCACCACTAAACTGTGTCTCCAGGTACCACATCTGCACGATTTTTGAACCCTTCCAGGGATGATGGCTCCCTCATTTCCCTTGGCAGCCTGTTGCAATGCTTGACCACCCTTTCAGGGAAGACTCTTACCCTACTGATCACTCTGTGCTATGGGAACACTCTTTTCATGTGTTACTGCAGGGTTTTTAAAAGCAGTGGTACCAGACCTATCTCAAACTGCATTTTTAGCACATTTGCTTTCTAAGCTTCACCCTCCTGGCTTGCAGAAATTCAAGACAATTTCTCCTCTGCAGCAGAAACCCAGGATTATTCCTGCACAGTTCGAAACCCTGGGAAAGAGGAGGTGTTCAACATGGATGTTGCCTACTCGGAGCAAGCAGCTGTCCTGCTCAAGGGATCCTTCCTGTCTGAACCCAGGAAGCTGAAGGATGGAAATGCCCTAACAGTAAGCACTGGAGGAATTTTTCTTGTTAGAATTTATTAGTCTTGGCTTGTCAAGGTGGTACACGACACCAAACTCAATTCATACCTCTGGGTAGTATTGCAATGGGTCTGTGTTTGGTGGTATTTTGGGGTGTGTTGTGCTGTTATCTTTGCAATATTGGGCAAGGATAGACATTGTGTAGAGGAGGATCAAAAGAAATAAGACTTTTATCTGAAACTCCCTATTTTGACACACCGAAAAGAGGAGAGTAACTATCTGCACTTTCTTACTCATAATTCTAAAGTTTTCTCCTGTCTGCAAATGAACTGGGCTGCTTCCAAAGTTCAGGTAGATTAGGGTGGGTATCAGGCTGCCTTTAACTTAGAAAAACTGGCATCTCCAGTATGATTAAAGAGAAATATTGAAAAGGGAAAATATTTATTCAGTTGAGTAGGAGTAGTTTTGGGCATATGTCTGGCCTTGAACACAGCAGGAAGAACAGATGCCTGTTAAGAAGAAAAATAATAAAACTACAGCAGAAGTTGTTCACTAGTGGGATTAATAGTGATAACTTGAGCTGGATCTTTTGTGCGTGTTTCCCTTAGAGATTTAAGATCCCAAAGGGCAGACTAGGAGTGACCAGGATTGGAGATCTGTCAGCTCAGGACATGAAGAAGATCCCCACACTGGCCCTCATTGAACTTACAGCTCTCTGTGATATTCTGGGCTTTGAGCTGAAGAGAAACAAAGCAGCAAAACTGAAAGCAACAGGTTAGTCGTACTCTTTTTTTGTGCTTTTTTTACACTCATCTTCTCATCATACACTCAGCAGTTGTGTTTCAAATGTTAGAACAGAGGGTCTTTGATAAGAAACCTTGTGATAGGTGTGTTTTCCTTGGGTTTCTCCTGGAAGTCAGTGGATCATGACATCAAGACCTACTACTACATTTATGTCTGGCTGCAATTGTCCTGTTTAACATTTACAAAAGTATAATCTTATTCTGCAGCGGGGGATTTATCCCTTGCACCTCTACTAGAGGTGATACAGACTTGGAAATGTTGTTTCTGTTGTAGAGAAAAGACTCTTTGGAGTTCCACTCAACACTCTGTTGGAAAATGACCAAAAGCTGCTGCCCAACACCAAGGTCCCTCTGCTACTCCAGGCAGTAAGTTCTCTGCTGGTTTCATTCACACCTCTGGTCCTCAGAGTCAGGAGTCTGTGATAAGGACAGGCTGACTCCTCATCCTCTGTGCCTAAGAGCTTTCTGTTTCCCCCTGAACAGCTGCTNTCACACTTTTCCAGGCTCCAGTGTTGTTAGAATTGTCACTCAAGCTGATCATTGTAAGTTCTTGATGAAGCAACTGAAAGATCAAAATAAAATCAGTCTAGTAAAGATCATACAGTGAAACCTTATAAATGCCATGAGCAGTTGTGTAAAGAGATGTTAGCCATAAGTGTGTCCTTTAACTTAAGACTGTGGTCTTGTCTTACCAGTGACCTGGTAATT
Organism: Promerops cafer; assembly: GCA_013398275.1. Lineage (NCBI taxonomy): Eukaryota > Metazoa > Chordata > Aves > Passeriformes > Nectariniidae > Promerops > Promerops cafer. The sequence goes on from VZSE01013522.1 coordinate 1,002,687, forward strand.
TTAGCCATAATGTTGTGATTTCACACTGATCATAGAATCATTAAACTTGGAAAAGATCTCAAATCACAAGTCCAACCACTAACTCAGCACCAGTGTGTTCACCACTAAACTGTGTCTCCAGGTACCACATCTGCACGATTTTTGAACCCTTCCAGGGATGATGACTCCCTCATTTCCCTTGGCAGCCTGTTGCAATGCTTGACCACCCTTTCAGGGAAGACTCTTACCCTACTGATCACTCTGTGCTATGGGAACACTCTTTTCACGTGTTACTGCAGGGTTTTTAAAAGCAGTGGTACCAGACCTATCTCAAACTGCATTTTTAGCACATTTGCTTTCTAAGCTTCACCCTCCTGGCTTGCAGAAATTCAAGACAATTTCTCCTCTGCAGCAGAAACCCAGGATTATTCCTGCACAGTTCGAAACCCTGGGAAAGAGGAAGTGTTCAACATGGATGTTGCCTACTCGGAGCAAGCAGCTGTCCTGCTCAAGGGATCCTTCCTGTCTGAACCCAGGAAGCTGAAGGATGGAAATGCCCTAACAGTAAGCACTGGAGGAATTTTTCTTGTTAGAATTTATTAGTCTTGGCTTGTCAAGGTGGTACACGACACCAAACTCAATTCATACCTCTGGGTAGTATTGCAATGGGTCTGTGTTTGGTGGTATTTTGGGGTGTGTTGTGCTGTTATCTTTGCAATATTGGGCAAGGATAGACATTGTGTAGAGGAGGATCAAAAGAAATAAGACTTTTATCTGAAACTCCCTATTTTGACACACTGAAAAGAGGAGAGTAACTATCTGCACTTTCTTACTCATAATTCTAAAGTTTTCTCCTGTCTGCAAATGAACTGGGCTGCTTCCAAAGTTCAGGTAGATTAGGGTGGGTATCAGGCTGCCTTTAACTTAGAAAAACTGGCATCTCCAGTATGATTAAAGAGAAATATTGAAAAGGGAAAATATTTATTCAGTTGAGTAGGAGTAGTTTTGGGCATATGTCTGGCCTTGAACACAGCAGGAAGAACAGATGCCTGTTAAGAAGAAAAATAATAAAACTACAGCAGAAGTTGTTCACTAGTGGGATTAATAGTGATAACTTGAGCTGGATCTTTTGTGCGTGTTTCCCTTAGAGATTTAAGATCCCAAAGGGCAGACTAGGAGTGACCAGGATTGGAGATCTGTCAGCTCAGGACATGAAGAAGATCCCCACACTGGCCCTCATTGAACTTACAGCTCTCTGTGATATTCTGGGCTTTGAGCTGAAGAGAAACAAAGCAGCAAAACTGAAAGCAACAGGTTAGTCGTACTCTTTTTTTGTGCTTTTTTTACACTCATCTTCTCATCATACACTCAGCAGTTGTGTTTCAAATGTTAGAACAGAGGGTCTTTGATAAGAAACCTTGTGATAGGTGTGTTTTCCTTGGGTTTCTCCTGGAAGTCAGTGGATCATGACATCAAGACCTACTACTACATTTATGTCTGGCTGCAATTGTCCTGTTTAACATTTACAAAAGTATAATCTTATTCTGCAGCGGGGGATTTATCCCTTGCACCTCTACTAGAGGTGATACAGACTTGGAAATGTTGTTTCTGTTGTAGAGAAAAGACTCTTTGGAGTTCCACTCAACACTCTGTTGGAAAATGACCAAAAGCTGCTGCCCAACACCAAGGTCCCTCTGCTACTCCAGGCAGTAAGTTCTCTGCTGGTTTCATTCACACCTCTGGTCCTCAGAGTCAGGAGTCTGTGATAAGGACAGGCTGACTCCTCATCCTCTGTGCCTAAGAGCTTTCTGTTTCCCCCTGAACAGCTGCTGTCCTGCCTGGAGAAGAGAGGACTTGAAACAGAGGGCATCCTGAGAGTTTCTGGGTCCCAGACCAGAATTAAGGTATGAGCCCTTTAGAATTGTCTGAAAGTGTCAAGGGTGATCAGGAAGCATTTGCTGAAGCAAGTGTTTGAATGACCTGAATTATCTCATCCCCTTCCCAGTACAACCAGAAACATCCATTGCTGGGAAATACTGGAGTGTGTGCTGAGGCTCTCTGCACCATTTTGACTCGATGTCTTGCCCTCCCAGTGCTCATCTATAAAATTTCTCTTACATTTGCATATTAAAGCACATGATAAATTCCATGCTTTTCACAGAGCCTGGAACAGAAGCTGGAAAGGGACTTCTACAGTGGCCTCTTCCACTGGGATGAGGTTCACCAGAACGACGTGTCCGGGCTGCTGAAGAGATTCATCCGGGAGCTGCCGGCGCCGCTGCTGACTGCAGAGTACCTGCCTGCCTTTGCTGCTGTTCAGAGTGAGTGCCTGCCCTGCCTGCCGAGCACCAGTGTGGCTGTGCAAAGCTCCACTGACCCTGGGCTCTCCCGTCAGGTGTGTTGGGAGCCTGTGGATCCGATGGGAACACAGTTTGTAGTCACTGGCGCTTGGTTGAATGTGCCCTTCTGCAGCAGCACTGTCCTGGGGTCTTCAGTTATGTGTCACTTGAGCCTGCAAGGTTGCTGCCGTTTATTAGGACAAATTGATCAATAACAGCACACAGACTGAGCTGTGGGAACTGGCCAGGGCACGCAGCCTGCAGGTAATGTGCTGCTCTGCAAGCACATCTCTCTGAGGCTGGTGCCTCAGTAGGTAGTTTGGATGTGTTAAGCTGTTTGAGCGCACAAGTTCTTTGTTCAAAAAATGGGGAATTATGGGTTCTTTTGCTGCTCTTCCAGGGCATCAGGGTTGCTGGCTGATTGTGTACTCTAAAGGAAATGAATCAGTCTTCTAAAACATGGGTAGTTCCCTTCTTAAGGGCAGTATGAGTTTGATTTACTTCTGTGAAACAAGGTCTCAAATTCTAGATGGCCAATCATTCAATAAGCAATTGTCTCATTCCTTGGAGGATTTGTGTGCTCAAAAAGAAGGGTCAGAAACCTGAATCCTCTGTCCTGTTGTTATTCTCCTTCTAGATATTCCAGACCTGAAGCAAAGATTGCAAGCTCTAAACCTCCTGATCCTAATTCTGCCAGAGTCCAACAGAAACACTCTGAAGGTAACTGCTTGCTTTTGATTTAGCTGGTAAAACATAGAATCACAAAACTGTTAAGATTGAAAAAAAAACCCTTCTTAAAATCGTTGAGTCCAACCATTCCCCCAGCACTTCCAAGGCCATCACTAAGCCATAATCCCAAGTGCAACAGCTACATGGCTTTTAAATAGACATTTCTGTGCTTTACAAGAGCTGTGGTGGTTGTTGCTGCCTTTTTTTATTCTTCCTGAGTAGTTCATCTCCCAGGTATCAAAGGTAAGGCTGACTAAGCACCCTGCACACTTCATTTTGAGCACTGGAATATATAATTCAGTCAAAGATGATCTGTCATGTCTCTGGCAGAGGTGTGAGGTGAAAGATAATCCAAAAGGGTTTATTTTTCCACATCTGGGAATGGCTTTGAGGGGACACTGAAGGAGAGGGGGGATTCATCTTTGGATTCAGAAACTTTTACAGCTAGACTCCATAAATTACCACCTGCCAAAGAGTAAAAACTCATCTGTTTCCCACACAGACTGTTTTTCCTGATTCATAAATACTGGATAAACCTCTCTCGGTGAGGTTATTTGTTGCTATCCTAGTATTAGAAACTGGTCACTCTACTTCCTGGCTGGAGAAATGGGATTTGCTGATCTGTATCAAGAAAAAGTGCTAATTAATGATCTCTCCAGCAATTGCCATGGTAGCTTATTGAGCATTACTAGTAATGCTTACTAGGATGGCTTACGTCTCTTTCCCTCTTCCCAGGCCCTTCTTGAGTTTCTGAGCAAGGTGGTTGCCAGGGAAAAAAACAACAAAATGAATCTCTGGAACGTTTCCACAGTCATGGCCCCAAACCTCTTCATGCACAAGGGGCTGCCAAACAAGATCCCTGAGGGGAAGGAGAAGCAGCTGGCGGAGGGGGCGGCTGACGTGGTGCGGATGATGATCCATTACCAGGACCTGCTCTGGACAGTGAGTTTCACAGGAATTATGTGGGATGGTGTAGCAGTGTCTTGGTCTTGTTAGAATTGGGGTAGGGAAGGGATAGCCTTGGAAATTTCAGAGGAATTAAACAGCTGAGAGCGAAACCTCTGGCTGAATTCCAAGGCTACCTGTCCTCAAGGTACACAGATTTTTTGTCTATTTGAGGAGCTAAAGTGATGATCAGGTTCCTAAATGACATCTTTATCTCTTCTTGATTTAATTTCTGTTTCCACCCTTCTCCCCTGCCCAGGTCTCCTCTTTTCTGGTAGCTCAGGTGAGAAAGCTGAATGAGAGCAACAGCAAAAGGTACCAATTCTGTGACAAGCGAATTAAAAATTTGCTGCGGAAGATTCATGCTGATAAAGACAAGGTGGAAAAGAACCAGGGAGAGGTGAGTTAGGGCTTGGGGAAAAACCCAAAGCCCTTTGTGGCAGTGTCAAATGTTTTCCTGAGAACTCAGAAGATGAAAGGGATGACACCCTTGAAAAGAGCAAGAGGGACAAAAAATAAAAAAAACCAGAATAACGAGGAACAGTTTCCCAGACGCTTTTGGCCAGGTTGTGGCAAAAACTGATCTCAACAGCAGGAGCACTAAATACATTTCAGGCTACAAAACGCTTGGTTAAAAGCAGGGAAGAGATCAGGAGCAGAAATTTTGGTTTTCCCCATATGAAAAGCAGAATTCTTATAGCTCTGAGTATCCCATGTGCTGGCACAGATATGTCTGCTGTGATAAAGGCAGACTTATTTCCATTTTTTAAAGCATAAATTCAGGCTATTGCCTAATTTTCTTTTTGCTCCGTAATGTCTGTTAAGATGGCACATCACTTGGTGCTTCCTTTCTTTGGAAAGGACCTTTCTGGAATTCAGTAGCCTGCAACCCAGATCTCTAAATTCCTTTCCGAGTAATTTAAATGAATTTCAGAAGAGTCATTCACACTTGTGCAAAGCAGTTTGTCTGAATTTCTTCTGACAAATTCTGTTTTCATCCGAGCTTGTGTCAGTGCTGTGTTTGAACAGCAGAGAGCACCAGCACACGCTGATGGAGAGCACAGGGCTCCTCTTGTGGCCTACACCAAACACTGATGATTTATTCATAATGATCACCTTGGTGCTTCCATAAGCTTTCAACCTGTACTGTGTGTGTAAGAAACAAGCCTGAATTCTCTGAACAGCTGTCTGGACAGGTTTAATTCTTCACACTCTCCAATCTATTTTGAAAGTAAATGTTTTGACTGATAAGAGTCTTTCTTTAAGCACTTTTTTTCTTTTTGCCTACCTTGTTCAGCCTTCCAAGATTGTGAAAGTCCATGCATCACTCCTCCTGAAGGACTCTCTAGAGGTGCACTTGAACAATGCAACCAGGGTTGCTGATGTCTTGAAGCAGTTTCAGAAAAACCTGTGCCAGAATGGCTGGAATATTGTTAACACTGTCAACCTCCTCAAGTGGTAAATGGCTTTTTCTCTGCTTAAAAAAGAAAAAAGTGGTCTAGCTGCTGTTTTCTGTCTTGAGGTAGAGGCAAAGTGGAAACACAGTGAGTCATGAGGAGAGGTTGTTCTCTGCTCCTCTGTTCCAAGCTTAGGACAATGGTGCTGGGTGGGGAAGGCAAATTATAGCTCTGAGTGATTCCACCCAGTGCTCAGGCTGTCAGGAGGTCAGTGGTCCCCTCTGGACACCAAGTGAACTCCAGAATCCTTGCTGAAGGGAAGGGAAAAGGCAGCAACACTGACCCTGACAAGCAAACCTCCTCCAGCTCTCCTACAGAAAACCGTCACCTGTATCATTGCCTGGAGTAGTAATTCCAGCATGATTATGTTAATGTAGGGATTTCCTAAAATAAACTCTGCAATTCCCTCCCGTGCTCCTGTGGTGAATTGCTGAACTGACCCAAAAAAGGAGCAGAGGAGCTCCTGCACCCCTCTGTCACAGCTCCTGCAGGCTGTATGTGGTAGGTGACGTGGCAGTGCCTCTCCTGTGTCCCAGGAGGTGTCCAGACCAGGAGGGTGAGGAGAAGTTGGCTGGATATGGGTCAGCTGCTGTCTCACCAACAGCTTGCTGTGTTTTCTTTTTTCCCAATTTTGGGTGTCCTGCACTGTGCAGGAGGATCAGCAAGGCCTCTGTACCGTGGCCTCTGAACCACAAACAGTTCTTTTGAAGGAATATTACTGAACTACCCAACCTGTCTTTGCAGAGATTTAACCTTCAGTGTGTTTTTCTTTCTGCAGTAACAATTCCATGGAGTGCACAAACTTGCTCCTGTATGAAGTGGGAGGCAATATTGGTGAGTACAAATGTTACCTGAAAATAAGGATTCTGATATCCAGTTTTTGTGCTTAGCGTCTTTTAGGAGGTAGTTGAAAAACTTCTCTGGGCAACTGTGCCATTGCCTTACCACCCCAAGACTGAAGAATTTCTTCCTAATATCTAATGTGCATCTTCCCTTTTTCCTCTCAAAGCCATCACCTCAGATTTGTGGAAATGCTTCTGAAAGGTTGTAATATTGAAAGGAATGTGAAAAATTCCTGGTTTTTATGTGGGGGCAAAATCAAACAAAAAACAAATCTAGCAGCTAAAGGACTAAGTATGTTAAGAAAGGTGGGTTTTTTCTGAATGTCTTGTTTTAACAGGTGAACATTGCCTGGACCCAGACACTTACCTCTTGGACTTGTACCACATCAACCCCCACGCTGAGTGGATAATTAAGCAAAACCCATCTTATCCTCGGATGTTCTAAGAAAAACACGAGCAAAACAAAGCACTTGGTTGCAGTTTTTGGAAGGTGTGGAAATAGAGACTTTCCTGTTGTAGTGTCACAGCAGACACTGCTTGTTTCTTGGAAGGAAAAGCACCTTTATCAACTGCTTCCATGGCAGCTGGCAGTGAGAGCACAGTAGCCTCTGTGCTAACAGGGGTGCTGGCAACAAGCAGCAATTTTCACTGTGTAGCAGAGTTTGCAGGGGGAATGACTGTTCCTGAACAAAATATCCCCCAAAACAAACCCTGAAGGCAAAGTTGCAGTGGCTGTGCAGCAAAGATGGAACAGAAGAAGAAAAAGATTCTCTTGAATAGGGTGGAAGGCATTTGTGTATCCTGGATTTGCTTTCTTTTGGAGGACAGACAGTCCAATGCTGCAGTGGTACTAAGGACATCCCTTTGGTAAGGTCCACGGCTGCCTGTGGCATGTCACCAGAAGAGTTTATGATCCTGGACTTCACTATTAAGCTCCTGTTATGTTCTTTGAAAAATGAAAAAGGATGTTTCCAAAAAAGCCAGATGGGATGTGACACCAACACATCATGTATTTCATGACTGCAATTAAATACATATATGCAACACAAGAAAATAACTTTCCTTGAAAAAAGGTATGGAAAATACAGCAGCCTTTCAGATGTGCAGTGTGGCAGGAGAGATGCCTGTCCCATGCAGCTCTGCTGGTAATGTAAACCCAAATTGCCACCAGTGCAGGCAAAACATGCATTTATTTTGATGGACAATCTATATAGCAACAGACAACGGAGGAAATCTCCTGAAGTTAATGTGAGGTTGGTAATCTGAGCTGGCCACGTGAACTGAACTTCTTTGTGGAAGATTGTGTGTGAATGTGTTTGTTCAAAAGTCAACAAGGCTCCCCTGAAATGTGAGGTGGCTGAACTGAGCTGAGCCCTCACTGCTCTGGCTGCACATTTCCATTGCACTCAGCACAGCGTGGTCACTGTGGGCTGGACAGGTGAGGGTAGAGCAGAGCACTCACACCTTGCTGCTGCACCATCATCATCATCATCATCATCATCATCATCATCATCATCATCATCATCATCATCATCATCATCATCATCATCCAGCCCCGGCTCCAAGGGGACTGTGCCTGTGAGGAGGAGTGCAGCAGTGTTGCTTTCCTTTGTGGTGGTGCTGCAATACCTCACATGAGGGACCCCACAGTGCAGTGTGAGGGGTGAAACACTCAGCCTGTCTGGAAATCTGGACATCTTTCTCCAAATACTGTTTTTAAACAGAGTTGGATATTTATTCATGTGGCAGAAGCAAGGCTGCCCTGCAAGTGTATACTCAAAGTATTTCATTTGCCAAATCCCAGCTGCACTAGTGACAATCTCCAGTATTATTTCTTTTGTTAGAGGAATTTGTTTCCATTGCAATCTGAATTTTCCCTCCTCTCCTTTTTTTGTGCCCGGGATGAAGTGTAGCTTTCCTTATTCTTTATCTCAAATGCCTAGATTCTGTTGTAAAGATGCTTTGCTGTGTGATTATTCTGTCTGTGTGGTTAAATCCTCTTGGTGGTTAAGATCCTTGAGGAGGAGGTGAGCCACAGTCCATAATCTTTCCAGCTTTTTGTGAATTCTGTGTGAGTGGTGCAGATACCCTAAAATTATTCATATATTAGAGAGTCTGTCTATTCTTTTTGGTTGAGATGATGCAGATGCATTGACTGGTTGGATCACCTTCATAGATGTCTCCTTAAGAGCCTGTCATAGAACCTCCCAACCCTGACCCAGGTGTCAACAATTCTTGAGGTGCCTCTTTTATAGGGCTTAAACTGTGCCTGAAAGAGCCTGATTCTTTTCCTTGAGAATGGGTGATTGATGTCTCTGAGAGATCAAGCTGCTTTAAACTGGGGCTTTAAAAACACCTAAAAAAATTTCAGCATCCCTTCTGGAATTCTTTGTGGCAGTGATGGAGCAAAGATGGCAAAGAGCAAATGCCAGAGATGTGATACCCTGAGAAATACCCAACTCATAAAGGTACCACTGTGAGCTCAAAGATCCTTTGCAAGCTGAATTGCACCCTGCAAATCACACAATGCTGCATTTTTACCACCCTTCCTATGCTGGTTTATTAAATATTCTGTCCATGTGTATTGAGGGGTCAAGACTGCATCACTGCTGCTGTGAACTACAAATGAGTGGGGTTGTTTGAACACCAAACAATGTGAATCAGTGCTGTGAAAAACAAGGTTACTGGGAGATTCTCATGAGACAAATATCAGGTTTAAATATTAAAGGAAATGTAAAAAAAAACCTAAAAAAATCCCAAACCAGCTCTTTCCAGATGATGTATATGCTTTTTAAATTTTTCTTCCTGTCTTTGTATCAAAAAGTGTAAATTTTTCAGTCAGTGATGTGCAACCCACTCCTGAAGGATTGCTTTTAATACCTTTTATTTTTTACAGATTTTTAATTCTGTATTTAAATTTCATTTATTCAGTGAAACAATAAAAATACAGTAAAATCTCTTGGATCAATTTTCATTACTGCTTGAGAACAAGTTAAGTGGCACCACATCTGAATGCAGCAGGATTTTCCTAGTGCCTGAAGAGGGATGTACCTGGGGTCTGAGTGAGCTGGGCACGAGTTCTGTGTTACAGCTTCAGGAGAAGTTCCTCTTTGGCTGATCCTGTGGGATTGCTGCACAAGGACGGTCCAGGAGGAGGAAGAGGAGGTTAGTGTTGGGTATAAAAAGCCCAGAGAAAGGTGGATGGGAGCTGAAGGTGAGCACCAACAATTAGTGACTTCTGAAGGAAGGGGAGCAGTTGTTCAAGATTTAGGCTTGAGGAAATGTGTCCATATCCCGTGAGAAATCCCCTTCCCACCCCCTCAGTCCTGCTCAGGGACTTGGGTGCTGGACCAGCCACACCAGCCAAGAATAACAGGAATCCAGCCTGGATCTTTGGTTAAATCACAACTAATAGTGTTCAGTAGTGATGAAATGTGCCAGAACTCCACTGTGAACTGTTTAAAAACAGTGCAGCAGCCTGTCCAGCAGTGCTGGTGGAAATGCAGGGCTTGCTCTCCAACCCAGACATAAAAAGAAAGGGGGAGGAGGATCCAAGCTGATTCAAAAAGCTTCCAGAGCAATTATCTGAGGAAAACACCAGTTTATCAAACTCATTCCACCCATTCATCTTCAGTAGTATCAAAGTGCTAATCTCTCCCATCCCCAAGGGCTTTTGTGATTGATCATTACACAGCTCTCCCCTGCTCAGAACAGAAGCCCAGGATTTATTCTGAATGCAACTGTATGTTGTGCTGAGATAAGGGACAGAGCACAAGAGAATCTTGCAAATGCTGGTTAAACGTAGTTGTGGATGAAGTGGAACTGAAATATCAAAATAATAATAATTTTTAAAAAGTAGTTTGCCTTAGGAAAAAGTATTTGCAAAAATATAGTCTTCACAGGAACAAGTGAAGCTTCAGCTCTTGGAGGGAAATGTCACAAGTAAATGCATTTTCTGGAGCAAAGTAAGTGACAGCAACTATTGTTGCAAATAAAATACAACTACATTTGATTAAATCTATTTCTTTACCCCCATGCACTCCCCAGTGCTGAAAAGAAGACAAATGACATCTGTGGTTTTGCATGTGGAGAAGATGGAACCTTAGAGTTCTCTCCAAGTCCTGTTTGCACATGAGGGCTGCACACGCCTTCACCTTGGGGCGGCGGGGGGAATAGAGGCTGAAGTTCAATATTTTAAGTCACTGGCAAAGAAAATGTGCAGCTGCACTGACTTACCAGGTGGGAAAAGGGCTGGGTATTCTCTATCCCTCCAGTCTCAGGTTTGTGTGGGTTTATTTGTTGTTTGTGGGGGCAGACACCCTTTGCCAGAGCAGCTTTGTGCTGGCTGTCTTTCCCCAGGACAGCGAGGAATGGTGACATCCCCAGCCAAAGTCCTGCCCCAAGCACCTGGACCTGGCAGCATCCACTGAGCTCGAGGGGTTGAAGCCTTTCCCTCACACTGACCTCTGTTCTCTAGCTCTGGCCAGGGGCTGACCCGAAGAATGGGAGTGGAAGAAGGTGTTCATTTTCTCCTTAGTCCTTGGGAGGGAATTGGAAGTGGTTATGTTTTCATCTCTGTGACCATCTTGGCCGTCTGCACTTTTCTAGCTGGTGAAGTTGCAGGGGTAATTACCTAGGGGATAAAGCAGGAAAAGAGGAAGAAACCCAACAGAAATGCAGGGTTTGGGGTACCTCTGTGGGTTGTGTGTCATTTTGTTTGTTTTTTAGGGTTTGGAAGAGACACAGATGCACACGAGTTCTGCTACCCTCTCCTTACTCATCCCAAACCTTGCTCTTGGCAGGCTGTAGTAGAATCCTGCTTCAGAAATTCCCTGTCCTGTGCAGGATGAGAATGAAAGGTTGGTTTTTGCTTGCTTCCAGCTTCTGCCAGCGTGTCCTTTCTGTGCTGGAAGGGTGAGGTGAGTACCAAATCTACTTCTTGTTTGTCCATGCGTGTGGATGGAAGCTCCAAGCTGAGCACGGACTGCTCGTGCCTTGTATTGAAACTTAATCTTTTAAGCCTTACCCAGAGTTTTAAAACTCCCAGGGAGTGTGGTTATCCATAACCCACTGGTGTTACCTCCCACCTCAGCTTTCTGTATGTGCCAGTCAGTGCAGGAGGAAACAGCCACCCTTACCTGCCCTGATGATTCTGCTTAAGCCTTCTCTGGACACAAGCTCAGCCACAAAGTGGAATAATTGCCTTTTACTTATAACAAACTGGCAGAGCTGTCTCAGGGTTCCAAGAGAGACAATTAAAGATTTTACATTGTTTTCTTCAAAAGGAGAAATAGACCTGAGGGTTCCCTAGTAGTTTTCCTGATTTTGTACCACCCTGTCAGAGCGTGTTGTTGTGGGTTGCATTTATTATGAGCCACTTATTATCCCTAATTATTGAGCAGGGGGTAGGGCTCTCAGCAACAGGCAGAGTTGTGACTTGATGAACACTCAGCTGTCTCTATTTAAGATAAAATTACTGTAATTAACAAATCGATCAACCCTACTTTCACTTTGCCTGGCTGGGACAGAACAAATGGGCTAAATGAGACCTATTTAGCACAAAAGTAGAGAAAGGGGTTTGCAGACCTCAGGATGTACAGGCTCAGAGCTTTTTTGTCACACACTGCTTTTAATGGTAATGTCACATAATTGTCTCTTGTTAGGCAATTTTGCCTCCAAAAAGAAGCACCCACGCTGCACTTTCTTAAGCTCAGCCCAGCAAGGCAGAGTGGGTGGCTGAGCAGCCAGGTGGGTTGTTTGGTTAAAACCCCCAGCTTGAGCAGGGCTGGGTTGGATTTCCTGGGTGCTGTGCTGGCTTGTGACTCTTACCAGGTTGTTTGCAGAATTTATGTCTTTGAGAGTAAGACTGATTCCTTAGGTTGTCTTTAGTTGAGCAGATGTCACCTGCTCCAACTCCCCAGTTGCTGCTCTCCGCGTTGCTTTGGTGTCTGAGGGTATCTGTGCTTGAAGCTCCAGGAGTCCTCCCAGCTTGCTGGTGTGGGAAGCACTTGCCCCTGGCTCTTCCTCCAGAGCCGTGTGTTGTCTGAGAAGCATTTGGCGACAGGAATTTGTCCCTCTTGAAGCTTTTGTGGTGTGTCTGTGCACTCTGGTGAGCTGACACTGCATGTGTTGTCACCCACCCTCCACGCCAGGATTGTGTCACATCCACACATGTATTGAGGGTGACCCCATTAAGGAGATGAGATGCTGGAGGGCCAAGGAAGTGCTCTGTTTCACTGTGTTCTGCCCTCCTGGGAAATGAGCTGGTCAAGTGTAGATCTGCTTCCTCTGGAGAAGGGTCTGGAGCACAGTATGGGGATCAGCTGAGGGAGCTGGGGTTGTTCAGCCTGGAGAAAAGAAGGTTCAGGGGGGACCTTATCCCTCTTTACAACTACTGGATAGGGTATAGCCAGGTGGGGTTGGTGTATTCTCCCCGGTAACAAGTGACAAAATAGGAGGAAATGGCCTCAAGCTGTATCAGAGGAAGTTTAAATTAGAGAATAGGAGAAATTTCTTCACTGTAAGAGTGGAAGAGGCTGCCTGGGAAAGTGGTGGAATCATCATGCCTGGCAGTGCTTATGAGATGTGTGGGGGTAGCACCACAAAATGGGTGTGTGTCAGGCTCTGGTCTTTCAGGAGGATGAAGCTGGTACTCCTGCCAGCAGTGGTTGTTCTTGCTACACCAACTCACCTAGGTTTGCCTACACAGGCTGTGTGAGATCATCACAGTCACATTTATTTCAACAGATTGTTAAAAAAAAATAATCTGTAAGTGCTTCAGGGAACTGAACTGCTTAACCTGGAGAGTTGTCTTCATTCTGGCCCTTTTTGGATAGGCCAAAGGAAGTTCATCCTTGCTGTCCCTCACCTGCAGGCAGCAGTGAGGTGTGATAAGGGTATTAGGGCAGATGGATAAATGGGAACCAGAGCGTGTCTGGCTGGACTGATGGCTCAGAGGGCCTGGTCATCCCTGCCTGGTTCTGTGGCAGGCGTGGCCCTCTCCATTTTGGGGGCTGAGTTGCTCTGCCCCAGTGCTGTCCACGGCTCTCCACTGGGCATTTCCATCCCACTCGGAGCAGCCCTGGCTGGAAGGGACAGCGCATGGCTGCTGTGACTGTCACACAGCAGCAGGGAACACCCGTGTTGAGCGGCCAAAGGCAGAGCCAAGAGCTTCTGAAAGCTTCATTAGGCAGGCTTTGTTCTGAGGGCGCAGCCAGGCGGGAAATGATGCCCGGAGTGTTATCAGCCATGTGCAGGAGGCGGTTGCGTAGCAACCCCGATTGGGGGACCGGGCCTGCTCCGCCGCAAAAAGAAATACTCATTTTCTTCAATTTGGAGACGTTTCAAACAGGAATTCATTGCTGATGGAGGATTTGCTTAGGTTCAACATCTTTTAAAGAGATGGCAGCTGGCGTTGGCCTTGTTTTAGCATCATGTGGGTGCACACTCACAAGGTAAACGAACCTAAGACAATCCAGATTTTGTCTGGATTCCTGGCTGGATTTTGTCTGGATGCTGGCTTCCGTCCTTTTGTCCTGCTGGGGCTTGAAATGGGATGAGGACTGGCAATTTCATTGCTTCTTTCAGGCCTGATGTAAAGGCATCTCCAGGGAGCCCTTCTTGGTACCACATTGGTAACTACAGGTGAGGAGGGTGATCGTGGTCCCTGTTCCCTCTGAGCCCTGTTCAGAGAGCAAAGTGCAGAAAGGACAGGGTTCTGCTGCTGCATCTCCTTGCCAGGCTGGAGAATTGGTTACACTTCAGAGAAACTACAAACCGGCCATGCCTGTGAGGCTGTTGAGGAGCACTGGATGTAAGGATAGGAAAGAGATTAATCAATCTGCTTTTGTCTGGACCCTGAGATGTTGAGGCTGAGGCAAACAGAGGCTGCCCAGGCCTGCTTTGAAGGGCAGCCTGATTATATGGTGCAAGTTAGAAACAAATCCCAGCTCTGAGTGGGATTGCCAAGTGTGCAGGTAGGGCAGGGCATGCTGTGGTCTCCCTGTCCTGCTGCAGCTCTGGCTGTTTCACACAGAAGGGGCTCAAAGAGCTTTTTTAAACTTCAGCTTTGGTGTGTGTTGTGCAGTAAGAGCAGTGGGGTTGAGTCAGTCTGCCCTGAAAGAGAAACTGGGATGCCCAGCCATCATGAGAGTGCCCCTAATGGGTTTGTCTAGATTTTGGTAGAGAGATTCACTTGCTCCATGTGCCATCTATCTGGATGATGTATCTGGCTTTCCAAAACCCTGTGTGGATTTGCACCCACCCTTGTACACTCCTCTCTGGTGCCTAGAACAGATAGGGCATGCCTGAGTGCTCCCAACTGGAAAGATTAATAGGGAATTACCAGCTACAAGATATTTACTGTGCTTCTGTGGCCCCATACAGTAATGTGGAAATCCCTGGTTTATTCTTTGTTCACCTGTTACTGTCTGTATTGCCAGGGTGAGCAGGTAACAGCAGGAATGTGCTGGTACTGGCATTGGGATCCGTGATGGAGGAGAGATTAAATGAACATCCTCTGTGTGGCCTCACCTGCTGAGAATGTGGAGGCATTTTGTGTCACTGATCAGCTTGTGCACCAAGTGACAGCAAGTCCAAAGAATATTATTTATCCATGGAAAACTCCTTTCTCTGCTCTGTCCTCTGACTTCAGCCTTTCAATATTGAACAATAATACATCTTCCCTTCTTATTAACAATTCAGTTTGAAGACTGATTCAGATTAAATTGGGCTCTTATTGTATTAAGCACTTTAGGAGAAAAAAGCCATAGGAGCTCAGGATGTTTATGAAAAGCAATTTCCTCAGTGCCAGGCAGTTTAATAACTCCACGGCCATGGCATTCAGGCTTTCATTTATTTTAAACTGTGTTTCCAAACTGTGACGGGTCAATAATAAATAAGGCAGGGTGACAGATTTTGTGTGGAAGGGAGCTAAAAGGAAAAAGCCACATTCAGACAGGAGCAAAGAGAATGGTGTGGCTCTTGGGTCTGACAAATTAAAGACTCATTTGAAAAACAAATTCTTCTTATAATCAATATTTACCCACTGAACTATTGAGAGGAAGTGAAATTTTGGAGCTATATATGGCAAAAGGGAGAAAATTCTGATCCTCTCTCATCCAAACTGCTTCCTTGTAACAGTAAAATTATTCTTCTACATATCGGTCTGGATTTTCCCTTTAATCAAGTCCCTGGTGGAAGGAGACACATAGCCCCAGGCAGGCTTTTGCACCTGAGACCTCCAATCTACTCAAGCAATAAATACAAACATCACAGAGTGTTTCAAATGACTTGTTAAAATATTGGAAATCAGTACCTTGTAGGAAAAAAAGTGAGTTAATAGTATTTGTTGAAAACACCTTTTACAAACCATGTGGGACACTGGGCAGGTCAAGTGGAATGTGTAGCAACATTCACCTATCTTCTGCTTCCCTCTGTGGGTATTCAGGCAGAGATTTTGGTGGGTTTAGGTTTTATTATCTCCCTTTGAAGCACAAACATGCAGAAGAACTGAGCTGAATTGCTCTGTGTTGTGTCCTGCTCTGCTTATGTGAACTTTGGGCTCTCCAGCTCAGGAAGGGCTTTTCTTCTGCACATCCCATCTTCAGGGCAGCAGGTTCAAAATGTAAATAAACTTCAAAAAGCTGGAATACTCAGACTGTTGTTAGTATACAGGGATTGGCAAATTGATTTCTGTTGGTCATGTTCCCTTTCAGATTACTCCTGGTACAAAGATACCCCCTTCTCTATGTGAAGCATGAAGTGCTGTGGATTTTTCCTGGATTATCAAAATATTGAGCTTGATTAAAGCATTACTAACTCAACAGACATATCTGTTGGATAACTTCAGTGAGTAATTGAGCAGAGAGGTTATCTCTGCCATTCCCACCCAGCTGGAAGTTGGGCTGTGGCTGGCTAGGAAGCTGAGCTGCTTCTGCTTTTATTTTGGTTAAACAGAATATTTATAAATCAGGTGCTCAGTCTGAGTGTTTATTTAAAAGTCCTAATGTTTTCCTTAATGTTCCTGAGTGCTCACTCATTAGAAGCTCACACTGTGAGCCCCTAGGAATTCATGAGAGGTTTTCTGTATCTGGGTACTTTAAATAAATCTCACAAGTGCAGGCTGCAGGGCCTGGGTAGATGAACTGTTCCTGAACAGGCTTCCCACGCTAACCTTCCCCTTCTCCAGCTTGGCAGGAAGAGCAGCACCAAAATCTTGGGTCTTTTGTCTGTTTATGGACTTACCTGTGGAATTTCATATTTGAAACAGAGGCTTCAGAGGTGGTCAGGATGATGCTGGAGCTGCAGGTGACGCTGTCTCCAGAGGTTGTGTGAGCAATGGTGTGAGATGGGGTGGGTTGAGCCTGGCTGGGTGCCAGATGTTCGCTCAAGCTGCTCCATCACTCTCCTCCCCCAGGACAGGGGAGAGAAGATATAGCAAAGGGATTGTGGGTTGACATCAGGGCAGGGAGAGAGTTCTCACCTTTACCACTGCAGGCGAAATAGACTTGACTCAGGGAAATTAGTTTAATTTATTACCAACAAAATCACAGTGGAGAAATGGAAAACACAAACAAATCCTAAAAATTCCTGCCCTCCACCCCCTCTTTTTCCTGGGCTCAGCTTCACTCCTGAATTCTTTCCCTCCTCCCCACGGCAGTACAGGGAATGGGGTTGTGGTCAGTTCCTCACACACTGACTCTCCTGCTCCTTCCTTCTCAGGGGAGCACAGTCCCCCCCTGCTCCATCACGGGGTCCCTCCCGTGGCAGACTGTTCTCCCTGAGCTTTTCCAATACTGGGCTTTCCCACAGGCTGCAGTTCTCCATGAACTCCTCCAGGGTGGGTGTCCCACGGGGTGCAGCCCTTCAGGAACAGGCTGCTCCAGCCTGAACCCCCTCGGCATCACAAGTGCTGCCCCAGCATGGGCTCCTCTCTCCATGGGCCACAGGTCCTGCCAGGAGCCTGCTCCAGCATGGAGCTCTCTAAGTGCTGTAGCCCTTCCGTGAGGCTGCGGCTGAGACCGAGACCTGGATTTTCAGAGAAAAAAACCCCAGCTCCTGACTGCCTAAGGAAGGTCAGGCATAAAAATATCTCCACCCCTGCCTTCTTCATCCCTCCTGTCCTGAAGCCCATGATCTCTCTGACCCAATGAATCAGGACTCTGGGCAAGTATCTCTTCCATGAAAGTGCTGCAGCTGGCAGGGTAATGAGATGGAAATGTGATGGACCCTGAGCTCCCATTCCCTCCTCTGCTCCTGCTCAGTGCCCACAGACTGCCTTGGCCATGGGCCTGAGCACGTGTGAGTGCCTGCAGCAGGATGCAGAGTGATACACAGGGACACACTTCCCTTCTCTGCTGGCTCAAGGACTTTATTTTTTAAAGCTTTCATAAGAAATGTGCTTACACTGGCAAGAACTAAGTGGGAAGAATGTGTTGTGCCTCATCCTCTTGCAGTGATATCCTCAAGGATGTCTCTGCTCTCAAAGCCCTTTCTGGGTCATCTCGTGATGGTTCTGCTGCAGGGCACTGACCAGGGGCTGCCAGGGTGTGTCTCAGTGTGGGGAGGAGGGATGCCTGCAGCTGCATCGGGTGACCAGAGCCTGCATTGCTGCCTGCTGCTTGGCTGCTTTTGTATTCCCTTGATTTAAAGCCATTCCGCAGCATCTGAGGATTCATTTTGCTTAGATGTGCTGCTTACATTTGTAAGATGTGTAGAGAGCAAGAATTATCATCTTAATTCATAGTAATATTTCCAGGCAAAGCCTTTGATTGTGGGTGCTTTTTTTTCTTGTCTGTTCCTGTTTTGGCTCACAGAGGATTTGCTTTCTATCTGCATTAGAGGGATATGATTTCTTTGTTTGATTTTCCTTCTCTAATATCATGTCAGCTGCATGCTAAAGGAAAACTTCTGTCTGAAAAATAGAGTCATACCTTATTTTAGGCTTTGCTGCCCTAATCTCTGGTCAGGTAGCTGGAATTGTATGTAGAAATGATGGAGACAGGAGATAATCTGCCAGTCTTGACAGTCTTCAGCTCTGGTGGTGGCGTCCCAGCTGTTTCCAATCTTCACCTTGCTGGAGAACCCATTTCCATGATGATAATAATTTGTCAGCTTTTAATCTCCCAGTGCAGATGTGACAAAATAGTTTCATAATCCGCTGGCGTGCATCAGGCTGCTCACTTCTATTTTGGGAGAGCAGGGCTGACTAATGTACAGCTCTGGCTGATGATGTGTGACACTGCTGTGCCAAAGGCTGTCACAGTGCAGCAAATGCCTCCAGAAAGGGGGTAAATGCAGGGATTTTTTAGTATCAGTTGGAAACTTGAAGCAAAAACATCACACAAACCCTGGAGAGAGCCCTGAATTGTGACTCACAGGAGGAGAAGTCAGTGTGTCTCTGCAGTCACCGGGGCAGAGCAGGGGAGTGACATCCCTCGTGCTGTCTGTCTGCAGCCTGGCCCATTGCAGCAGGGCTAGAGGGAAACGTGGGCTCTGGGCCAAAACCAGAGAATGGTGACTCACTGCTGCTTCAAAGGGGTGCAGAGCAGGCAATAGCGTGTTCCCCCTGCCACAAGGGATGCCAGCAACTCCCAAAATCCCCAGGGACATTTCTATGAGTCATTTGTGGGAGGAGAAAATGGAGGGATAATGGGAAACAATTTGAGCATTGTGTCATCTGAAGTGTGCTTTGCTTGTGGGAAGGGGATAAGGCACTAAAATCTAACGTAGCTGCATTGAGTGTGGGGGAACGTTGGATTATATAGCTGAATATTCCATCATAACTTGCACACGTGGCCATTTGACTGTGTGTGCTCATCTGATTTGGTCTCGTTAAAGCTGAGAGAAAAGATGGTCAAACACTTGTCCTTAGTAAGAGTCTAGACATTCAATTGTTCCTAAATAACCAAGTGTGTTTAATTTAAAAATAATTACAATTTCAGTAAGTCTCAATGTGTAGACAGTTTAATATGAAGATGAAACGTGGTTGAAATATAATCAATATCTTGATCAATCAAGGAATTTAGTTTTGGGAAGTAGCAGTGAGCTGTATGGGGGAAAATGGCAAAAGTCCTCGTTGTCTTGAGAGCATATTTGATTAAATCAGAAAGTTGGTAGAAAGAAAATGCATTTTCCAATTGTTCCTCATGAACCCACTAACAAGCTTGTGAAATGTGTGCATGGAAGGTCCTGACAATGTTGTTTTCCTAATAGTAATAATACTTAAATATAAGTAAAGATGGGAACTAGTCCAAAGCAGAGTGCAGGCATAAATCCTACCATTTATCATCTGTATTCTTCTGGAAACAAGAAGTGACTGGCATACATGCTTAATTCAAACTAAATAGCCTATAAAACAAGTTCCCCAAGGCTAATAATAATAATAATATCAGGAGAAATGAATATAAGGATGATTGAATACAGGATACGCTGAGGAGTGAATATGGGGTATAGATACATATCATGCTGGCAAGGATGGGCTGCTGTTTATGGTGTGCTGGGAGCTCCAATCCATCATCTGACCAGAGAATATAATGCAGTTAGAATCAAAAAAGATGCCTCTGTCTGAAGCAATGCATGGGTGTTATAAACCCACAAATGCAAATAATTAATCAAAAGCAGAGAGCGGGCCAAAGTAGAATATCATCAAGCAATAATTCAAAGCACAGCTGTGATTATGAGAAATAACCTTAAATCTGCTATTTAATTAATATTAAGCTCCTGACACCCTCTAGGATGGGGCACACGAGCCTTCTCAGGCTAATATGGTAATAGTCAGAGAAAATATTATGTTGCTTAGAAATTTCAGCAAGGGTATTAGCCATGGAAGGCTCTCAGATCTGTGTGTATAAACCATGTTCTCTGCACCAAAGCACTGGCCAGGTTTCCTGGGATCAAGCATCCCTTGTGAGAGATCCCAGGTCAGGCTGGGGCAGGCTCAGCACTCCCATCACCTTTGGGGTCCCTCTCTTGGTGTTGATCCATGGCTGCTGTGTGCCCTGATCCTTTTTGACTCCCAGGAAACAGGGAGATGCCCTGTGAGACCTTGCTGAGCAAGGCTGGCTGCAGCAGCTCCTGGTGACTGAAGCTTGGTTGCCTTAGTGTGGGATGAGGGTGCCTTAGTGTGGGATGAGGTTGCCCAACCAAAGCACTGAGCTTCAGAAGAGATCCCAGAAAGGTTTGGGTTGGAAGGGACCCTAAAAGCTCATCTGCATCCAACCCCTGCCATGGCCAGGGACACCTTCCCCTGGAGCAGGTTGCTCCAAGACCTGATGATGATCTGACACCTCCAGCAGCCCAAGGTACGTGCAGAGAGGTGTCTTGCACCTGCTCCCAGAGCCTGGGTGTTAGGCACACCATAGCATGATCCACAGCAAGAAGCTTTTTCCAGCCAAGTGCAGATAGAAATATCTTTGTAGTAAGATTGGAGATTTGCTTCATTTGTGGAGTGACTGACTCCCGTGCCTGGGAATCAAGCAGCTTCCTTCACCTTCCCCTGCTTTGTGAGAGTGTGTGTGTGTGTGTGTGTGGTAAATGACCTTTGGAATGAAAATATTAACAGAAAAGGAAAACATGATTGTAATTTATGAAATGTTAGCCCAGCTGCCTCTGGGGGGGACCAGACCTTTCAGCCCTGCAAGCTGATACATCGCTGGGTGCCTGCATTGACACAGGTGCATTTAAAGAGTCAATTAGGGGAAAGCTGTGTATTTACACAGCCTGGATTAATTTCATGTTTTGGTAACTTTCTTTTTAAACAGTTGAGACTACTGATGCTGCTCAAAGAGGTTGCTTGTTGAGAAAGGGCTGGAGGAGGTTCCAGAGCAAGGAGATGAAGCTCGGACCTTTGGTAACAAAGCATTTGGGTGGTCACTGCACCCTGAGAGAGCATCAGATTGAACAGCCCCTGCCTGTGCTGGAGCAGCTCTTGATGGTGGGGTTTGGGCTCTTGAATGTTGGCAAATGGCTGCAAATAACTGTCAAACTTCCAGGGATGTTTTCTGCAGGGGAACAACGGAAGTGGGTGCTCTCTTGGCAGTAGCTTTGTGCAATTCGATTTCCTGGGTTAAAACCCTGAGTTTCTGTCTTCATTACTGCCCAGGAGCTAGCACACAGGGCTATTAAAACCTTAAAAGACTCTCTTTGAGGCAGATCAATGCAAAATGAAATGGGGGAAAATTGCTTATTGCTGAGGAAAATACAGCACTGTGAATAACAAGGAAGAAAATGCAGCTGAAGGCTCAAATTGAATCTCTATTATGCCTGTGATTAAAGATAATGTGCTAGGAAAGGGGACTACAGGAGGGTTTCTGTGCTAGGTTGGATGGCTAAAAACGTGGTGATTGTGGCTGCTGGGCCCTCATTGGACTGGGTTTGATATCTAAATTATAGGGCTATTACCCAGAAATGAGTTTGATGATCTGTCTGAAAGGCAGAGCCCCTCCACAGCCCAGCTGGGACTGGAGGCTGGGGGCACTCATCCTGCTTGAGGCTTGGAAACTCTGTCTATTTTCCTTGGCAACTAAGGGTCTGTAGTTCTTTGCATAACAGTTTTGGGGTTGTTTAAGAGGCTTAAGAAATGAAAGATGGATAGGTCCTTCCAGTCACCTACATTCCCATGTAAACCTTCAGAGAGTTCATGAGGGAGTGCTTTGTTTCAAAGCTGGGGATTTTTCTTGTTTATTTTAAAATGTCTTTTATTGATGAGGGCGATATATGGAGTGACAGCACAAGATTTGTAATGTTTTCCATCATAAACTTGCATGTTTGTAAATAGTTGATGTCCTAAGTGATGGTTGAAGATTTGTATTTGGCAAACTTAATTACATTTGAAACGAAATTTGGACTTGAACTTGGAATATACTGCTTTCTGTTTAAAAAGGATGAGAAGAAGATTTCAGTGACATGTTTGTATTTAGTAAGCTCAAGGCACTTTTCACAAACTTCAGAACCATTCAGCATCACAAGTCGTTTTCTCCAGTGAATCTTTCCCGCTCTGCATCCTCAGCCCCAACAAGCCTTGGTCTGGGAATTGCAGCTATCAGCTGCCTGCAGTGTTCTGCTCCTGGAACAGAAAGGACACTGACAACTGCTAATCAACCTCGAGCACACAGATCTCCCTAAAACATCAACAGCATCTGCACTGCTCCCTCTTCCTTATTCCCTTCTCATCTTATTGGAGGGGGGAGCATCCTTTCCTGTCTGCAATCTCCTAAGCTTAAAAATTGGAGCACAGTTAATTATGCTTATTGAGTTGCTGCATCTACATTTAGCTGAACGTTAATTTGAACAACAGAGCAGTTTGAATTTGGAGTTTTATGTTACCCACCTAGTTTTTTACACTAAGATCAGGTGTCCCTCTGGCACCAGTAGAACCAGTGTTTGTACTGTGGTGCTGGGTGGTGTAGCCCTGCTTCCAGCCCCTTTACTTCTGGGGACCTGCTGCAAATCTTGTTTCCGTGGAGCTCCAGCCTGGTTGGTGGCTGGTTGGTGTCACCTCTGGGTCACTCTGTTAGTGCCAAGTGTATTTTTGGTGACCCACAGAACCCAGTCAGCACCACTGCAGGTGCCAAGGGGCTCGTGTGCCAAACTGCTCCTCAGCAAAGGACAAGAGAGAAGATGCTCCAGTGAGACCTACATCCTCTGCAGGAGGATAGGCCAAACTGGGATTTGGTCCATCACTCAGGTGTCTTGAACTGGAGTTGACCAGTTCTCTGACCTTGGTGTTTCTTGGATTATTTAGTAAAAAAAAACCCACACAAACAAACCTCAGTTTTTCTTTCAGTATTCCTGCCACCACTCCTATTTCTCCTGCTGCTCTGGCTGCCTTTGTCTGGGACATTAATATCCCAGTCATCAGTGTGCCAAAACATGGCAGGAATAGTCTGTTTCTGCAGTGTTTCTGCAGTGTTCCTGTGTGTTTCTGCAGCAGGGTGGAGGCAGGAGAGGACTCAAGGTCCTGGGGCCTGAAGGCATCTAGGGAGGGTTTGGCTGAAGAGCTTAAACAAGTGTTTGGTGTTTCTGTGATTTTACTGAAAAATCACATAATGTGTGCAAGGTAAACCTCCAGCTCTAAGTTCTGTGCAATCCTTACTGTCCTTAAAGGAGGAAAAGGGATCTGAAGAGGAAGGTGCAGCTGGTGGTTCCAGGGTGTAAAGGCTCCAGTCACTCGTAGTGCAGCACTGGTGCAGCGTGGTTTGGGTGATGTTCAGCTCTGTGGTGAGCACAAGGCAATGGCTCCTGCCTTGTTCTGTGTGTGACTGGTTCATGTGCATTTCCCAGCAGCTCTTTATGGCTAATGGCTAATGGCTAATGGCTAATGGCTAATGGCTAATGGAAAAGCCAGTGTGTGTCCACAGAGAGGTTCAGCCTGGCTGTGTCAGACCCTCCTGTGTCTGGTTATTTAATGTGAGCAAACAAGGTCAAAGATAAAATAACTCCCCCTCCTCCTTTCACAGTCCTTCTACTGTAATTTTTTAAGAGCCAGCCATGTGTGAGATCAGGCAAAGGTTAAATTGTCAGGCTCTCTTAGCCAGGGAGAGATTTGACTCCTAGCCTGAGGCGGGGTTATCTAACCTGAGCTGTTACATTGCTTGTTAGATCCTGCTTTTTCATAGCCAAAACATATGGACAGCATAGCCCCACTAGCCCTGCTGGCTGCCAGGGGTGCTGGGTTTTGGTCAGTCAGTGTAAGCCTGGTCTAACACAGCCTGGTGACCTGTTACCCAGAACTCATCCAACTGCAGGCTGCTAAACTGGCTGGCACGGCACTTTTATTGGCTTATGCCAGGAAGAAGTGTTTTGGTTTCTCTGCATCCAGTATCTGGTGAGTGGGGACTGGGGGTTATTAGATGTATTTTCAGATTTATGCTGCTGCAGTTGAACAAGGCTTGTGTTTCTCGTGTTTGTACACAGGGCACAGAGTTGACTCATGACATGGCTGTGAGTGCTGGCTGATTGCCTCTGCTTCGTCAGGGAATTGAGAAAATTTAACTCCCATGACGTAAGTTCACCCTCATTGAAATGTACACACATACAACCTGGAGGTGTATTGCTGCAAGCACCTGAGGTGCCTGGGGCTGCGGAGGGGGACCCTGTGACTTGACAACATCAGATTTTGCTGCTCCTGACAAGCCTTTATGTGGCTTTTCTCATACAGAAAATGAAGTTGCAGCGCAGTAAACTGCATTGCAGCTGCAGTGGGGGCCCGTCCGTCCGGACCATCTGGCAGAGCCAACAATGGCTGAGCCTGCAGGCTCGGGGTCCTGTGACACACGGAGGGAAGCCATGCATGAACAAAACACTGCTCATTTCATAGCAGGGGCAGCGCTTAAATACAAGGAGGATTTTGCAGTGACAGTCATTTCTGTGAAATCTATTGTAGTTAATTCTTCCTGCTGAGGAAGGCAGGGCTCGCCTCTACCACAGGCTGGGTTTCTCTTGACCAGGCATAGATGTTGCCACGCTCCATTTTCGGGTCCCTCATCTCATGATGAAGGTAGTGGTTTCTTTAGCCCATCTTTCCAGATTTCCTGAATATCGGGTAGAACCAAGCAGGAAAAATTCAAGAAGTCCAGCAATGTTGCATCAGTCTTGAGTATTCAACAGACACTGAGTGCTTTTCTTTCTGCCTAGTTCTTCTAGGCATCCCTCTCTAACTAATATACTCATAAAATCAGTGTTTTGGTAATCAGCTCCCAACTGCTGTTACAGAATAGCTCCAAGCTTCTTTAAAAAGCCAGCAGACCCATTTTGGTGAGTGCTATGAGTGGAAATGTGTTGCAAGTGCTGCAATGGAAATGTGGACAGTGGTACAGCCGCAGCAGGTCAGGGTGAAAGCCCATCCCCGTTTCAGCTGACACTGAGACACTGACAGGGACCTTCAGGATGATTTGCTGCATTCTGGGTGCCAAATTAAAATATCTACAAGCCCAAAAGAGTCAGAATTTAAGGCATTTAAACTGTCAGCGTCTAAAGTGGATTTTGGAAGAAAGTGTAGCTGATCTATACCAGCTCAATGATAGGTTGGATGGCACTTTGAGCAAACTGTTCTAGTGGAAGTTGTCCCTGCCCATGTCAGGGGGGTTGGAGCTAGATGGTTTCAAAAGATCCTTTCCAACCCCAGCCAGTCTGTGATTCTCTGCCCTTTCTTTCACTGACGTGGGCTGTTTACTTCTCCAGTGTCTCTATGACACATGCCCCTGCAGACAAAAAACAATCTTTGCTTTCACGTTGGGACTCAGATAAACAAAGGCATCAGCAGCAGCCCCCAGAGAGGCTGGGCTGTAATTGAGGTTATTAGCTTTGCTATTTTTCAGAGCACAGAGCAGGCTGGCAAGAAGCCAAGCCTTCCCTGAGCCAGCAGCATCTCCGCTGCTCCTGCAACCGCTGCGCCCGACACCTCCTGCTTCCTCCCCAGCCCCTGCTGCCTCTGCTCCCTCTTCCCCAGACTGACAATCCCCTGCTCGCCAGGGAGCTTTTTAAATGGCAGCGGGTCTAGCTAAAAATAAAATGAAATTTTAATGGCTGCAAAATATCCCCCGTTCCACCCAATTGCTCTCTGGAGGAAAGGGAAGGGCTGGGAAGTCGGGGAATGTCCAAGAGTTGATGCAGGGGTTGATGCCTCTCACCTGCTTTACTGGGGTGGTAGGGAGGAGTAAAGAAATAGAACAGATTCTTTAATTCATAATTTTTAAAATTTATTTTATTACCCTATGGTGTTGTGGGTGAAGAAAATTTGCTGGGAATCATTTGTTTGACTTGGAAGTGGCATACACAGGCTCGTGGCTCTGTTCATTTGGCTGTGATGTAACTGATACCTGAACATAGAATGTGTTTTGGGCTCTGACCAGCACCTCCAAATCTGCCCAAACTTGGGCACTCTTGGAGAGCCAGACTGGCAGAAACTCCTGAGCACTAAGTCAGACCCTCATGGTGGAGTCCCATTGGCATCCCTGGACCTTGTGACTGGTTTTCAGAGAGAGCTCAGTGCTGCAGTAGCCAGCAGAGTCTGCTTAACCTAGGCTGAATCTGTCCCTTCCCCCCAGTTTTTCCCATGGGAAAAGACTCTGTTATAACACTTGCTGTTTGTGTTCACTTATCCACATTGCTGAACCACTGCATGGTTTCCTCCACCTCCCTGAGACCACTGTGATCCAGCAGCTCCCTGCCTCTCTCCTGGCAGTACTTTGTAACCTGTATTTAAGAAATTATATGGAGACATTGGATTGACCTGTAAATCAATAGTCAGGCAACATGTCTTGCCAGGATGGGGCTGAGAGGGAAAACAACCACAGGTGCTATGATCCTCACAGGGTTTCCTGCAGGAAAAAGCATTTCCTGTGGCACAGCATTATGATAACCTTCCTCATGTGAAATCCTCCTCTGGGGATTTGCAAACCCCAACACCTTCTGCTCAGAGTTGATAAAAACCTTTCCCTGCCTGTACATCCTTGCTCAGAGTGGCACAGAAAGCCTCAAAGCTGGAGCATCAGAGCTGCTGCAGTCCTGCAGCCAGGATGGGGCAGCCAGGGGTGAACAGCAAGGAGGCACCCCAGGAGCTGGATCAGTCACAGCACCTCACTGTGCTGGCTGCTGGGAAAGTCAGAGGGAATCCCGGGGGTTATCCAGCCTCCCTGGCTGCTCCTCTGCTGGCAAAGATCCCAAGGGTGCAGCTCAGCACAAGCAGCAGCCCTGTGGGGGACAAAAATCACATCACCCTGCTGGGATCCCCCTCTTTCCTCAACAAAAACCCCATCATCACAATCACTTTTTCATCCTGTCTTTGCTCAGTCAGAAAAGATAAAAGCACTCATTATTTTTATGTGCTCCGTGGCTTTATAGATGAACGTGACATTGCTGTAATCTGACAAGGAAAACAAAGTATTGGCATCTAAAAATTAGTGATGGGTGCTTTATAAATGTCTGGATACCCAAAAATAGCTGCAGAAAACATTGCTGCTAGTACATTTTAAGCACAAGAATGAGCAATGAAAGCATTCCCAGAACTGCTCGAGGGAATAGCAGACTTTTCATTTAAGGCTGTATTATTTAATTGGGTAATCTGATTAAATATACAGGTTATGTGAGGACCTGATGCTATCCCCTTTAGGAACTGCTGCATATCGACAGAAATAAAATAACAACCAATTGCATGTGAGGGAGAGCTACAATAAATTCTATTTTTGAAGCAATTGCTCTGGAGAAATTGGTGGCAGATGTGTCATGCTGCTATTTGGTTAAAAGGGCTGTTTTCTCTCAGATGAATCAGTTTATGAACTGTAGTGAATTGGCCTTTGCCAAAATAATTGATTAAGTCAGAGCCATTGATATGGGGTATTTTGTTGGAATTTCCATGTTTTATTTATCCTGTGCTTGATTTACATACATATGTATATAAATGCCAAGTGAACGTGCCTTGCCATGGCTGTGCTGCACGAATGGGTGTCAGTGAGAGAAGCTGGAGCTGCTCTTACACCCCTGAGGTTTTGGGTTTGTAGCAGTCACACCGGTCCTGTGAGTTGAGTAAGCTGAATATATTTAACTCAGCTTTTCCTGTGTCTGAGCAGGGGATTTGCCAAAGCCTGTGGCTGGCTGTTTATTAGCATAACTTAATGGCTGGCTATAAATAGAAATGAAGGGAGGTGCAGACAGAGACTTGCCTTACTAACCTGTCTCTTGGGCCCTTGCCTGTGATCTTCCTTTTTTCCCTTTTTTCCTAGCTTTTACATACCCCCCTCCCCCCGCCTTCCCACAGTGATAAATAGTTAAAATGCAATTACAATGTTAATTTGTTGTGTTAATGTGCTGCAGCAGGAAGCCGAAGGGAACTGCTCTGGCAGGCTGGAGAGCCAGTCAGCTCCCATTAACCATCCAGGCTGCTGGGGGAGTCCTCTGCCACGGAAAAGCCGGGAAACACAATCAGCATCTTATCAAGGCTGACACCGAAAGTGATGCAATCAGGTTCAAGTGTCCCAGAAGGACCACGGCACTGAATAAAGATAAAGCCACTCAGCCTTTTCTTGCTTCACTGGGGTCATTGAGAAGGGAAGGATGTCATTAACCAAGCAATAAATCTCATTCCTGAGGCTTCCAGTTTTGGTTTCCTCCCCTGCAGCTCCTCCGTGATGCAGAGAAGGGGATGGCACCCAGGACCCCTTTGTCCCTGCACGGAGGGCTCTCCCCAGGCACCTCTGTTTGTCCAGAGGGAATCCTGGTGGGGGCAGTTCAGGGGTGCATGGGCTCCAGCACAGGCTCTTGTCCTTCCCTCAAGTCCATCCCTTTTTTCAGCTTCTGCTGCTGTGTTATCAAGGGCTTCAGTCTCCCTCTCACAGTGCTTTTCATGGCTTTCCTCTGCCCCACCAGCAGCTGGAAGCTGTCCAGACCTCCAAACTCTATCCCAGCGTTCCTTAACCCCTTGTTTTTTAAGAGACAGCAGGTTTTTCATCTCCTCCCCGTTTATTTGACATTCCAGGTTCTCTCCCAGTGAAGATGGCAAGAGGCAGAAGTGTTGTCTTTTCTTTCCTTGAAACAGGAAGGATTTCTCCTGCCATGGGCAGACAACCCTCAGGTCAAGAGCCCAGGTTGTGAATTAAGATCTGAAATGTTCTTGCCTTGAGAATGATCCAGCTGCTGCTGCTCTTCTTGTAGGGGCAAAACCACTCTCTGGCTGTTTTAGTGCTCTCAGCACATGGAAATTATGTGTATATCAGGGTGCTGGTAGGAATGCTCAGATTTTTCCCTTTGGCTAATATGTCTATTCCATTCCACCTCTCCTTCCTTAAGAATGCTTACAAAGTAAAACCTGCTTCAGCAGCAGCCCTTAGAATTTATTGGAAGACCAAACACAGCCTTAATCAAATACCTTTTTGGTCAGGTCTTACATAAATAAGTAAACCAGTCTCCAAAGCAGATGATTTGCTGGTAATAGAAAAATATCTTTTTATTGCAGTAGCTGACTTTTCAAGGAATTAAAACTCATTAGCCTCTACAATTTAGGGGAATAAAAAGGCTTTTAAACATCAATTTAGAATCCATTTACAGGCTCTCTCAAGGCCCTGCGTTACCACGTGGATCCAGGGTTATGTCTCCCTAATAAAATACTGGGAAGTGTGGAAAAGCAGCTGGGGAAATGGAATTTCTGAGATTCCCTTTTTCTTAATGAAAATACATGTTGAGATGCTAAATTACCATTAAAAACAAAACAAAAAACCCGAAACAAAACAAACAAACAAACAAAAACCCAAAGAAAAATCCCTAAACCCAACAAAAACCACCCCCACAAACTCTTGTAAACATAAGAGAATTACAAACTCACTGAAAATTATACAAATTATGTAAAGTTCCAAGAATCCAAAATGCCATACTCCTGTTTATCATAGCCCTGGTCTGGCACAGTGCTGAGTGCTTGCAGAGAGGGTTAAGGAAAGATATTGGCATTAAAAGTAATGTTATCAAGCTAAAGAATATACTCACTTCAAAAACTTCTCACTAAAGGATAAAGGTAGATCTACATTAGCATCTCACAACCTGATACTCTGAGACCTGATTTTTGCATAGTCCAACTCCTCCAGTCTGCAATTAAAGCCAAGTGGTTTTGGCTCTCCAGAGGTGGGAATATGGAAGTCCTTTGGAAAACCAGGAGATCCTGCGTGTTTCAAGCTGGCTACACAGCCAAGCACTCTGCTGCAAAGGTGAGATGGGACTGATGCTGCCGTGTCCTACTGAATCCTTGGGCTGATGCATTTATTAGTGCTTGAAAAATCTGGTTGCTCTACTGGCCATGAAAAAAGGCCTGTGGGGAAACACGAACTCATCACTGAGAACAGTGTCTACCTCTGTGCAATGAATGAAGCTTGTGGCCACAGAGTGAACAGCAGAAATAGATGCTGCTGCTCTTTATTCCCTCCTGGAGCAGTGTGCTTTCCATGTGTGATGTGAAACAGGACTTGTGTGTTGGCTGGAAACCTTGCCATGGGAGAATACAGGGCATGGGGAAACCTTCCAGGGCAGAGAGATGAAATGAAGTAAAAATTTAGATTGGATATTTAAATGTGGCAGGAAGTGTTTGAAAAATATTAGTGAAGACCATCTGCCAAAGTAGCATTTGCTCCTCCTAAAGCAGCCTGAAAAGAAGGGCACTGTAAATAAATCAATATATTCCTAATTTACAGAGATCATGCCTTGAGATAGCTCCATGTGTCTGTACTTTCCCCTTCTTACACCTCATTGTGATGCCTTGGGTCCTGTTCCCTCTATTATCATCCCATTCATGAGCTTATGCTGCTCCTGTAGGTTCTTTCACAGTGTCCAAAGGCACCTCATTCACCAGAGCTAAAGACCAGGAGCTCACAACAAGCCATCCCCTCGGTGAACTTCATGAAATGAGTGACTGCTGACACAGTGTTGGTGTTTTCCTACAAACTGAGGGGTTCACAGCCTGAGCCATACTCTGTTCCAGTGCTCTCCCCCCTCGGTGTAAAGTTCTTCCTCATGTTGAGGTGAAATTTCTTGTATTTTGCCCATTGCTCCTCATCCTGTCACTAGGCACTGTTAAAAACTCTGGCACCATCCTCTGACACCCCTTGGAGATGTTTACCTGGCTTGATGAGATCTCCTCTCAAACAGCCCCAGCTCCTGCACTCTCCCCTCATGAGGGAGATGCTCCAGACCCCAAATGAACTTTGTGACTTCCACTGGAGCTCTCCAGTAGCTCTTTCTTGTTCTGAGGAGCCCAGAACTGGACACAGCACTCTGGATGTATCTGTTCATGTGTTTTTACTGTAAAATCCTGTTTAATGGTAGTACATCAGCACTGACAATTATTTTTAAGGGATATTTCTCATTTTATATAGATTTAAATACTTTGCCATATTTGCCATGGGAGACAGATTGTTAAAGGCCCGAAAAACCCTCTTCCTCTCCACAGGGCCACACAGCTGGAGTGAATTTTAATATTATTGTCTCCAATTAAAAAAAAAAATTAATCCAATTTTAGAAAAAAAATAAGCAGTCAGGATTTTCCAGTAAGCCTAACTCATGCCTGCCCTTTAAAATGTTTCAAGTAGAAAAACATCATCAACAAACTCCTTCACTGTGCAAGAGCCTAATTTCTTCCTCTCCGCTGAGATCTGGTGTGTTTTTCAGAGTCAGTCATTAATTGTGCTGTATTGTGAGCATTTTCTACTTCACTAGTTAGTCAGATAGGCAGCAAATGGAGTCAGCTCTAGGTCAGAGAACACAAAAAGCCAACTCCTGCTGCCTCCCAGTCAGGTGGGGATATTGAATTGGGCTCCACATAATTGAAAACATTAGCAGGCTGGACAATAAGCCAATTCTTAAACACGTGAGCATGAAACACAACAAAGAGACAAGGTCTGAAATTCCCAATGAGCCTGATCCATCTGCCAATGAAAGCAACAGAATTTTCTCCACCTCTGGCAATGGGATCAGAGTAGGGTGCCTGGAAAGAAATACCAAGGGCCCAGTGATCTAAAGGTAGAGATCAAAATATTTAACTTCCCCAAAAGCTGTGAATAAAAGTAGGCTTGGCATTGCCAGTTTTTGAACAGGCATGCTGAGGCACAGAAAAATATATAGGGTATTTTGCCATATTGTTAAAAGTGGATGAATAAAACCTTTTCCTATCTGTGAATAAATAGGCACATCTTAGTTGCCCAGAGCATCTCCTTCCCTAATTTCTTGCCTAGAAGTTGCCTTTTGCCTCTTTCCAACAAAGAGGGGAGTTCTGAAAGGCAGAAAATACCCCTCTGTTCCGTGGTGTGCATTTTCCCAGACACCAGCTCTTGTTTAAATGAGACCTGAACCTCCAGCTTTCCTGAATGTTGTGGTGTTTTCACCTTGGGTGAAAGCACAAAAGCTGAGGGATGTTACCTGGCCCTGCACACCTGATACACACAATGTTTGCTGACTGCAGCCTAAGAGCCACACTTGAGAATCAGACATTGGCCACTGAATGAGTGATGGACACTTCTTAGCCAGCCTCCCTTTTTTCCAGCTGAGGAGATATCACAAGCTGACCCTTCTTCCCCTGGACAGTCTATAGCTAAATGCTAAACAGGGACTCTGCAGCAGGGAATTGCAGAGCCCAGCCCATGTCTCTGCTGGGTACAGGCACAATTTGCAGTAGCTGACTGTGTCCCTGCATGGGGCACAGCAGGTCCCCTGTACCAGGGACTATCTGGATGGCTGCAGGCAAGTAATACCCCTGTGTAAGCACACAAATATTCCCATGCAGGACTTGTAGAGGCTTAACTTTCCACAGGGCCATGGCTATGACCTCCCTTTCCTTAGCTTGCTTTTTTTGGTCTCATTTTCTGAGTCAGTGGCAATGGAGATCACCTTGGCCACGGGAATGTGCAGGAGGAGAGGTGACAATGCTCTGCTGTTTATTTACAGCATAATGCAGCCAGAGGAGAAAGCAGAGGCTCCAGCTCACACGGGATGTGCAGGGAAATGGTGCCCTTGGGGATGGGCTGCTCTCTATGGAGTATTTCAAATGCCCACTGAGGCTCACCTCTGCTGCTAAATTTGGGGAAGGGAGAGACAGAGAGGTGAGTGTTCACCACATCTCCTCATGCAGACAATTTTTTCCTGGGGCAATTATCATATTGCTTCCCATCAAACGTCAATTTGCATGTTATGCTGTAATATCAGGCCCCCAGGCCTGGTTCCCACCGTGGATGCTGTGACAGCAGCAGCCTATACATGCATTGTAATCAGAGTTCATTGCATGTGCTGTCTCCCATGTGTCTTCTTGTATAAGAAATGCAGAATAACAGTCGTGGCTATGCAAAATATATAAGGAGAGGAACTGTACAAACACACGTGATGGAGCTTCCCTTATCAGGTGAGCAGCACTGGCAGCCACATCCTCTGGGACCTGTGAGATCAGGGATGATGACGACGTGCACTGAGCAGAGGAGATAAGGCAAGGAATAATTCCCTGTTGCCTCACACTGTTTCAGGCCTCCTATCTACACAATCACAGCCCCTTGCTCTGTGTAGGCTGAGCATTTGGCACTCAGCCCAACAATACCCACCCAGCGTATCAGCAGCACAACAAAATGTTCAAAATTCAGAGCTCCAAATCTGCCCGGCTCGACCCTTCTGAAAGATGTAAATCAGTGCTGGCTGCTCTCTGTGATTGGCCCCCAAAGAGCAAAGTGATTTCCTGAGCAAAGGGGCCACTGGAATAAGGAGGGAGGGAGGGAGGGATGGATGGATGGATGGATGGATGGATGGATGGATGGATGGATGGATGGATGGATGTTGGTGAGTGGCTGTACCTCCAGTATCTGCCCAGGAACCTACAGAAACTGCCCTAGAGAGAATCTGAGGGCATAAAAGCTGAACCAAATCACACTCTGCAGTAGCTCCATGGGGAAAAAAAAAATATCTCCTGTAGCCACTGTATTCTGCATAAAATAGATGAATCTGTGTCAGGACCAAGGCTGCCAGGGCTCAAGGAGTGCTTGGACACTGCTCTCAGGCACAGGGTGGGATTCTTGGGGGTGCCCTGTGCAGGGACAGCACTTGGACTCAATCCCTGTGTGCCTCTTCCAGCTCAGGAGATTCTTGATTCTATGTGCAGGGCATTTTACGTACATTTCTCCACCTCCACATTTGAAGACAATTAATTTTATTACATCTCAGGAAATAAACTTGCTTCTTTCATAAGGCAGTACTCTGCTGAGGGGGGTGTGCCCATTCAGAAATTCTTCTTTACAACCTCAGGCATTGCTTTTTTGCTGATGCAAATCCCACGTCAGAGGCATGGTGCAGCAGCTCTGCAGCCTCACAGGGAAGGGCTCCAGCCGTACAGAGCACAGCTCACGGCACGCCTGATCAGGCACGGGAGAAGCACAGTGCGTTGTAAACGCCAAGCTGACGAGCTCTGTGTGAGGTGTTAAATGTTCAAACAGTAAAACACATTTTAGCTCTTTATTGCCTCCAGATTCACTCTGGAAAGCACCTCAGAGGCGTGTCCCAGTTGCTGAGAGCAGACGGCTGGGGAGGAAGAGGGGGAAGCACGGCTCTCATGCAGGTAAGGGATTGAATGCCATCGGTGACGGCAGCAGGAATCCCTGGGATGCAGCGATGGGAAGAGGGGATGGGAACTTCTGGAATCAGCTCCTTGGGATGCTGCTGCTGCTGCTGCAGCTGTGCCACTGCTCGTACAGCCACAGGGGTTGTGAGGATCACAGAACAGCTGTTTGCAAGCAGCCCAGAAACACGGGTCGCCTTCATCGAGTTTCAGAGCAAACACCTCTCAGGAATGAAGGAGGCAGTTCACAACGCTCAAAGAATCGTGAAAGAGAATGACTTTCAGGCTTTGCAACAGTTCCAGAAAGGTGAAAATTAATCTCTGCCTTGCCCCAGCCCTGTGCTATAAACTGACACCTTTAACAATGTGCTTTTACTCCTGGTGCTGTTGCAGCTGAGGCCCCTCCAGAGCTGCCTGCGTGTGATGTCTGTGCTCAGGTCCATGTGGGAGAGCAGCTCCCACCTCAGCAAAATGAGACAGCTCTGCTGGGGTTGCTGGCAGGGGAGGGAGCCTTGTGCTTTTACAGGTGCTGTAAATTTGATGATGGCCCTGGCCAGAAGTGAGAAGAGGATCCCTGTCTTGTTTCCAGTGACAGGTTTCACTTTGTGGGCAGTAACCCTCCTTCCACCCTCAGCACATTCCAGAGGAGCCCCTGTGTGCTCCTCATGCAGTGCTTGGAGTCTGACCAAAACCAAGCCCCCAATCCCCAGCTGAGTCTGTCCTGGGACACAAATGAGTGGAAAAGGCTGAACTTCCACTGCTCAGTGGAGGACAAGGCACACAAGCAGAAAAATCTCTTCTGTTGTTACAGGTGTGTTCATCTGGCCCCATGTCAGGGCATTCCTGCAGAGCCCCCCATCCCTGGCGGTGTCCAAGGCCAGGTTGGACAGGGCTTGGAGCAAACTGGAATAGTGGAAGGTGTCCCTGCCCATGGCAGGGGGTTAGAATGAGATGGTTTTCAGGTTCCTTCACACCCAAACCATTCTGTGATTCTATGAAAACAATATTTTCTGTACTGTCACTTGGATCCTGGCAAGGTTCTGTGTGTGTGTGCTGGCAAAATGGCATTGGTACCACCTGAAAATCAAAGGAAACAATCCCAGAGTGACAGGAAGCCTGGGAAAAAACAGAGAGAGAGATACAGAGTTTGATCATAAAATAAAACTTTAATTCTTACAAAGCCCTAAATGAGACACAGGAAGGGTAAATATTTGTTCTGCTGCTGACCTTCTCGGGCAAATAGCACATCAGGCCCTGTGGGGCTGGAGGCATCATGCTGCTGGGAAGTGAGAAATCACCAAAATCCAGAGTGGGCTGTAGAGAACCAGCTGATTACTCATGAGAGTTGAATTCCAGCGCAGTGAGAAGCCCTTACCTGGATGAATGTGTCCAAATAACAGATATATTTTTGCCATTACTTTTTGCTGCTAAAGAGAGAGGAATTAATTTCCAGTGTATGTCTGGAGTAGACATTTAAATATATTTTCAGCATATGTATAATTTTCTGCATGTAATTGGTCCTGCTGTCTCAGCTAGAGAATAATTTTTAGTATTTTGAACTGAAAAATTATCTTCTAAAAAATTTTGGTAGAATTTTCCATTCAATCACACTAAGAAGCTGATTTTGGTGATGTCTGTGCCTTCAGGGGCACAGCACTGCTATCACAACAGGGAAAGGTGCTCACCTGAGCTGGTGACATGGCACAGTCACAGAATTACAGAGAGGTTTGGGTTGGGAAGGACCTTGGAGACCATCTGGTTCCACCCCTCTGCCATGGGCAGGGACACCTTCCACTAGACCAGGCTGCTCCAAGCCCTGTCCAGCCTGGCCTTGGGCACTGCCAGGGACAGGATATCCAACCAGCCACTTGTTTTCTGTTCCAAAAAGTGATTTTTTTGCTCCTACCTGGAGTCTGTGCCTGGGGGGCTGACACCAGCCAGCAAAGCAGTGGTGGTTCTGCTCTCTGCCCAGCCTGGAGGTTAGGGCAGGGTTAAGATACAGAGGAAAAGACTACCCAGGAGATGAGCTACAAAATGAACCCCTGGCTGATGGGTTAACGGGGAGTGGGGTGGGTGTGCTGCTCCCGGCTCCAGGTCTCTTCCTCACAGCCCTCCTCTTCCCGAGACCACCCCTTCCCAGAGCCCGGGTGTTTATCGGGGCAGCTGATCACCTCGGTAATGATGCCGTTTGTGACTAATCTTCCAGGATTAAAAATGAACTGTAGCTGCTGCGGCTTCCACCTTTGCCGCATAGCAACGAGAGCAGAAAGTCAATTAATTACCTTCTCCGTGGAATCCAGGGGCCCTTTCCTCCTCGGCTCAGCCGAGTGTGTAATGGAAAAGGGATCGAGGCAGGCTGCAGCTGGCCAGCTGGGAATTGCATGACAAAGTGAAAGATGAGCTCTGGGAAAAAAGAGGAGAGGGAAGGTGCTGGGGGGGACCCTCATCCCATAGGTTCATTAAAAAAAGTAAGATGCTACTGATTACACAATTATTGACTTATTTCCCTGCTTTCAGCCCTGATGATGGCTCTGCAGATACCCTGTCTTTTTGCAGGGCACCACCTGAAGCTCCTGGAGACATGGGAGTATCTGCTCTGACCCCCTCCCTGCTGCAGAACTGGGCTTTCAAGAAGTTTATTTGGGTAATAGTCCCTTTCTTGCTGCTATTTCTTTGGGTACTGGTCCCTTTTGGGCTGTTGTAGCATCTCACATTGCCCCAGAGAGTTTCCAGCCAGCAGCTGTTTGGTTGCTGGGAGAGCTGGTTTTGGATGTGACTGTTTCACTGCTCTTCCTGGTGGCTTTCTGTGGTGAAGGTTAATGGGAAAATCATTCTAAAGATTGAATTTCCTTGGAAAGGCTTGACTGATGGATGCAAACAAACTGAGAAACCACGGATGGTGATCTGAACAGATACTGGGTTTGACTCAGCAGGAGGACATGCTGCTTTTAGCAGCTTCTCTGGAGACAGGGGCTTGTAAGGTCACCCTCAGTCCACCCACACAGGACTCCATGACCAGTGCTCTGTTCTGAGGGAAACTGGAAAAGGAAGATAATGACTATTCCAATGTCCCTTTTTCAGATCTGACATCTTCAGAGCCCTCGGTGACTCTCTGTGAATGAGAGCAAATAAATGTAACCTCTGGCCCCTCTAGTTCAGCTGTGTCACTTAGGTCACCTCATAGGGGTTGGGAGAGGGGACATCAGGATTGAGACTTCCTGGGGCAGGAAAGAAGGGACAGTGGGAGGGAAGAGCATGAATTGGGATGTGCAGGAGCCTCCAGCATGGCTAGTGGTTGAGCCATGGGGTGAGGAGGGGTCTCTGTGCAGGGCTCTGTTGCAGTGACAGCCAGCAAGGTGACAGAGGGAATGTCAGGGAGAAATTTGACTTCAGGTGCCAGAAAGGAATCCTGGTTTGTAGAAAGGATCAAACCTAGAGAGACCAAGGAATGTGAGACCCTCTAGTTTAACTTTCCCTCTGGGTACTTCTCTCCTGTTGTCAGCTGGGATGTGAGCTGAGCCAGGCTCCAGTGATTTATCCAGTGACAGAGCTACAGCAACTGAAATGGAACGAGGAAGTTTAATCTCTGCTTTCCTGCAGAAGCTGGAAATTTGGAACCCCAGGTGCCCTTTCCCCATCAGGGGTTTGTGCTGCGTTTAGAAGTTTTTGGCCAAACCAAGTGTCCAGCTTTAACAACCTTTGATGTGGCAGGAAGGATGTCAGCTCCTCCTAGAAAAACTGAGAGGCTGCTGTGCCCAGTTTGGTGAGTTCAATGACATTTGCAAGCCTTGGGAAACAAATCTTGAGGATCTTCTACCTGATGCAACCACCAAATGTTTATTTAACAGCTAGTCCTAAGGTGAGGTGTTTCAGTATTGGAAGAGAGTTCCTGAATCTCAGTCCTGCTGTGGGACAGCACAGCCCTCTCCTTTCCCAGCCTTGCAGTCTCTTCTCACTCAGCTTTCTAACATGGAGAAGGAGTAACTTTAAGTCTCATTATTAATTTACCTCATCTGCAGTTTATGTGTGTGCAGGGGGAGGTAATCACAGAGCTGCCTTCCCTGCTGTTCTCTTCCTGAGGTTTTATACTCTCCAAATTTCTTTTTGTCATAAATCAAATTAACTAAATTGCTTAAGAAGTACTGTTCTATTAAAAGAAAATAGTGTTGTGATGCCAAAAGTTTATTATGAGAACCGTGTTTTTAATAGTAATACTTTGGGATTACAGGCTGCTAAGTTCAGAGTTTCAAAGTTTAAAGACTGCTTAACACTCCCCTGTGAAATAAATATTCTGGTATGCATTTACAGAGGCCTACAACATGGTACAAATACAAGGTATAAAAGTCTTTAAAATATTGGTTATTTTATTTGCTGAAGATCCTTGGATCCCCACACAAAGCTGTAGAGGTGCCTGAAGTCTTGGTAGTCCTGAGTGGGTTTGGGAAGCTCCTGAGCCACAAAGTGTGAGCCCAGCTGGTGCATTCATGGATGCACTTCATCAACAACCTGTCCCCTTTGTTAGGAGCTGTCCCAGGAGGAAAGTGGTGTGGGAGAACAGCAAAGCAGCACAGCAAGGCTCCCCAGAGCTTGAGTTTCCTTCCTGCTGGAAAAGCAGCAGCCAGGGAGGGTAAAGCCCCTCCATAACCTGCAGGGTGTCCCAAATGGATGCACCACACTGGGCTGGGCTCCTGGAGTGCTCAGTGCAGGGTGGTGCTGGTACCATGAGCACCTCTGAGCAACCACTCTGTGCTGCTGCCCTCAGCTCGCTGAAAGGATGGAGGCAGTGGGCAGGAATGCTGCTTTAGTGCCCAGAAAGTACTTATTTGTAAATATTTTTTAAACTCTTTTTCCTGCCTCTCTTAATTCAAAGGCTTAAGCTAAATTCATGGAAAGGCACAGAATCTGTCCCTGAGATACCCATGAAGCAGAGACCCCCGGGCTTCTGGCAGCTGCAGAGCAAACCCTGGGTGAGAACCACCCTGCCTGCACTTTGCCTGGTCCTGGGCCCATTTCTGCCTCTTATGGAGCAGAGCATCCCACCAGGAAGTGACCAAAATCCCCACAGGAGGTTTGCTGCAGTGGTAACAGGTGAAATTTCTATTTTGCTGAAATATTTGCTGTGTGTCAGAATGAGCTGCACAGCTGTGCACTGTGCTGCTGTGTCACCAAAAATACATCCTCTGCTGCAGCTGTGATTTCCAGCTCGTGGTCTGTTCCCTCCTTATTGTCTCCTGGCAAGGGATAATTTCAGTCCTGCCCTAGTACCTGTTCTCTTTCTGTACATTATCCCAGGTGAAAGAAGAAAGACTCCTCTGCAAAGTTCTGGTCTTCTGCCTGTGGGGTTGATGCTGAGACCCCCAGGGCTGGCTGGACTCCTCTGGTGCCTCTCAAGATGAAACTCACTTCTTGCTTGCTCATGAGGACAATAAGTATTACCCTGTCCCAGCTTTGCTAATCTGAAGTGCTGACATGAAAGGCTTTCAGGTCAGAGTATTTGAGAAACTCTATAGAAATGCTACATTTAGGCTGTAATTACTGAGTGCTGTCCCCATGACTGGCTCTGGTGTCAGCACTGCCTGCAGTGTGAGGTGTTGAGGGTTATTATGGGTACCCTGTGACAGCAGATGAAGACACTGTGGTGAGCTGATCTCTCTGAGCTGTGCAGAGAAATAGGGAGGTTCTCTACTGCTTGTTTTGGGCACAGCTAACTGCATTCCTTGCACCCTGTTAGTGCAGGACCAGGAGGGCTGGTCCTGCCCCACGCCAAGAGCCCCTCTGGCCGCAGGCAGCCGGGCACTCCCACCCTCCCTGTGCTGCAGGGAGCTTTCCCAGCACTGTGCATTGCACTGCTCACACTGGCATTGTGGGATGAAAGGGAATGATGTGTGTGGAGCCTTCTTGCAAGAGGAGGTTTTTTCCTCTTTTTTTTTTTTTGACTCTTTGCTAGAGGCAGGACTCTGCCCGCACTGCAGAGCAGATGCAGCCAAGGTGAGTGCAGCATCCAGTGCTTGCCCACAAGCACCAGAATCCCCTTAAGTGGCAGTGGGCATGCAGGGGACTCACAGGCAGCAGCACGAGGTGAGGTTTTCTGTCTCCTCCTCTCCTTGCTGTGGGCTGAGCTCTCCTTCCCTTTGGATCAAGCTGTGAGGCACCTCACTTTGCCCTTTGGCTTTCCTTAGGACACAGCAGCAGCTCCACGTGGTGCTTTTCTGGGCTCAGTTTTTGCCTGTGTCCTTTACATGGAGTTTATTTTTGGCCTCTAGAAAAAAAAACCCCAGACTAATTGATGATATCTGCACGCAGAGGCTGCACATCCAAATCCTGCTGCTGGAAACAGCACTCTCCATGTGTGAGGCTCCCCAAATCAGTGTGGGAGTTGGGTTCAGAGACCCAACTGCAATTTTGCCAGTAGCTCCAGTCCCTGGCTTAGGTGAACCTGGTTTCTGTCAGTCTAAAACACTGAGAGAGGTCCTGTTAAAGGAAGATACACAAACCTGTGCCTGCTGCCTTGCCTTGTTAGCCTTGGCTGAGCTGTTGGGAATATCTCAAAGAAGGGTTTGGGTTTTCCCAAAGTGCTCCTCTTGGCTTTTGGATAGAGTTGGAGGATGTTTGCAGGAGATGTGAGTGACTGCTGACCTGCTTTTATCAGAAATGGACACAAAAAGGAGAAGGCAAATGGACAGATGGGGGATGGAGCAGGCTGAGACTGAGCCCTCCTGACAAGAAACACCCCAAGGCAAGCTGGCTGCCGGCCGGCCCTCTGCCCTGAGAGGCCCTTCCCACAGCACACACAGATTAAACACAATTAAAATAAAACAGTGTTCAAAGAATAAGAAAAAATATAGATTATATAAAAATCTCCAGTGCTGGGGCATCATCTGACCACAGGGAGAACTTTCCTGTACAGACCAGTTGCTGTTTGTTACAGCCTCTACAACTGCAGCAGAAGAGCTTTTTATTTGAAAGTTGATATTAAAAAGCTTGGCACCTATGAAGTGTGCACCTTCCTTTCCTAGTCCATTGTCATTCCCTGTGAAATACAAGAGCATGTACATATATGAATATTTAATTTGACAATGATGAAGCTTTATATATTAAGTCAATGAAAATGCTGTTAGGCTCATGGGAACAATACTATGGAATAGTGAGTTGGGAATTTGGTACCCAGTGGCTACTGCTCAATTTTGATGTGAAGCATAGAGACAAA
Source organism: Promerops cafer (assembly GCA_013398275.1). NCBI lineage: Eukaryota > Metazoa > Chordata > Aves > Passeriformes > Nectariniidae > Promerops > Promerops cafer. The sequence goes on from VZSE01013522.1 coordinate 1,044,251, forward strand.
CAATGAATTAAATTTAATTCCAACCTATTGAAAGTGTTTCTGGGAATGTGTTGTGCTAAAACTGCAAATTAATTTTTAGTTTATAGGTGATAATGGTTTATCAAGGCTCTTCCCTCTAGGAAATGGAAATCACAGCAATTAATGTACAAATTTTGTCCCAAATTACAGATCAAAAGTTACTTATTTTGCAAATAGTGAGGTTAAATCAAGAAACCTTTTTTTCCTACATATGGTAAAATTTTCTTATCATAATACACATAAATCTAAAATGATGGTATTCCCAATCTTTAATATGTGCATGCTTTTTTTTTTTAATAAGTCTGTAATTTAGGCAGCCATTTTGTGTGTTCAGTAAAACAAAATGAAATAAAGAGGGGACATCCACTGCCGTCTGTCTCCTGGAGACTCTGCCTTTGGAGCTCACTCTGTTATGGTTATTTTACTGCAGAGTGTCTGTCAGTGTGGCTGCTGCTGTCTTTGTCTGGAACACTGGACTGTGGATTCAGCCTCAACAGCCAGAGCACAAACCCAGCAGCAGCTGGTGTGATTCCACATCCAGAGATTTCACTTTGTGCTTTTCGCTGCTGGAGAGCTCTGAACACACTCAAGAGGGAGAACCCAAGGCTTGGGACATTCCAGCAGCCCGTGCTGCAGCCCACAGGCCCCCCTCCCCTCCCCTCCCCTCCAAAGGCCACTCACCGTGCACCACGTCCTGACACCGAGGCCTTTTCCTTCCCTACCCAAAATTCCCAGAGCTATTAACTAGGTCACGGGAGCTGGTCCCAATCCAGCAGTTTATCTAATTGCCTTTTTATAGTATATTGTGCTACTCTTCATTATCCTGTCAGAGCTGCCCGGCACGGTGGCGGAGGAGGGATGAGGAGGCAGAGCTGGGATGAAGGGCACTGCTGTGCAGCCTCTCTTGTGCATTGTTGGTGCTGCAGGGGTGGCATCGGCCTGGCCATAACCCCAGGAGCTGCTTTTGGCAACGGCTGCAGGAAGGTGGAACAACTTCCCTGTCCTGGGATCACCTGCCTAGGTGCACATGTACCTGTCCAGAGGGGGGCTGCTGCTCCCAGAATGCCTGGGCTGACCTGTAAGGGTTCTGTTCTTCAGGAAGATGTGACCGTGGAATTGTCTTGGCTGTTTGGGCAGAAGGTGCCCCTCAGCCTACCTGTCTGCAGCTGGCAGCTTGTGCTGGAGGTGCCCTGCAGCAGGTTAGAGGGGTGTGGGGAGAGATCGTGGCATAGGCCAGGAGTCTGAGCAGGCATCAGGGGGTTGCACACCTGCATTTGGACACCCACTCTTTTCCTGACTGTTACAGGGCAGGATGAAGGTGAACATTCAGGATTTGCACACCCCCTTTTCCATATGGTCACAATTTGCAGTCTAGTGTGCTTGTAGCAGCCCACAGCCCCACAAAGCCCATGAGAATCAAACCCTTTGCAGGCTGGGAGCCTGACTGAGCAGTGAACTTGGAGTGATGCCTCTCCTGCTCCCAAATATCTGCACCTTTGTGCAACTGGCACTGCTCTGTGCTGCCCAGCAGCCCGGAAGGGGGCTGGTGGTGAGGGATTTAGAAAGACGACACACCCAGGATTGGCCTTCCTGGCTTGCTTTAAATGATTTTTGAGCACAAATAGCTCTTTTCCCTCAGTTTTATAATCAGAAGACTCAGCCACAAGCCTTGCAAGCCTGGTCTGCAGAGATAAGGCAGAGTTGCTCCTCTGGCTTGGATGTGCCTGGGGACGATGGTGGAGTCTGGACGAGCTGCTCCCCGCAGGAGCAGGGCTGCACACCCCTAGGGCTGCTCGGGGGAGTACAGGAGACCCTCAGCCCGCCCGGGGAGCGGCTGCAGAGGAAGCAGATAGTGCCAGAGCCCCCCGGCTCCAGCGCTGGCAGAGGGGAGGCTGAGGCTCGTTCGCGGGCTCGTTCTCGCCTTTTAGCTTCGGCTGAAATGATTTGCAGCTCAAACGCCCCCCTGAGAGCCGCTAACCTTTGGATAAGGTTTGGCACCATTATCCTGCTTGGGTTAATCGGGAGTTAGGGAGAGCCCAGGAGTGACGCGGCTGCCTCCGTCCGTCCGTCCGTCCGTCCGTCCGTCCGTCCGTCCCTCCAGCCTTCCCCGGCGCGCTGCGGGCAGCGATGGGGAGAGAAGCAGAGGTAAATGCCCCGACCCTCCTCTCCATCTCTCCGGGTTTTCCCCTCTTCCTCTCCCTCTTTCTGTGTCCCGTAGCCCTTCCCCCCCGCTCCTATTTTTGTGCTTTCTACCCGATTTCAGCCGCCGGCAGTAGCTCGGGGGGAGAGGGGAGAAAGTCTCTTTATTTTTCCAGCCGCTGCTGCAGAAAATCTTTCTCTTCCTCTCCTGGAAACGGGGCAGGAGCGAGCCGGCGTCCCGGAGGCAGAGGGACCCCGGGTGGGTGTTCCCAGCCGGGCAGGGGGTGCAGGGGCCGTTCCGAGGTGCGCCCCGCCGGCGGGGAGAGGGGAGGCGGCTGCGGGCTCAGCGGCCGGCGGTAAAACCGGGGGTGGGGCACAGCGGCACCCCCGCTCCTGTTTCCCCCGGAGCGCCCAGACCCTGACCTCCTCAGCATCCTCAGCATCCCGCACAGTTTCTCACTGACCTCGAGGTCCCACGAGGCTCAGCAGCCCCCGGCGCTCCGTGGGCTCTCAGCTTGAGGGGTCCCCCGGGCAAGGAGGGGGCACAGCCCCGTGCAGCAGTGGGCAGAGAGACCTGCGGAGCCCAGGGAATCCCCGGCCGGAGGAACGGCCCGAGCCCGCCGGGGGGACGGAGGGTCCCACGGCCCTCGTGAGGCAGCCCTGCCCCAGGGCATTCTCTGCACCGGCCCCGAGATCCTGGACTTATTTTCAAGCTCCCTGTGGCTTTTTTTTTTTTTTTTTTTTTTCTTTCCTTGGTTGGTGTTTTTGCTTTATTGGTTGTTTTGGGGGGATTTCGCTTGGTTTTGTTTTTTTTTGGTTTTGTGTTGGGGTGGTTGTTTGTTTGGGTTTTGTGGGGTTTCTTTTTGTTGGTGGTTTTTGTTGGTTTTTTGGTTGTTTTTTTTTTTCTTTTTTTGTTGGTTAGTTGGTTTTCTGTCGGTGTGGGGTTTTTTGTTCCGTTTTTGTTTGTTGTTTGTAGGTTTTTTTTAATATTGTTATTTATTTTGGTTGGGGATATTTTTTTTTTCTCTAAGAGATGTCTCCCGAGCCCGACACAACCACGATATTCTGGACGCTCAACGAAGAGCAAAAAGCCCATTTCCTCCACCCTTGGCGTGGTTACAGAAAGGCTTGGGTTGGAAGGGACCATAAAGGTGAGCTGGGTGGCTCCTAGTGGAACCCCCTCCACCTCCTGGCATCGAGGGCTGCTGGCCGGGGGTGCGGCGTGATGCGCCCTGGGACCATTTTGGGTCTCCCAGCTGACGTTCGGGGGTGCCGGGGCAGGGGCACGGATGCGTCAGGGCTATTTGAGGAAATAATCACGCACCAGACAGAGGTTTGGATGCATTTTCGTTCCTTCTTCCCTGATGCCCTCTGCAGCCTCCAGAAACAGAGCTCCTTCACGTCTTCTTTCATAACGAACTCGTTTTAGGATGAATAAATAAATAACGTTAATAAAAATAAAAATTAAAAATTAAAATTAAAAATAAAAATAAAAATAAAAATAAAAATAAAAATAAAAATAAAAATAAAAATAAAAATAAAAATAAAAATAAAAATAAAAATAAAAATAAAAATAAAAATAAAAATAAAAATAAAAATAAAAATAAAAATAAAAATAAAAATAAAAATAAAAATAAAAATAAAAATAAATCGTTGGATTGATCCCTCTCGGTGTCCTCACTGCTTTTCCCGGGCTGTGAAGAGGCGAAACGGCGGCTGCGGCAGCCGAGGGCAGCGGTGACGGCCCGAGCTTTTCAATTTCGCCCGTAAAATCCTAGCCCGTCAAGACGCTGCTAAACCCGGGGCGAAGCCGTGCCCCGCTCGGCTTTCTCGACCTATCTGTGCACTCACATGTAATAATTCCCACGCAAAGCCAAGGATGCGCCACGCTCAGTCGCCTTCCTCCTCCGCTGCCATCAAAAAACCCCATTTTTGGGGGGTCGCCTGTAGAAGCAGCTCGCTCATCCCCGCGCCGGGAGCAGCGGCCGAGAGACTCCTTAGGGGTACAGCCCTCACTGGGGATATTTTAGGTTTTTTCTGGTTTTTTGCGCCCTTCAGCCTCTTTGCACCCAATTTGCTTTTGGATTGTTGCTGGGGAACAAAATGAAAAGGTATTTAAGGAGGTGATTTAAGGAGATTTTTCCTAGGAATTGTTTTTTTTCCCCCCCCATCTCTGCTCGGTACCGCATCCCACCTGCAACCGCAGCCTGGGCTCTCCCTCCCTGCTCCCTCAACAACGATACTAGGAAATAATTTAGCGGTGGCTTTTCCTCCCATCTGTAGTAAAATAATGGGGATTTTTTGCCTTCCAAAACAGCAAAGGAAACAGAAATTCCTCCTTCCCCCCACCTTTCAAAGAACATATATATATGTATATAT
>VZSE01013524.1:0-26687 GCA_013398275.1 Promerops cafer
CTCTTGCACCACAGCAATAAAGTCCACAATACCTGTTCATCATATTTTATCACTTATTTGCCCAACATAAGGGTCCATACATTCACTATAGCTTTTTCTTCGGTTGACACTTGAGCTTCCATTGACATTGTCCCCAGTGGCTCACCTTGTTAATTGTAGGTCTGGACCTTTGCAGCTCTCCACGCTGCTATTCTCCACTGGTCTCCATCTCTGCCACGCTCCATGCGGCTGGCTATTGTTGCATCACGTCGGGGTCACCAGATGTCGCAGTAGAGATGGACATGACACTCCAAGGTTCAAGTGGCAATAGCGATTTTTATTGTTCACAGCTGATACTTATATGGTTTTCAAAAACTGCGGATTCGATCTCAATTGGCTAGTAACTTGTTGCCACCCAGTTCACTGGCCAATAACTGCCTGCGTACGTGCTTGCCAAAGATTAGACAGCATCCATTCCTTGCAGTTAAGTCCTTCCACTTTTCAATGCTTTCTTCCTTAAAGATGTTTATTTCCTTTTCTCATGGTTACACATTGATCAAGTCAAGGCCAAGGTTACTTGTGTCTCTAAGGTCTTCAGGCCAGCTCTTAGCTGTCACAATGTAAAAGAGGTTTTCTCTGTTTGTGACTTTCTTGTGGCATAAATAACAAGTAGCAGTTAAGGCCACTCAATGGTTAAATTTCAGTACACTTTGGGACAGTAAACTGATGTATATATTAGCAAAGGTAATGTATATATTAGATAAAGTAAGAAAGGCATAAAGCAAGGAACTGTCTACAGACTAACACTATGAAGTTCACTTGGATCCAGGACTGGTGACTTCCAGCTGGGGAAAACTCTCATAATGAAATACTGCACACTCCACACCAATATGGGAAATCCAAGGGCATGTCTGCTATGTTAGCCGAAAGTATAAGCCCAGTGTAGGCAGGGCTTTTGAGCCTGTGTTAATCTGGATAGCAACAGAAATACCTTCCAGAACTGTAGGCAAGTCTTGTATTGCTGCTCTTATTATTAATGCATGTTCTCAGACATCCCAAACCTATCTAATTCCCTGTCCTGCTGGCAGGTCTCCATTCCAATGTTTCTATCTAACCAGGTTATTTCCTAGGTAATTGTAGGAGTAAACCTTGCTACATTATCAATGTAGGGAGAGGTCTAATGAATAGCATTTTGAAAGGAGTGGGGAATGTGTTGATGATTGAGATAGTTGAGAGTGGGTAGCATGAACAGGACTTTCCGCTCCAACCCTCTCATTTAAAAGTTAGGCTTGTTCCCTGCAAGTCCTGAAGCTGCAACCTTCAAAAACTGAATTGTTCAGAAATTTGTGCTAGTACATTTTAGGTGTTTTTAAGCGTATTTACTGGCTTCAGTATGCTTCCTCATGCTATGGACACACTTCAAATTACACTGCTTCTCAAACTTCAAGTTGTATGTCTTCTTTCATTCTCTGAGAATGAATTCTCCAGGTTTAAGAAGTAAGAACAGACCATAGGTGCCATCTGACCATTTGGCTAGAATAAATTTCTTTGTAGTAGCTAGTGTAGGGCTATGTTTTGGATTTGTGTTCAAGGTAGTGTTGATAATTGTCATAGTTTAATTTCAGCTAGTAAGTAAGTACCATGCAGCTGCTCTCTTATTCCCTCAAGGGGATGGGGAGAGAATTGGAAAAGTGGGAAAACTCATGGGTTGAGATGAAAAGTGGGAAAACTCATGGGTTGAGATAAAGTCAATTTAATAGGGAAAACAAAAGCAGCACACAAAGTGAAGAAAAACAAGGAATTAATTCACCACTTCCCATGAGCAGGCAGGTGTTCAGCCATTCCCAGGAGAACAGAGTCCCATCACACATAATTGTGGCTTGGGAAAACAAATGCCATCACTCCAAATGTCTCTCTTATTCTTCCTTCTTCTCCCACCCCCTGTTTATATACTGAGCATGACACCATATGGTATGAAATATCCTTTAGGTCAGTTGGTGTCAGCTGTCCTGGCTGTGTCCCCTCCCAACTTCTTGTGCACTCCCAGCCCTCTTGCTGTTGAGGTGCTACAAGAAGTAGAAAAGGCCTTGGCTCAGAAAACCCTTAGTAAGCATTGCTCAGCAATAACATAAACATCTCTATACTATCAAGACTGGTTTCAGCAAAAATCTAAAGCCTAGCTCTGTACTAGCCACTGTGAAGAAAATTAACTCTACCTCAGCCAAACCCATCTATTGTTGAGCAGTACTTGCACAGCATCAAGGCCTTTCTTTTGGATGTGATCATCCAACCAATTCCTCATCCATCAGAGTCCACCCATCAAGTCCATCTCTCACCAATTTAGAAAGAAGGATGTTGTGAACCATGTCAAAGGCCTTACAGAAGGCTAGTATCTAAGTGTCTCCTTTGCTTTTTATAAAATCATAGTATTAGGCCCTCTCTCATTATAGTTTAAAACCACTATTTTCTTCTAAAAGAAAAAGAAATAAACACTGTAACATTTCTAAACTTTTCTAACACAGCATTTCTAAGTGTCTGTATGAGTTGGCTTAAGGTAGGACTAAGACTGAGCTGATCCTTTTTAGAAAGAAACTGTTCTATGATTGTAACCGATTTAGTTCCAGCACATCTTTCTACTGAGAAATACAAAGTACAGAAAGAAGACCTTATATAGCTTTATATTTCAAATTAGTAAGATAATAATTTTCTTTTTTTTGAAAGTAGAATACAATCAGCATCTTCAATATCATTTGCTGTTTTTCTCTTAATGNTGCGGATTCGATCTCAATTGGCTAGTAACTTGTTGCCACCCAGTTCACTGGCCAATAACTGCCTGCGTACGTGCTTGCCAAAGATTAGACAGCATCCATTCCTTGCAGTTAAGTCCTTCCACTTTTCAATGCTTTCTTCCTTAAAGATGTTTATTTCCTTTTCTCATGGTTACACATTGATCAAGTCAAGGCCAAGGTTACTTGTGTCTCTAAGGTCTTCAGGCCAGCTCTTAGCTGTCACAATGTAAAAGAGGTTTTCTCTGTTTGTGACTTTCTTGTGGCATAAATAACAAGTAGCAGTTAAGGCCACTCAATGGTTAAATTTCAGTACACTTTGGGACAGTAAACTGATGTATATATTAGCAAAGGTAATGTATATATTAGATAAAGTAAGAAAGGCATAAAGCAAGGAACTGTCTACAGACTAACACTATGAAGTTCACTTGGATCCAGGACTGGTGACTTCCAGCTGGGGAAAACTCTCATAATGAAATACTGCACACTCCACACCAATATGGGAAATCCAAGGGCATGTCTGCTATGTTAGCCGAAAGTATAAGCCCAGTGTAGGCAGGGCTTTTGAGCCTGTGTTAATCTGGATAGCAACAGAAATACCTTCCAGAACTGTAGGCAAGTCTTGTATTGCTGCTCTTATTATTAATGCATGTTCTCAGACATCCCAAACCTATCTAATTCCCTGTCCTGCTGGCAGGTCTCCATTCCAATGTTTCTATCTAACCAGGTTATTTCCTAGGTAAATGTAGGAGTAAACCTTGCTACATTATCAATGTAGGGAGAGGTCTAATGAATAGCATTTTGAAAGGAGTGGGGAATGTGTTGATGATTGAGATAGTTGAGAGTGGGTAGCATGAACAGGACTTTCCGCTCCAACCCTCTCATTTAAAAGTTAGGCTTGTTCCCTGCAAGTCCTGAAGCTGCAACCTTCAAAAACTGAATTGTTCAGAAATTTGTGCTAGTACATTTTAGGTGTTTTTAAGCGTATTTACTGGCTTCAGTATGCTTCCTCATGCTATGGACACACTTCAAATTACACTGCTTCTCAAACTTCAAGTTGTATGTCTTCTTTCATTCTCTGAGAATGAATTCTCCAGGTTTAAGAAGTAAGAACAGACCATAGGTGCCATCTGACCATTTGGCTAGAATAAATTTCTTTGTAGTAGCTAGTGTAGGGCTATGTTTTGGATTTGTGTTCAAGGTAGTGTTGATAATTGTCATAGTTTAATTTCAGCTAGTAAGTAAGTACCATGCAGCTGCTCTCTTATTCCCTCAAGGGGATGGGGAGAGAATTGGAAAAGTGGGAAAACTCATGGGTTGAGATGAAAAGTGGGAAAACTCATGGGTTGAGATAAAGTCAATTTAATAGGGAAAACAAAAGCAGCACACAAAGTGAAGAAAAACAAGGAATTAATTCACCACTTCCCATGAGCAGGCAGGTGTTCAGCCATTCCCAGGAGAACAGAGTCCCATCACACATAATTGTGGCTTGGGAAAACAAATGCCATCACTCCAAATGTCTCTCTTATTCTTCCTTCTTCTCCCGCCCCCTGTTTATATACTGAGCATGACACCATATGGTATGAAATATCCTTTAGGTCAGTTGGTGTCAGCTGTCCTGGCTGTGTCCCCTCCCAACTTCTTGTGCACTCCCAGCCCTCTTGCTGTTGAGGTGCTACAAGAAGTAGAAAAGGCCTTGGCTCAGAAAACCCTTAGTAAGCATTGCTCAGCAATAACATAAACATCTCTATACTATCAAGACTGGTTTCAGCAAAAATCTAAAGCCTAGCTCTGTACTAGCCACTGTGAAGAAAATTAACTCTACCTCAGCCAAACCCATCTATTGTTGAGCAGTACTTGCACAGCATCAAGGCCTTTCTTTTGGATGTGATCATCCAACCAATTCCTCATCCATCAGAGTCCACCCATCAAGTCCATCTCTCACCAATTTAGAAAGAAGGATGCTGTAGGGAACCATGTCAAAGGCATTACAGAAGGCTAGTATTTAAGTGTCTCCTTTGCTTTTTATAAAATCATAGTATTAGGCCCTCTCTCATTATAGTTTAAAACCACTATTTTCTTCTAAAAGAAAAAGAAATAAACACTGTAACATTTCTAAACTTTTCTAACACAGCATTTCTAAGTGTCTGTATGAGTTGGCTTAAGGTAGGACTAAGACTGAGCTGATCCTTTTTAGAAAGAAACTGTTCTATGATTGTAACCGATTTAGTTCCAGCACATCTTTCTACAGAGAAATACAAAGTACAGAAAGAAGACCTTATATAGCTTTATATTTCAAATTAGTAAGATAATAATTTTCTTTTTTTTGAAAGTAGAATACAATCAGCATCTTCAATATCATTTGCTGTTTTTCTCTTAATGAGAATTGTGTCCCTGTACAGTACTTTGGTAGAGATGTTCCCAGTTATAGAGGCAAAGCTAATAGTTAAATTACTACCACAATATATATAATTGCAGGAACAGACTTCTTGACTGCACCACATATGGGAGATGAATTAATCAAAATAGATGTTGCCTCTTAGAAGAGGCAGACGTTCCCCTTTTGTATCTTAGCTATTTACTTTGGACCTGAAACAAAAATACTGCAAGTTTGTTTTCTTCTCTCTCTGCACTATATGGTGAATATGTTCTCATTCAAAGTGTGGATGGTCTTGAGAGGGCACTTTGGCTTATGCCTCACAAGTTCTTGCCTACATGTAGTATGTGGTGTGGGGGGGGTTTACTTGCTTGGTTTTTTGACGGAGTTCAGTCCAGTTGTTTGGCAAAGAAATACTCATGGCTGTAGACCGGGACACCTAGGAAAGGGTCTGTTGTCTGGTTATATGAACAATTGGTCTGTGGCTGCGCTTGTGTTTTTTAACTGTTGCATTGATGTGATTTAATAGCAAATAAATGTGACCTCATTACAGCTTTGTCTTCTCGTGTATTACCACATACGGGTGTTGGGCAGTGAAATACTCTATTCCCAGAATCTTTAACAAAATGCTAAAGATTTTCTGAAGAATGATAGAAAGATATTTTTCATCTTATTTAAGAAGCTCTATGTTCATTAAAGAAGTTAGGACAGCAAAACATGTTTTATAGGAACAGTAATTGTGTCACTATGATGATACAGAATGAGTAAGTGTCTCGTACTGCTATAAAAGCGGGAGTTGGGGAGGATTCTCTTGATAGATTTCTCGGATGAAAATAAAGCACAAACATGGCAATATTTTATCTGAGAACCATTTATTGATTAAAAAAAAGGGTAAGTGTTCCTATTAAAGGGGGATAGGAAAAGGAGCAGAGAGAGAGGAAAGAGAGAGTGAGAAAGAAACAGAAGACAGGGGACAGTGTTACCGCAAGAACCCAGCTCTTTGTTGGCATTGGCTTACCAGGTGGAGCGTGCGTGCTGCGAACCACGGTGCATTTGCGTAGCTCCCGTGGCAGGCAGGGAGCGATTTCCAAACAGTAGCAGGCTGCATGTTCCTTCTGTCACTGGGGAACATGCTGCCGTGGCCATGGGCGCAGTCCTGGAGCAGCTGCATGCTCCCAGGGTCGAGGTGCGGCAGCTGCAGGCACGATCGAGTACAGGCAGTGGTGGCAGGCTGGTTGCTGCGGGCTAGTGCTACGGCAGGTTGGTGCGGCGGGCAGCGCAGGAAACACGGCTGCAGCAGCAGTTGCGGTGTGGGTGCAAGCAGGCTCGTGCTGCAGACTCGGCTGTGTGCAGGCTGGCGGCGGCGGCGGCAGCTGTACCCGGGAAGCATGGCAGGGGCAGCGGGCTGCAGTGGCACCCACTCTGTCGGGGAAGCAGCGGAGCACGAGGTCGTTGCGATGAAAAGCTGTTTAACGGGAATGATGAAGCAGGACCACAGGGAGGAAAAGGCAAGGTGGGGGGAGGGGAGGCCAAGTGGACCCTACAAGAAAGCCCCCTCTCCCTCCAAGACGCTCAAAGCAAAATAGCTCTCGTGTCGTAGTTAGTTGCTTTTATGTCCTAATGTTCCTTCCACAGCTTGATTTCCCAGGCATCCGGTCATTCTTTGCAGGCATCTGGGTATTTGCCCCATCGTGGAGGCTTTCTCTGCCCTGATTTGTTTCCAGGTGAAGCCTCTCCAGGGATAAGGAAGCCAGCATAGCCTTTATAGGAATCTTTCACCTCCTGTGTAACATATGTTGAGGCATAAATAAAAACCAATTCGGTCCATCTCAATAAGGTTACTACTTCAGTGCAGCAGAGGCAGGTGAGGCAGATTTGAGTTTGTTCAATAAAGGAGGGTGCAAAATCCTTTGTCTGGGATGAAATAACCCTATTCACTAGTACAGGCCAGAGTGCTGGAAAGAGTCTTTGCAGAATCAGAAGTACTGGTGGAACACACACTGAACATAAGTTAGTAATGTGCTCTTGATTGAGGGAAGGGGTTTTACCTTTCTTTGTGATACGTGTGAGATTGTATGTGGAGTGCTGTGCACAAATTCAGGTCAAAAGACAGGCAGGGAAAAACTGGAGCAAGTCCAAGTGGATGGCTGCCAGCAGATGGTAAAGGGGTCTACAATGAGAGCTCAAGACATCAAAATCCCTTCAGCCTTAGGAAGAGAAGGCTAAAGACAGATCTTATTGGTGTCTATACCCACCTGCAAAGAAGATAAAAAGATTATTCTCAAGGGTGTGTGTTGATAGTACAAGAAGCAGTAGATTCAAGCTGCAACATGGAAAATTCCAGTTAGAGAGAAAAAAAATTCACCATGATGGTTGTCAAACACCATGGAAGTTTGCACAGTTAAGCTGTAGTAATCATAAATCATTAGAACAGGGCCCTGAGCAACCTGCTTTAGCAGGACATGAATTTGACTAGATGACCTCCAGATATGCCTTCCAGCCTTGTGTGAGAGCCTGAAAAGATTGATGTCTTGAGACATTTTGGCATGCATGTGTGTGAGGGAAGGGGCGGGTCGGGCCTTGCCTTGGTGAGGCAGCTATCTGCCCTCTACACCCCCACCCCTAGAGCCAAGCCTGGCAGTGGCTGCCAATCATGGAACACCAAAGGCAATGCCCCATCCTCTCCTAACCCAGCTTCTAAGTGGCCAAATGACCAGAATTCCCACCTGGGGGAAGGGCCCAGGAAGGCCAAGGGGTATTTAAGGCTAAACATGTGGCCATCACTTTGTCTGGACCCTACCTCCTTTTGGAGTCTCTATCATCATGGGAAACCAGGAGCTGGTAGCTATATTTGTGCTTTTCTGTATCTTTTCTGTCCTTCTCTCTTTCTCTTTGTTCTTCTTCAATTCCCTCTTCTTGGAATTCTTGAGTAACTTGTAACTGAACAGGCTTAAAGTTTGCTAATTTGAATGGGCTAAATTAACGCTTTGAGAAGTGTTTTATATTGACTGAATATTGCGCTAAACCTTTTGCCAAAGTTTCCTTGATTTTCTAAAGTTGCTGCTAAAGCTCTTTTTTGTTGTTTTGACCTCTTGAGAATATCTTGTCAGTATTTCTACCAAGCGTCTAACTCAGAATACATGAACAACTGTAAGCCCTGTTAAAATCTTGTCAACCAAGTCTTACAACTTGGTGAAGCTTCACAACCCCACATCAATGTGAACTGAAATCAACTGGAGATGAAGCTCCTTTCTCTTTCAAGTAGAGGTTTGAATACATACAGTAAGTCTAAAAATGAAATGAAACTATATTTGAATACTTTGAACACCTCCACGAAAAGTAATTCCTGTCTTTGCTCACTTTTCTGTTGACTACTTCTCCAGAAAGAAAATGAGATTAATTTTCTGATAGCTTACTTGTTTTCAGTAATGTGGTGGTTTTGCATGGGAGGCAAAATCTCTTTCAGAAGCGATGCAAAAGGAAGCTAGCAATTTCCTCCATGTCTGACAAAAGAATTGACAATTCTGTTAAACCACTGAGAAAGCTGTACACGCCTCTGTGAAAAAACACACGTTAAAGACGAAAGAAACTCAGGAACGGTCTCTTTCCCTTCCAACTGGTGAAGAGGTAACATGGCTGCTGTCTCGGCTGGGCCAGACTGGGCCAGGTGGCCCCTGCCGCAGGGATGGGCCCCCCCTGCCATCAGCTGCCAGGCACGGGGAGGGGAGGGGAGGCCGAGGGGCCAAGACTGGGCCGGGGCTGGGCTGTGGCTGCGGCTGCTAACATCATACTGCTACTAAGCCCTGACCCCGCTGCCAGCCCAGGGCCAAGCCAAGTCCACTGGGCCCCAGGAGCCGCCTTGGGCCCCGGCTGGCTCAGCCAAGATTATACCACCATTGAGATTTGGCCGCAACCCCCAAGCAAGGAGAGGAGAAGCCATCAGCTCCTGGCATGCTGGCTGCTGAGATCCTAGCTGCCCTCCAGCCCGGCTGCAGCTCCTGCTGCAAGCACCGAGCTAGGCTGGGNTGCAAAGAAGATAAAAAGATTATTCTCAAGGGTGTGTGTTGATAGTACAAGAAGCAGTAGATTCAAGCTGCAACATGGAAAATTCCAGTTAGAGAGAAAAAAAATTCACCATGATGGTTGTCAAACACCATGGAAGTTTGCACAGTTAAGCTGTAGTAATCATAAATCATTAGAACAGGGCCCTGAGCAACCTGCTTTAGCAGGACATGAATTTGACTAGATGACCTCCAGATATGCCTTCCAGCCTTGTGTGAGAGCCTGAAAAGATTGATGTCTTGAGACATTTTGGCATGCATGTGTGTGAGGGAAGGGGCGGGTCGGGCCTTGCCTTGGTGAGGCAGCTATCTGCCCTCTACACCCCCACCCCTAGAGCCTATATCCAAGCCTGGCAGTGGCTGCCAATCATGGAACACCAAAGGCAATGCCCCATCCTCTCCTAACCCAGCTTCTAAGTGGCCAAATGACCAGAATTCCCACCTGGGGGAAGGGCCCAGGAAAGCCAAGGGGTATTTAAGGCTAAACATGTGGCCATCACTTTGTCTGGACCCTACCTCCTTTTGGAGTCTCTATCATCATGGGAAACCAGGAGCTGGTAGCTATATTTGTGCTTTTCTGTATCTTTTCTGTCCTTCTCTCTTTCTCTTTGTTCTTCTTCAATTCCCTCTTCTTGGAATTCTTGAGTAACTTGTAACTGAACAGGCTTAAAGTTTGCTAATTTGAATGGGCTAAATTAACGCTTTGAGAAGTGTTTTATATTGACTGAATATTGCGCTAAACCTTTTGCCAAAGTTTCCTTGATTTTCTAAAGTTGCTGCTAAAGCTCTTTTTTGTTGTTTTGACCTCTTGAGAATATCTTGTCAGTATTTCTACCAAGCGTCTAACTCAGAATACATGAACAACTGTAAGCCCTGTTAAAATCTTGTCAACCAAGTCTTACAACTTGGTGAAGCTTCACAACCCCACATCAATGTGAACTGAAATCAACTGGAGATGAAGCTCCTTTCTCTTTCAAGTAGAGGTTTGAATACATACAGTAAGTCTAAAAATGAAATGAAACTATATTTGAATACTTTGAACACCTCCACGAAAAGTAATTCCTGTCTTTGCTCACTTTTCTGTTGACTACTTCTCCAGAAAGAAAATGAGATTAATTTTCTGATAGCTTACTTGTTTTCAGTAATGTGGTGGTTTTGCATGGGAGGCAAAATCTCTTTCAGAAGCGATGCAAAAGGAAGCTAGCAATTTCCTCCATGTCTGACAAAAGAATTGACAATTCTGTTAAACCACTGAGAAAGCTGTACACGCCTCTGTGAAAAAACACACGTTAAAGACGAAAGAAACTCAGGAACGGTCTCTTTCCCTTCCAACTGGTGAAGAGGTAACATGGCTGCTGTCTCGGCTGGGCCAGACTGGGCCAGGTGGCCCCTGCCGCAGGGATGGGCCCCCCCTGCCATCAGCTGCCAGGCACGGGGAGGGGAGGGGAGGCCGAGGGGCCAAGACTGGGCCGGGGCTGGGCTGTGGCTGCGGCTGCTAACATCATACTGCTACTAAGCCCTGACCCCGCTGCCAGCCCAGGGCCAAGCCAAGTCCACTGGGCCCCAGGAGCCGCCTTGGGCCCCGGCTGGCTCAGCCAAGATTATACCACCATTGAGATTTGGCCGCAACCCCCAAGCAAGGAGAGGAGAAGCCATCAGCTCCTGGCATGCTGGCTGCTGAGATCCTAGCTGCCCTCCAGCCCAGCTGCAGCTCCTGCTGCAAGCACCGAGCTAGGCTGGGGTCACATGACCATCTGCAGGCCCCAGGCGAGATGCTTACTCTTTCAGTGCTTCAATCCTCCCTCAAGTGAGAGAAAGGAACAAAAATGCCAGCATGTAGAGGAGCAACATGAAGATATTGAGGTCAGTGAAGAAGAAGTCGAGTCCCAGATGGGAGGGATGAGGAGATGCCTTGATCTTGGGGCTCAGATCCTCTTGTGAAGCTATGGAGAAAGACATAATTAGTACATCAGACTCAGTTTCCCTGTAACACATGAAAGCATGGGGAGATGAGGGGTTCAAATTGATCTGAGCAAAACTAAAGTCAGCAGATGTTGAAGTAGCTGTGATCTTATGAGAAGTTTGAACAGAGAGAGAGAGAGAAGAGAGATGAAGACCCTGTGCTCCCAGAGAAAAAAGATGATGACTTCTGTTCCCAGAGGTGAAGAGGATCTGAAAGACAGATGAAGAGAACCTTTGCTCTTAAACAGTTCATCTTCAAACTGGTACCCCATAAGCTGACATGGCCCATAAGCACAGCTGTGGGAAAGCTGTAGGAAAATGGGAGGGACTCCACAATTGCAGATTTCCCCGGGCAGCTGCTATTCATGGAAATTGATGAGCCATGAGAGAACTGTTTTCTTGTGGAGAAGTCTCCATAACATTGACAAGAAAGACTTCCCTCCCTAAGTGATCTGAAGAAAGACTATTATAGAAGTAGTAAACTGACTGAAAATTTTAGGTTTTATTTCTTTACATTGTCAGTGGGAAAGAAAAGGTTGTAGGGGGAGAGAAGGTTCTGGAAGTTTTGTTTTGATTTTTATTACTGTTTCTTTTAGTTACTGTCAATAAACCTTTCTTTATACCCTTTTAAAGTTTTGAGCCTGCTGTGCCTTTCTCCTAATCCTATCTCACAGCAGGAAATGAGTAAGTACATTCTAGTGAGTGCACTGATGTTTGGCCAACACCAAACCCACCAATCTAACTGGTGCGTTGGCTGGCACATCTCAAATTAGTGAACCTAAACCACTGCCCGGAATTAGTGTTTCTGCCCGGTTTCGAACTGAAACCGCCACAAGTACAAACTTAAAATTGATTTGACTGAGGACTTTGAAGGCAAAAACAATGTCTTGCTTGCCTTTCCTTCCCCCCTCCCCTCTTTTCTTTTAAAGGAAGCTGTGACTGGTTTTAAATTCAGTTTTCTGGAGTAAAAAGGTTATGGAAATCCAGGGAAATGTGGATTTTTTTTGTGGTGTATTTTGTCCAGAAGGTGTCCCTCATTCATAAGGAATCTTAAAAGGATTTTTTCCACTCCAGACCGTAGATAAATGAAGAGAAAGGCTTCAAAAACAATTACCTGCCTTATCATTTGCCCATTTAAAATAAGGTACAAATTACTATACTGTATATTACTGGACTTTGAAATTAAGGAATTTTCATAAGAAGTAGCTCTCATTCTGACTCTAGTTCAGTCTGAACAAAAACAATGTAGCAAGAAAAGGCAGGGGAACTGGCATGGTGGTGATTCCCAGCTGTTAGGTAATTCTGATGTGGTTTGAGCAAGGCTTCTTTGATGAATGGTCACCTGGCAACAGCTTTGAAAGTAATTTTTTGTATCTACTTCCTTTGTTTTTCAAACAACACTCATCTTCTCAGTGTCCTATTGAAAGACTATTATTTCTTTTACCTCAGCTGGCTTTGACATTTCCAGATGGTGCTGGAGAAACTAGGTAAAGTCTTGATGGTATAAGAAACAGAGGCACTATGACTTTGGCTTACTATTGGCAGCTGTGCTTCTGGCAAAACCTAATGTTTTTTAGGATGGAAGAAATAATTGGGCTTGCTGAAGGGCACCCAGCTGCCTTCACAACTGTTTCTTTCCTTTATAAATTTAAAACTTAAAAGATGTACATTTTGACTGTAAGTGCAGGGATTAGGAAAAAGAACTGCAACAGCATGGATGAGCTGCAAATGCCATGATGACTGGATGGAGCTAGGAAGAGTCTAGGATATCTGAGAAGCTATGATTTCTAGAAATACTTTTAGAAGAATAGGAGTGTTTGAGTATTATGTTTTAATTGTAGTTAAAGAATATGAATGTCCTTGAGCTACATCTGCTTGATTCAAATTACCTCAAATCAATAACAGGTCTTCAATTGGACAGCACACTGCAATGATGCTTCAGCATTTGCTTCTGGGTATCTGGGTGTGGCTAACTTGTTATAGACAGGGAATTGTCGTATTAGAAAGTAATCAAGAGACCCACTCAGTTCCTACTTTAATCCATGCATTGGGGAAGTAAAGAATATGTGGGTGAATGGAATAAATAGTGACAATCTTCTAGAGGCTGACCTACAAGTCTGTACTTCTAATACAGAAAGTGAAGAAGGAGGTCTTTTTGCTCTGGCCTGGAAACTGCACCATGTGCACTTCCCTTCCCCATTCGGTAATAACCAGGAAATTAGAAAAAGTGACTGTACTTCATATATTGGCAAGCCCCACTACAGCAGCTAGGCCCAGCAAAAAAAACAATCAGTGAGTCAAAGGAAAATGGCTTTGAGAAGTTATGTCTCTTGTAGCCTTATTGAGCACCTGATTGCAAAGGCCTCACAAAACCATTGGGGTAACAATCTGTTCTCCCTTTAGCTATTTTCATGGTACAGCAATCCAAATCAATGTCGTACTGATTTGGGGAAGGCAAAATAACTAGAACAACAGAAAATACCTGAAATTCCTTATCTAGCATTGAAGAGTGTTTAAAAAAAAAAAAAAAAAGCTGTTCTGAATGGCACATCACAGCTGTGTACTATATTCTTCAGATTTTGATTTCCCACTAGCCTTTTATTGGAAAAGAAGCTGTCAATATTTTAGTTATATTTTCTTCATAATTTCAGGAAGCCATCCTGAATCATGGGCAAAAGGTTTTTTGCTGTTTTGACTCTGCCATTCATTCATGAATTTAGTTAGTTTTAAAGGTTTAAAAGTTACGTTGTGGCTTCATATTTCTAATTGCGCAAGTAATTCAGGCAGCTGTCCTGTCCTTTCTTCTCTTCTCCTCCTCCTCCTTCTCCTCCTCCTTCTCCTTCTCCTCCTCCTTCTCATTCTTGTTGATCTTGTTCTTCAACTGTTCTTATCTCAACCCATGAGGTTTACATTTTTTTCCCTTGGACTCTCCTCCCCACTGGGTTTGCATCAGGGAGTGTGTGAGCAGCTGAATGGTACACAGTGTCTAGCTGGGATTAAACCACAACAGCAAGATAAACCCTCAATTCTTCAGTGATCTTTATATTCTAGGTAATAGTGCATGAGTGCTTAGAGAGATGAGTGTTCATAGCTGCCACCTTGGTTGAACTGCTGGGAACTGGGATTGCTGGAGCAAAAACTGCTGGGAACTGGGATTGCAATAATTATGTGTACTTCACTGCCCTATAAGACTAAGGCATGGAGGATTTGTAAAGAACTCATTAGGATCAGGTCCTAACACTTTGCAAGTCTGCACTTTCCTAACCAAGTGTCAAGCAGCATTGCCAGCAGTAATACAGCTTGCGGTTCAAATGTGTTCGAGTCACACATTTGTATGTGTCATTTTGGAGGATAAAATGTAGGTGTGGTGCCACAACTACTGTCTTACTGATTTTGTAGTTGCCATCTCA
The DNA here is from genome assembly GCA_013398275.1 of Promerops cafer. NCBI lineage: Eukaryota > Metazoa > Chordata > Aves > Passeriformes > Nectariniidae > Promerops > Promerops cafer. Next base: position 14,576 of record VZSE01013524.1, read on the forward strand.
TTTTCTACTCAGAGACCAGAGGAGAAAAAGAAGAATGGATCACAGTTCCCCTGCCCTCATCTTTTCTTTTCTACTACTAGTTCCTAAAGAAGGTGTTAGAACATTTTTCTTAGTGTTTTCCCAAGATGATGATATTTTTATCTTGTATTTATGTCTTACAATTGGCAAGTTAGCTGACCCAGGAACACGTTTGGTCTACTCTCTGGACAGATCACACTGCTATCTCTGCCAGTCAGGAAGTGATGAATGCACATGAGGATTAGGGTAAGACCACTAATAAACATTAGTATATTTGTTAATCAACAGGAAATTGCAAGTATGATATACAGCTGAAATGAAATATGGCCTCTCTGGGTTTTGAGCTCTTAGAGGTTAAGAAAACACAGCAAGTAATATGAAAAGGACATTGATTTTTTGCCATGAGTTCTAACAGAGAACTACCTAGTCACAGCAAATCCTAGGAATGTAGCCTGAAGCCTCAGACTCTGGAGAGGGGCCAGCTATAAAGCTCCCCTCAAGTTAAGACTTGAGTCCTTTCACTTGGACACAGAGGCCATTTACAGATGCTAAATTTTACTTGGTGGCTATGTTGCAAAAGCCAAAAATAAATCAATTTGTTTTTTCAACTTCACAAATGTTGTACACATTTGTTTAAAGCTATGGTTTTCAGGCCTGCCAGTGACTCCAAGGAAAGATATTTTTGAAAATAAAATAATTACTTTAGCAGGCTTTTGTATAACACATCTGTTGACACATGCAAATGACAGATACTATAGTATATGTTGGTGTACAATGACTATGCTAATCTTCTCCGACCAATGAAGTGGTAACCTTTTAAGAAAGAAGAAATAGCCATGCTCCTAAATGTCCCCTTTGAGTACATAATGTCCATTATTTCATCTTGCTGCATAATACAGGCATTTATTTGTTCTTTGCCTGAAAGACTGTGGTTGAAAAATATTTGGTGAAATCAGTAGTACCAGGTTATAGGAGGAATAAGCCATCCAGAAACTTATATATCTGTTAAGATATATAATAATTATTAAAATAATTGGCATTATATTGTAGTAATTTCTTCAATTTCCTATTGTAGAAAAATAGTTATTTTTGGACATCATGTCACATACCTATTTTAATGCAGAGCTTGGATATGTCAGGGATAAGGGATCCAATCTACAAACTACACTGGCCTTTGTGACTTTAAGCATCAAATATTATGTGGCATACAGAACAGAAGGGAAAGGATTTTTTACCATGCCTTATCTGACATATTTAATAAAGTTAACTTTGGTGGAATTGCATATGAAGAAATAGAAATGGAGCAACATTCTTATTTTGCTGCAGATATTTTTTTCTTGAAATTCTTTCCACTTTCTTTGAATAACTAACACACATAGTAGTGTTAAGATTGCATCAAGAATGCACTTTATCTCCCAATTGCTACCACATAAAATATTTTGGTTCATATCCTGAAACAGTCTTGGAGTGCAGAAACTACTTCTTTCTCTTTCCTCCCCCCCTTCTGCTCCATCCCCCTGCCCTCTCAAGCTATATCAGAAAATGTGCTCCGAAAGTACACCTAATGCACTTAAATCACTAACAGGTGCTCAGTCTAGGCGGTCAGACTAAAGCTACTCCAAAATAAAGCCCCCAGCTGCATATGTTGTGGATGTAAAGTCCTCAGCACTAGGTGCTATACAAAACTGCATTTATTGTGCTGTACTGCTTCCTAAGTGCAGTCAAAGACTGTGATGCCATGAAAAAAATTAAGAACAAAATAGAGTAGAATTGCAGAGTATTTGGGTAAAATAATTTTAAGTTTTACACATCTTAGTGGGGAAGGTATTAGATTTTAAGCTGATGAACTGAGAGGGGGGAAAGCATCTCTGTTGCTTTAGCTAGCAGTTCTTATGTCTAAGATTGTGACCTGTTGTATCTGCATAGGGTTGAGGACTACACCCAGTGCAGGCAGCTCAGTGAGCAGCTGCAGTGCAAGTTGCAGGTTTTGCCCTGGATGGGGGCAAATGGCTGGAGCCCCCAGCAATGAGCCATGACCTGGCACCAACCCTTTGCACAGCTGAGGGTACGGTGACTTAGGAGGCAGCCTGGTCCGTCACTCAGGGATTCTGTGGCAACAAATGAAGGATGAGAAGACTCCAGACCCAAAATCACCATTGGAACAGGTGCCCAGACTGTAAGGAAACAAAAGCCCAGTGATTTCTTTGTTTGGGGTCTCTCCCGGGTGGCACCAGCACAAGCTGTTGTTGTGCTGCTGCACCACGATAAAAGGCTCAATCATAGCTTAAGAGAACCAGACATCTGTGACTGTTACATGAAACTTGGGGCTGAGCCAGTGAGGGAAACCTGTCTGTCCGTGTGAGTGTAATGTGTAGGGAGTCAAACAACTTGGGGCTGAGCCAGTGAGGGAAACCTGTCTGTCCGTGTGAGTGTAATGTGTAGGGAGTCAAACAGGGCACCCGTTGACTCACTGGAGCCATGTGTTGCAATGGGGCTTCAGTCCCAGGGGTTACACTCTTAGGTGGTGGGAGTGTGACTGCCAGAGTGGCTCCTGGATGGTCAGACAAGAAAGTTTCTTCAACATTAGCATCATCCAGTGCATACAAAGGAACCTCATGTTCAGGCTGGGTAGAACATGTGGTATTGCTGAAAACCAGGAAATAAACCCTCTAACTAGTTTGTTAGGGTAGAAAGTCAACTTTATTCAGTGTTGAGCTAAATATGGATCCCTTGACAAATCATGTACATCAGTTATCGAAGCTTTTAACTATTTATAGATTTTAGCAAACAAAGGAATTATTGGTAAGTAGGTGTCTTCATTAATTAGTATTTTATCTTCTACTGGTAATTGATTTCTTGCTTCTCATGCCAATTAGTCCACATTTGCTGTCTTTTTATTAACTTTTTCCCAGATAGGGAGAACCCCAGTAATTGTCTTAGTTTCTTCTTCATGTCTGGTTTCTGTAACTTCTCTTTGTGGTTTATAAATTCTGCATTCCTGGCAGGTCTCAACAATAAATTTCACTTCCAGGATTTGTTAATTTCCTATCTGAGGTCTGAGAGCACTGAAGAATGACAGGCCTTAAATGTTTTTCTAACACGTCTATCACCCAGAGCTTGCTTGTTAACTGCAATCTATTTCATGGAGTCAACCGTCCTTCTTGTTGATTAATTCCTAACATTTTTCCCCACTGTTGAATAGGGACCTTTTAAAAGAAATCTAACTTTTTGGTAACAGTATCTATCTATTTATTTATTTAGTTATTATATTTCAGAGGAGTGACTGAAGTTTTGATGTACAGAGTAGCCCAGTATGATTTCCTCTTACTAAGAGCAGAAAACATTTTGCAAACATCTAAATGAAGCCAAACATTCTTATGACTTCATATTGTGGCTTAGCCTCAGCTAACGGGCAAAATCCCAGCCAGCTGCTTGCTCATCCCATCTTTCACCCAGGATGTGGCAGAAAATAAAAAGAGCAGGAATGAGAAAGCCTGAGGGTATGTATAAAGACAGGGAGATTGCTTACCAGTCAGTTTTGTGGGCAAAAAATACTTATTGTGGGTAAAACAACTTAATCAATTGCCAATTAAAATGAAAACATAATCACTAGTTAGAGTAGTGGGAAATAAAGACAAACTTTAAAATAACACCTTTCCTTACCCCTTTCTCAGACATGATATCACTCCTTCACTCTAGTTTCCTGCTAGACCCCTTCCCCCTCCCTTCAAGTGGTGCAGGCAGATGAGAAATGGTGTGCTGCAGCCAGTCTGTAACAGCTGTTGCTCCTTCCTCCTCACACTTTACCCCTGCAACAGTGAGAGGCTTCTTTTAGGCTGCAGTTCCTGTCAAGAAAATATGCTGTGGTATGAGTTCTACCCTGGCTGCAGTTCCCTCAGTAATATCCATTTGCTCCAGCAGGGGGTTGTCCATGGATGGTGGTGACTATCTGCACTGGCGCAGGTCCTCCATAGACTGCGCCTGGAATATCTACTCTGGCACCTGGAGCACCTCTCCTCTCTCTCTGACCCTGATATGCCATCTTGTTTCTCCCCCCCTTTTTTTTTTTTGGGTCCCCTCTTTCTCTCTGTTTCTCTCTGATGTTTTCTGTCTTTTCTTACATACATTTTCACAAATGTATCTCAAACTTTACTGGTAGAGCCTTCTCTGGTCTGCAATGGGTCTCACTGGAGCTTGCTGTAACTGGCCCATAGCAGAACAGTAGCTATCCACCATTGCAGCCCTCCTGCTGCCATCATCTTGCACCTACTCCAAAACCAGTTTTGTCTATTGAAAGCCTGTAGAGTGACTGACAAGGCAAAATTGATAATCTTGACTGACTTCTTTATTCTGACCCACAGAACAGGGGTGTGGTACCTATCAGCCAGCAGGTAGGAAGGAAGCAGAGATTATTGTATTGTATTACTATACACAGGTTTCTTTAAAAATTATAGAAGATACACATAGAATAAAAGAAAAACTATACAGTATCTTTACTGGCCTCTGTTTCTACTTTGCCCACCTTTAGACATTTCACTTATATTGGGGTGAGGTGAGAAATAAAGTTATGGTAATGGCATGTGACTATAAGAACCATAGACAATATGAAATGTCTTAGAAAGTGAGCAGGAATTTTTGACCAGAAAACAAGAGTGCTGCTTTAGCCTGAACCAGTATTGGAGTCTAAATTCGAGATTAAAATAAGAATATATTATATTATATTAGTATATAATCCTATATATTAGGAGTTGTTGTACAGCACAAAATGCACAAAAATGAAACACACTAAAATGATGCCTTAAGTAATACATGGAAAGCCTTGTTCTGTGTTGGAATTTCACAGAATGCCATCACTGCCAAGGGACGTCTCATTCAGACCATGTATATTGTATATTTGGGAGGGATATAATTTAATGTGAGACTATTGTGAATTTGAGGTATCTGGTAGGAAATAGGACTTAGCCTTCCTGCAGAATGACTAACAGAAGGTGAAGAAAGAGCTTATCCTTATCTTTTTAATTTACAATTATTTTGGTAGTTTGTCATTAATGTTTATGTACTGGTTCCACATGGTTTTCTCTGCTTTGAATATTTGAGAAGGATAGAAACAAAGAAAGATGATCTATTCACAGGTGTATGTTAATGTGCTTATTTTTAGGGAGGTCAATGACCATGAAAGCTGATTTATAGCAGCCTTGGTTTGAAAAGACAGGTGTCTGCTAAGGAAGGTGGGAGCTTCCCTTGAAATGGAAAATGTAGCCCCCCTCCCTCTGAATTATTATAATTTTGAAATTAAGGGGTTCTCAGGCAAAGATATGGGAATAGGAATGACAGTTCTTTACTAGGAAAATTAAAAATAAAAATGCAATAGTACAAAAAAAAAAAAAACACTGACAGAATCAGAACATGACCTGACACCTTGTTGGTCAGGGTGTTGGTAGCAGTCTGATTAAATGGTGGCTGCAGTCCTTCTGGAGTGGCAGATGTGGTTCTGTTGAAGCAGTGATCCTGTAGAAGGGTGTAGTTTTCCTCTGAAGGTCCAGTGGTGGTGTAGATGGGCCTGGCCTTCCGCTGGGAATCCAGTGGAGAAGAAAGCGGCTCCTCTGGGAATCCAGCGGGAAAAGGCTGTCTGTGGTGTTCTATATGTCAGATTATATCCAGGTAGGAATGCTTGGCTCCTCCCCCTGGGCAGAGCATCTCACAATGGGATGATGTAATTTTATCAGTCATGCAGTGAGGTTCAATAGCCCGTTAACAGAAGGTATCTCCCCAGGGGGAAGATTGATTGTGTGAAGAGATAAAGAAAACTGCCTCACCTCTAACAGATGGCAATAGAATGCACACCCCCAGCCATATCTTTGTAACCTAAGACAATAGCCTTAAAAATAAACATCTATCCCTAGTACCATACAGTAAAAGAAATAGTGTAAATTTTTTACTTTTTTTATTCCCAGCATACCTCAGTTGAGCCTTTTTTGACATTATTGATAGCTCATGATTCTCTAGGCCCAGATCTAAACCTTTGGAATGAGGGTTAAGCATGAAAATTTAGCATCAAAATGTGTTAAGTATGTGAGACTGAGCAAATCTACATCTTCATGGTTTGACTTCTTGTTAAGCACAGGTACACTTATGCAAGGTAGTGTACTCCTAGAACATCCAAACTAGAGACACTGTAAATTGTTTCAGGACTGCAACATACATTTATTTAGGAGCACCACATTGCCAGCCCAGCTGTCATGGGCTAAACCTTACACACAGCTGAGCCCCATACAGCCACTCACTCACTCCTCCACAGTGAGAGTATAAAAGCAGGAAAACTCATGGCTTTGGATTATACGTCTTAATAGGTAAAGCAAATGCTGTGTGCTAAAGCAGAACAAAAAAGTTAGTTCAGTACTTCCCATCAACAGACAGACATTAAGCCTTTGCTTGAAAATTAAGACTTCATCACACATAGCAGTTACTTAGGAAGACAGAGTCTATAACTCCCAGTGTCTCCTGTCCTTTTTTCCCTCCAGCTTTGTATGCAGAGCATGACAGTGGTTACTTTTCCAATCTGTTGTCATTTTGCCTTCTTAGCCCATTAAGGAACACTTTACTAGTGATTGAAAAGCTCATAGAAGTTATACATAATATAAGGAAATACAGGAAATAAAGAAATGTCTGCTAAGTGCTATAAATAGCCAACACTATCAGCCCTATGAGAAACAAAGCTCACTCTTCAAAATTTTTAGAAGTTTAATAAGGGATAAAAGGGACAGTATTCAGTGCTGGTGTGCCTGGCAAACTGCCAGAAGCATACCGTTAACTATTACAACTCTTCATACACACTTTCTTATTGCATTGGTCAAATGCATATTAATGAAGATTACACATATTCAAACATTCCTTTGAGTTTACATGTTCTGAGAACTCTTTATGTTAGTTCGACCCCTGACCTCATCTTTTTAGAGTACGTGCCACAATGCAGATGTGATTTTGAGAGTCTTGTATTTTATTTCCTCACGAGGCCCCCTGGTCTGTGGTTTGACAGTTATTAATAGCCGAAGGGTCAGTGGTAGATTGTTCCTTGTGCTTTCAGTGTTATTTGTCTGGTTCTTTTCAATGTTATCTTATCATACAGATGTTCTAGCCATATTTACATGTACTTTCAAGAAACATTAGCTATTTCAGTATTGTCAGACAGTTACAAAAATAAAGGCATTAGTAATTATTTCACAACTACAATTACCTCTGCAAAAGTTAATGTTATAATACACAGTACATAGCCTCTATTTTAATATTTTGCAAAAGCCTAAACTATAATTTATATCTTTATCACACTAAGATATACAATCTACACAGGGATTATGGTATTAACCATAAAAGGCTGACAAATCAGACAAATCAAATATCAAAAGAGATTACAAACTGTACTATATAAAAATAATTTACAGAAGCTAATAATATAAAAAAACAATAACTACATAGTTATTTATAACAGCCCTATTGAATGAATCAATTTGAATCTTCTACAGGGCACTTTCTATACTTGGAATAGATAATTTCTATTGTTTGTGTAATTTGTTCAGTTCTTTCTACAGGACTTTTCAACGTTCTGTAAATCCACTGCAGATTTAGCTGGCTATTTCAATTTTTTATTTTTAACCCTGTCCACCTCCATGCTCTACTCACAGAAATGAAAAGTATTGAAACTGTATACTCTTCAGAATATTTGGCTATTGGAACAGTTTGGGAATTCCTTGTGTCAGAGACTGAAATATTCAAGTTTATGACTTAAACATTTTTTTGAAGGACTTTTAAAACTGTATTACAAAAGCTGCAGAGAAGACCACCACACCCTGAATGGGGGGCTCTGAGGGGCCCTAAACTCATTCCATGATGAAGATAAGATAAAGTAACAACTCAGGGCTGGGGACATTCACAAAGCACAAGCATAATACCTTCCGGGTGGAGACCACAGCCCCGGGGCTATCAGCTGCCAGGCTTCACACAGACCCTTGCACCAAAGGGTGGGGGGAGAGAGGCTTTGGATGCATGCTGAAAAGGCCTCTGGTCAGAGGCAGTGAATGACCATCCTCCAATGTGCAGATCCACTCAGCTGGGGGGCCCTTCACCCAGGGAAAGCTGCATCCACGTGAAGGACAGCAGATGGGGTTTCATGGCCTGTCAAAGGCCCCCCCAAAAGAGGTCCCCAGACCCTGCACCAGAGATGATGCAACAAACCCTCAGTGTTACAAGGGACAGTGTCAAACTGTCCCCCTGCATGTGAGGCATGTGGGCGTTCCCACCTGGCCCAAAGCGTTTATTAATCTGTGGGATTCTATANATGCATGCTGAAAAGGCCTCTGGTCAGAGGCAGTGATGACCATCCTCCAATGTGCAGATCCACTCAGCTGGGGGGCCCTTCACCCAGGGAAAGCTGCATCCACGTGAAGGACAGCAGATGGGGTTTCATGGCCTGTCAAAGGCCCCCCCAAAAGAGGTCCCCAGACCCTGCACCAGAGATGATGCAACAAACCCTCAGTGTTACAAGGGACAGTGTCAAACTGTCCCCCTGCATGTGAGGCATGTGGGCGTTCCCACCTGGCCCAAAGCGTTTATTAATCTGTGGGATTCTATACTCTTTGGTGTGTGGTGGCGTGGCGGGAGCAACAGGGGGCCCTCACCACCAAGAAGACCAGATGGAGGGGAGCAACGAGATGTCGTTGGGATCCATGGAAGGGTGATATCTTTCTACCTAACACCTGTCACTCTCCCCATCCTGTCAAGATCCAATTACTAAAGTTCTTAGAAATGACCCTGCCCGAATTAAGGTGCAAATGAGACCGTATGCCAGTGACAATAGTATGGGTTTTATTTGATAGTAAATATGAGAGAGAGAGTGAGAGAGAAAGAAAGAAATAGGAAATAGGTGTGGGGGGAAAGAAAGAGAGTAACAGGGACAGAATAAGGAAAATATCACTACTCTGTGGATCCCAACATCCCTCTGTGGATGTTCCATTGATCCTCTCCGGCTGGTCTTCTTGGTGGTGAAGGTCCCCCTGAAAAGCATAGAACCTGATGGATTAATATATGCTCAGGCTGGGTACGAAAATCCAGGCACCTCCCTCCCTGGGGCGGGGGAGTCTGCCATTGTCTTTTACAACACATTCTGGGTTTGTTGCATCATGTGCAGTCCTGTGGTGCAAGGCTTCAGGAATGACTCCAGGTGGCACTTCGGGGGGCCTTTGATGGATTAAGGCACCCCCTCAGCTGCCCCTCAACTGAATGTCCTGTGGATGTGGCCTTCCTGTGGTTGGGAGTTCCATAGCCAGTTTGTGTAAGGGAGGATGGGTTCACTGCCCCTGAGCAGAGGTTATAACACACCAAAACTTCCTCCCCCGCCTTGGCTGGGGGGGAAATCTGTGCTCTCAGCAAATGGGTCTGTGGGCTATGGCCTCCCCCACCCTGAAGCAAGCCAAAGATGATTCTTAGCAGGGTTGCTGGGTTTGGCTCATTATTTTCCTTGTTTACTTGTTTGTTTTGGGTGATTGAAGAATCACCCAAAGGTTTTCCCTTTATCTGAGCTCAGTAGTTTGACTTACAGTCCAAAGTTCCAATCAGGCATCTTCAGGGAGGCTTCTTTGGTTGTAGCTTCTTTATACAGTTTTTGTTATAATGAGCAAAACTTTATATCAATGTTTGAGGCATGAACTATTTCAGTCTCTGACATGTGCCCCCCTCCACACACACACTTCTTCCTCTCGCCTCGCCTCGCCTCGCCTCGCCTCGCCTCGCCTCCCCTCCATGATTTCTTTAGACACTGAGAATTTTCCTATCCAGTATTGACTGTGAAATCAGAAATGTGTGTGACCTTCCAGTCCTGTTCAATATCTTTCAGTCCTGTTCAATACTGATGATCTGGATGAGGGGACTGAGTGNTCCACACACACCACTCTTCCTCTCGCCTCGCCTCGCCTCGCCTCGCCTCGCCTCGCCTCGCCTCCCCTCCATGATTTCTTTAGACACTGAGAATTTTCCTATCCAGTATTGACTGTGAAATCAGAAATGTGTGTGACCTTCCAGTCCTGTTCAATATCTTTCAGTCCTGTTCAATACTGATGATCTGGATGAGGGGACTGAGTGCACCAATCTGGATGAGAGTGTTCATCTGCTGCAGGAAGGCTCTGGAGAGAGGATCTGGACAGATTGGATTGAAAGGCTGAGACCAATGATACAATGTTTAACACGACAAGTGCTAGGTCCTACACTTTAGCCACAACAACCTCATGCAGTGTTACAGGCTTGGGGACCAGTAGCTGCAAAGATGCCTCTCATANTTTCAGTCCTGTTCAATACTGATGATCTGGATGAGGGGACTGAGTGCACCAATCTGGATGAGAGTGTTCATCTGCTGCAGGATGGCTCTGGAGAGAGGATCTGGACAGATTGGATTGAAAGGCTGAGACCAATGATACAATGTTTAACAAGACAAGTGCTAGGTCCTACACTTTAGCCACAACAACCTCATGCAGTGTTACAGGCTTGGGGACCAGTAGCTGCAAAGATGCCTCTCATAAAAGGATGTGGGGGTTCTGGTTGGCAGCCAGTTGAATGAGAGTCAGTGTGTGCCCAGGTGGCCAAGAAGGTTGATGACATCCTGACCTGTATCAGCAGGTCCAAGGAAGTGATTCTCCCCCTGTACTCAGACTGGTTAGTCCGCACCTTGAGTACTCTGTCCAGTTTTGAGCCCCTACTGCAAGAAGGACATTGAGGTGCTGGAGTGTTTCCAGAGAAGGGCAGTGGAGCTGATAGTGGGTCTAGAGGGTAAGCCCTATGACGAACAGCTAAGGGAGCCTAGGGTTGTGTAGTCTGGAGAAAAGGATGCTCAGGGGTGACCTTATCACTCTCAACAACTGTATGAAAGGAGGTTGTAGCCACGTGGGAATCAGCCTCTTCTCCAGGTAACAAGTGAGAAGACAAAAGGAGATAGCCTTATGCTGTGCCAGGGGAAGTTCAGGCTAGACATTAGGAAGAATTTCTTCACAGAGGGGGTTATTAGGCATTGCAACAAGCTGCTCAGGGTGGAGTCACTGTCTCTAAAGGTGTGTAAGAACAGAATGGACTTGACACTTAGTGCCCATGGTCTAGTTGATATAGTGATGTGCAGTCAAAAGTTGGTATCCATGATCTCAGAAGTCATTTCCAACATAATTGATTCTGTGATTCTTCAGCATTTCAGTTTACAGTCTCATCAGACTGACCCAGCTAGTCTGACTGTGAAGCTCTTGAGCTACCATAGTGTTAAAATCCAAATTAATACAAAAGACCAAAGGAAACTAAGCCTCTGTGAATAAAATGGATCAACCCCAGAAAGATTCAAAATATACTCAAAAATCATGATTANAAAAGGATGCTCAGGGGTGACCTTATCACTCTCAACAACTGTATGAAAGGAGGTTGTAGCCACGTGGGAATCAGCCTCTTCTCCAGGTAACAAGTGAGAAGACAAAAGGAGATAGCCTTATGCTGTGCCAGGGGAAGTTCAGGCTAGACATTAGGAAGAATTTCTTCACAGAGGGGGTTATTAGGCATTGCAACAAGCTGCTCAGGGTGGAGTCACTGTCTCTAAAGGTGTGTAAGAACAGAATGGACTTGACACTTAGTGCCCATGGTCTAGTTGATATAGTGATGTGCAGTCAAAAGTTGGTATCCATGATCTCAGAAGTCATTTCCAACATAATTGATTCTGTGATTCTTCAGCATTTCAGTTTACAGTCTCATCAGACTGACCCAGCTAGTCTGACTGTGAAGCTCTTGAGCTACCATAGTGTTAAAATCCAAATTAATACAAAAGACCAAAGGAAACTAAGCCTCTGTGAATAAAATGGATCAACCCCAGAAAGATTCAAAATATACTCAAAAATCATGATTAAAACCAAACAAGTTTAGATGTTGGTGCCAAAGAACTCAATGTATTTTACTTAATAGTAAAAGAAGCAAAGAGAAAGAGAGAAGAAAGAGAGAAGATAGAAAGATGGAAAGAGGAAGGGAGGGAGGGAGGAAGGCAGGAAGAAAGGGAGGCTGGCAGGCAGGCAGTCAGGCAGGC
>VZSE01013524.1:26914-89049 GCA_013398275.1 Promerops cafer
GAAGGAAGGAAGGAAGGAAGGAAGGAAGGAAGGAAGGAAGGAAGGAAGGAAGGAAGGAAGGAAGGAAGGAACTGTACTTGGCACTGGTGAGAATGCACCTTGAATCTGGTGTTCATTTCTGGATCCATCACTACAAGAAATACATTGAAGTGCTGTAGGGTCTGCAGAGAAGGGCAATGGAGCTGGTGAAGGGTTTGGAGCACAAGTGTTATGAGGACTGCCTGAGGGAGCTTGAGGCTGTTTAGCCTGGAGAAGAGGTGTTTCAGGGCAGACTGTATTTCTTTCTACAACTGGCTGAAAGAAGGTTGTAGACAGGTGGGAGTCTATGTCTTCTCCCAGATATCAAGTGACAGGACAAAAGGAAATGGCTTCAAGTTGCTCCAGAGGAATTTTGGAATGGATATTAGGAAAAATTTCTTCATATGACAGGTTATCAATCATTGGAACAAGTTGCTCAGGGAAGTGGTTGAGTCATCATTCCTAAAGGTAATTTTAAAAAGTGTAGATATGGTACTTAGGGACGTGGTTTGGTGTTGGACTTGGCAGTATTAAGTTAATGGTTGAACTTGAGGATCTTATAGGTCTTATTCAAACTAAATGATTCTAGGATTCTGTATAACCTCCTGAAGACACTGTTAATTCCTTCTTTCATGTACCCTCCCTGTTCCTCTTCTAAAAGGCCTTTTAAATGAAAAGAAGTTGTGTTGTATTAAGCAGACAATGCTGCAGGGCTGCTCACCAAGTTCTTTTTTTCTGTATTAGCATGACCATGGAGATGGGCATTTGCTACAGAGAACACTAACCTGGATACTAACTGTGTTCAAGACAAAAATAAAATGGCCCTGGATTCAAGATTAGATTGTTCAGCCATCAACATTTCAGAAACATTTGCTGGCTTCATAGTTAGTTGCAGAAACTGGTTATGGGCTATAAGGCCCTGAAAAACTCCTTTGATGAAACTTTTAAAAGAGCTTATGGTTGTTCATGTACTCTGAGTTAGACCCACAAAAGAAATATTTACAAGATATTCTCAAGAATTCAAAACAACAAGAAAAACTTTACGAAACTTTGGGGAAAGGGGGAACAACTTTGGGGAACAACTTTGTTGTTTAGTGCAACATTCAATCAACATAAAAGGCTTCTCAAAGCATTAACTTTGCCCATTTAAGTTACTCAAAAATTCCAGGAAGAGGCAATTAAAAGAAGAAGAAAGACAGAAAGACAGAAAAAATATAAAAACCCTCAAATACAGCTACTCATAGTTCCATTGGTGTTCAGCTAATAGAAATTCTGAGAGGAGATAGGGTCAAGATATACTAACCACATGTTCAGCCTTAAATATCCCTTGGCCTTCTTGGGCCCTTTCCCCAGGTGGGAATTCAGCTTCACTTAGAAGCTGGGTTAGGGGCACCAGTCGGATGTCGAGCATTGCCTCCAATGTGTCAGGGACTGGCAGCCACTACCAGGCTGGGATATCGGCTCTAGGGGTGGGGGTGTAGAGGAGAGATAACTGCCTCACAAGAGCAAGGCCCCACCTGCCCCTTCCCCCCTGCCACATGCATCTCAAAATGTCTTAAGACACCAGTCTTTCCGGTCTCTCACATGGGCTCACTACAGCTATGGGACATTTATATTTTCTAGTCCATATTTGATCAGATCCTTTTCTGGGGAGTGAAATGAGGATGGAAGAAAGGGAAGGATGGAAGAAGCTGGAATTTATATTGATGTTTGGACTGGAAAAGACTCCTATGAGTGGAGTGTATTCAGCCTGTTACTTTAATTGTCCGTCAGTTATGCTATGCTTGTTTCTGAGACAATTGTTTTTGCAATACTTAGAAGATAGTGTTTTATCCTGTTGTCAAATATGTTTTGCATAAGCGTCTTGGTCTGAGACGAAGTCAGTTTTTTGGGAAGTTATAGTCAAACCAATCAGTGGCCAGATTTGAATATTGACACCTGGTGTGACCACTGAAGACGTGGATTGCCTCTGAGGACACATGGGGCTTAAAAACAGAGCATTCCCAGAGTTCAGTTGTTTTTTATTTGTTCCGGGCCACCGGAGAATGCCCATCTCCCCCCTCTGCCCAGCCACAGGCTGGGTGGGGGAGGGGAAGCCACGAAGGCCCAGGCTGAGGTAGGCCGGAGCCCCGAAGAGAGAGAGAGGGTGGAAGGGAATGGAACGGGCGAGCCTGTGCCGGCAGAGGAGGTGGTGGGGGGGAAAACTGCCCAGTTGTGGGGGAGTCGCCGCCATGAGATTTCAGTCTCCTGAGGGCAGCGGAGCTTGGACTTTTAACCCTTTCCTAGGTGAAGGAAACTTTATGAAACATTAGTCCTCCTGGCTGGTGGTTTGAGACAAAAGAGAGGCAGTCTGGGATCTGAGATGTTAAGAGGAAGATGGGAAGAATCCAAAGTAGGAGGATATGATGGAGTAGCTTTTAGCTGGACTTTTCTTGTATAGCCATAGACTGAACCAAGTGACCTGTAATACATGAGACTGCATTTAGGTAGATGCGATAGCTTGAGCCAAGAGATTGACCTGCTGTAATGACATTATATAAAGGAGTGAACAGAGGAAGATGAAGAGGGCGTGGTGGTGCCCTCTGTCTTCAGGGAGAAGAGCTCTGTTCTCAAGACCCTTGGCCCCAGGGGATGAGAAAATGGGGGGGGACTGTTGTCCCAAAAGTGAGACATTGGTGGTTTTTGGCACTTGGCAAAGCATCCTTGAAGAACCCTATGAGCAGTTTCGGTCCATGGATGGTGGTGAAAGCACTGTACATGGAAACATAAGAGATTTCAACCGTGTTTTGTGGGGAGGACTATGGTACAAGAGAGACTCCTCTCTCCCCTGATGGACTGAGAATTGATTATCTGAGTGGTAGTGACTTGATCAGGACTCCAAGATTTTTGTCTCATTGTGGTTTGGTGGAAATTGGGTGGGAGGAGGAAGAATGTTTGGAAGGTCTTCATTCTGTTTCCTGTGTGTTTCTGTTATTTTAGTATAGGTTAATAAAGTTTTTTCCCTCTCTTTCTAAGCGTGAGCCTGCTCTGCTCTGTTCCTGGTCACATCTCACAGCAGTTAGTTGAAGAAAATATATTTTCATAGAGGCACTAGCACTGGGCCAGCATCAAACCATGACAATAAGTGAAGCAAAAAATTCAGTAGATTAAGTCTATATGAAAGCCATGTCAAGAAGCACTCTGCAGTAACAAACTGGAGCTGTGCTGCTACTAGTTTGAAAAAAAAAAAGAATGAAACATTCAGGCTTTGAAAGGTTTTAGCAAATATCACTACTCTGGTGGGATGAAAGGTGACAGAGGAAGTTTTGGATCACTACTGTAATATACTAGATAGTATAAAATCAATATTGCTTGCCCAGTGAGAGGCAGCATTGTGCTTTTCCTTTCTTTTTGACGTAAATCTAAGAGACAGAATAGTACCAGTTCGCATTCTTCAGTTTTATAGATTTTCAAGAATTAATTCAAGTCTTAATTTCATTCCTCAGTGCCTGTCTAATCATGCTAAACACAAAAGACTTTCAGCATTTCCTCCTCACACTTTTACTGTTTTCTTCCTGTAGATTACAGGTAACAGGTTACAGTGCAGTTTGTTCTTTAGCATTTTGATTTTAATGTAATTTGTTAATTAAAATGCTGCTGTGCATGATTGAGAAACCTCATAAACTCTAAATTTAATTGCTTTTCTGTCACTAGAACGTTGTTGTGAATGAGTATTCTAAAATTTTGGAATGTTCTTTTTTAAAAGTGTATGAGTTGTTAAAACTTAATGTTGTTTTTTGGACCCTGGCATACAATTAAAGTAGTCAGGCTTAATGAATTTCTTACTGCATGCTGTCAGCTGTGACAACAGCACAGAATGGAAACTCTGTGTTTTTATTTCAGACATGATGTCTGTCTTGCCCGAGTCTTCTGAAATTCTATAATGAATGTGTCTTTTTGAGGGGGAGTAGGTGAGGTATGCTCTTTTTGCAGCTAAAATAAGTAATTGAATTGCCTTATTACATGCAGAGCAGAGAAGCCTTTTCCTTCAATTGGGCCAATGCCTTTGTCATGAAGGTTAAATTCAGCAACCTTTAGTGTCGACTCTGCTGCATAGTCTTCACACTGAGAATGAGACTTCAGGATTGTATTTGTTTCCAATTCTGTTCCCAGGGTCTTACCTAGAGTTACAATTGTGTGCAAGAGGGACATAGTATTTGCATGTTAATGTGACTTTAATGGAAAATTCCTCATAAGCAGAAAAGAGAGCATACTGATGCCTTAAGTTTTAACTTTCATATTTCTCAGATTCTGTGCTGTCTGGGTGTGTAGCTCTGAGCTTCATATTGAGTGTCAGTAAGCTCTCTTCACAGGGCAGTTAGAGAAAACAATCCTTTTTCAGCTTGAGACCATGGACAACCATTATGAGCTTCAGGTCCAAAAGTATAAATAACGAAGAACTGAGGGGCGCAACAAGACGGATGGGACTTCATAACCCAAAGCTGTAATTGGACAATTAACCTCAATATGCAAATGGACCAAAACTTATAAAAGTGTGAAACCTTGTGACTGGTGGGGCATTTTGTGACCATTTTGGGTCCATCTTGGGTGTAGCCCTGGCCAGGCTCTTGTACTGCCCAAGGTGTATCCTTTTAAGGCCTTTTAATAAATACCTTCTTTATTCTCTTAGCTCTGTCTAGTCTCTGTTCTAGGTTCAGCCTCTCAAGGCATCAGTACCACTAAACGCAGGACAAGGAAATTTTGATATGAGCAATTTAAGAATTTATGGGTTAGGATTAAACGGCAGACTGGCAAGGATGTCACTGTTGTGAGGCTGAGATACTGAATGCTTTCTTTGCTTCAGTCTTCACTGCTAGGGCCAGGCCTCAGGAAATCCTGTCCCAAAAAAGCAGGGAGAAGGTCTAGAGGAAGGCAGACTTTCCCTTGGTTGAGGACAATTGGGTTAGAAACAATTTACTAATTTACAATTTACAATTTATCCATAAGTCCGTGGGCCTTGATGGGATACACCCACCAGTGTTGAGTGAACTTGTGGACATCATTGCTAGGTCACTCACAATCATCTTTGAAATGTCATGGCAGTCTGGACAGGTCCCTGAGGACTTGAAGACAGCAAGTGTCACTCCAATCTTCAAAAATGGCAGGCAGGAGGACCCAAGGAACTACAGTCCAGTCAGCCTCACCTCAATCCCTGCATGTGGAAGACAAGAAGCTGATTAGTTAGGATGGATTCACCAAAGGGAAATAATGCCTAACCTACATGATTGCTTACTACAATGGGAAAAGTGGCTGGATAGATGAGGGAGAGCAGTAGTTGTTGTCTACCTGGATTTCAGCACGGCTATGGACACTGTCTCTCGAGATATCCCCAAGGAAGTGGGTGTTAGGTGAACATGCAGTGTACAATACTGAGAACTGACTGAGCTGCAGATCTCAGAGGGTTGTGATCAGTGGCACAGAAGTCTGTAGCTAGTAGCTCCTCAGGGGTCCACTACTGGCTCCAGTATTTAACTTATTCACCAAAGGCTTGGTTGAAGAGGTCGGGAGCCTCCTCAGCAAGTACACTGATGACAAAACTTGGAGGACTGGCTGATACCCAGAGTGCTGGGCAGCCATTAAGAAGGAGCTCAACAGCATGGAGAGATGGGCAGAGCGGAATTCTGAAATGCAGCAAAGGCCAGTGTGGTATCCTGCATCTGGGAAAGAATAACCCCATGCACCAATACAGATTGTGGGCTGACTTTCTGGAAAGCAGCTCTGCAGAGAAGGACCTGTGGGTTCTGGATGACAAGTGCCAGCACTGTACCCTTGTGGCCAAGAAAGTAAATCATATCCTGGGGTGCATTAGGAAGAACATTGACAGCAGGTTGAAGGAGGTGATCCTTCCCCTCTACTCAGCCCTGATGAGGCCACACCTCAGTGCTGTGCTGTGCTGAGTGCTGTGTCCAGTTTTGGACTCTTCAGTACAAGACAGACAGTGAGATCCTGGAGCAAGTCCAGAGGAAGTCAATGAAGAATATGAGGGCACTGGAACATCTCACTTATGAGGAAGGGCTGAAGGAGCTGGGCCTATTTAGCCTGGAGGATAGATGATTGAGAGGGAACCTTATCAATATCTGTAAGTATCTGAAATATTTGAAGGGAGGGTGTCAAGAGGATGGAGCCAGGCAGTTCCCAGTGATGCTGAGAAGGGTGAGACACAATGGGCAGAAACTGATGCACAGGAAGTTTTATCTGAACATGAGGAAGAACTTTACTGTGAGGGTGACCAAGCACTGGAACAGGTTGCCCAGAGAGGTGGTAGAATCTACTTCCCAGAGGATATTCAAAAATCATCTGGACACAATCCTGAGTATCATGCTCTAAGGGACCCTACCAGAGCAGGGAAGTTGGACTAGATGACCCACTGTGATTCTTTCCTACCTTACCCATTCTGTGATTCTTTAATCATGACTCTGGCAGTGATTAAACAGTCTGTTCCAGCTGTGGACTATAGGATATATTTTTTTAAAGCACAACTCTAAGCACATATAAGATTAATGTACATGGACTTAGCCAAAGGACAACTTTCATTTTGGTGAATCCAATAATTGGATAGTTGTTAATAACCTATTTTGAATGTGCGCACTGCCTTCACAACAGAAAGTGGGCAATCATACTAGTAAGGCCCTTTGCAGCATCTGGCTAGTATTTGGCAGGCTCACTACAGTGAATGTTGCTTTGACATCTTGCTTTGACAGACTTGATGTTTCAGAGTTCATGTGCTGATGGAAGGAAATAGCACTGATTATCCTCTACCAGATACCTGTTGCAAATGAGCCAAATGAGTCAGCTCTCTAGTCAGAAAAATCTAGACAACAAAATGCAGCTAGAAGATTTCTAACCCCTGCCCCCCTGTTCTGGATCTAGGAGTAGGATTATGTGATGAAGTTGTTTTGTTTTTCTAGTAAATGCCAGCCTTTCATGGCTAGCTGGCTGGCCTTTTGGTGCAATGTATTATTGTTCTGTCCCAAATGAAAGCATGCTGTATGGAATTAGGAATGTGGGGCTAACTGCCAAGGAAAATGTTTCTGTGGCCTAAAAACCTGCCACCACTCAGCACCTGTCTGGGCATGAACTGAACATTGTAGCACTTGATCCATGGCAGTTAGACCGAGAGATGTGTGAAATTTTTAGCTGTGTTATTCTCAGTACTTGAACACCCTCCTGGGAAAAAAACCCATATGAAGCACATTTGCTTAACCCCTTTTGTGGAAAGCATGCAGCCAAAAGTGAGGCTTGCTCACTTACTTTTCCATCTCTTATTTGTGGAAAATGGGTAGAAGTAAAACACTTGCAAATCAATGCAAATTCCTGTTAGGTTAGAGGCACTGGGGGATGATGGAAACTGGGGAAGTAGGGAAAGAATGGGGGAAAGAGAGAGAGAGAGAGAGACAGACAGAGACAGAGAGAAAGAGAGAGATGGACTTTCAGCATAGAAGACTTTCAGCATAGAAGTGCACATTATTTTCAGTTCGGAATAATACTTCAGTTAGCATTTACTTCTTACAAAGAAATTCTATTTGTAACTGCTCAGCTGTGGTAATTTCTGACAGAAGAATGATTTTGGATAGAGGGAGGGCAAGGAGGCCTGGTTGCAAGGAGTGAAAGTGGCTGAAAGCAGGAGTGCCGGAGACATAACAGACTCCTTGCAAGAGAGTGAAGTTGTCCTCCAGGAACTGTCTCGTAGATCATCCTGGAACCTGAGCATTCATGGTCCCAGCCAACAGTCACCTTTGGGAAACAGAATCGAGGTGGAGGATGAATCCAGGGCTGGGCTGACTTGTCCCATGCAACGGCACTCTGGATTAGTGCTAGTGGAAATGTGTATGGGAAATATACTTGTGACACATCTTTGCAGACTCTGTGTAGAACTGCATATTGCAGTAGGACTCTGCCCAATGCAATGTTCATTAAAGTTTTGTATTTCAGCACTAATGCATGTGTCATTTTCTTCAAGGGTTCAAATTAAATTTCCTCAACAGTTCCCTTCCCTATTTTGATTCTTTCTGGTACAGTTACTCAGCACTAAACATGAAACAAACAGTAAATAATATGCAGGAAAATTCCGGAGTTGCAGATGGTGTGGTTCCACTTGTCTGATCATAATTTAAGATTCTAAATGGACCTGAAATTATCTACAGGTGTCAGCCATTCCCATGAAAGTCTGTGTGAGAACTGCTTTAAAGAAAAAAAGTAAAATAGAAAACAAATTATGTAAGTGCTAAGATAATGATGGGTAGATTGCTTGCATTGCACACAAACTCTCATCCTTGCTCTCACCCCAAACATGATCTGAACTCTGGAACTTTAAAACTCAGTTTGACTAACTGATACATATACACATTCCATTATATATACATATATTTTTTTTTTTTCACTTCTTGAATTACTCCAAAAGCAGAACACAAGAAATAGAGAACAAGATATTTGTCTATATCTAAAGCAGCCCAAGGCAGGACAGAAAAGAAATATGCAAAAAAAAAAAGCGCAAAAATATTATCTTTTTAATCTCATAAATTTTGAGGTGAAATTGCACATTCACGGAAGATCTCTGGTCAGTTATGTAACTTCAGAACTCAGTCTTCATATATTTGGGTCATATATGAGTCTGAATTTTAAAATCTAAACTTTTTGTGAGTTTTCAGTGAACTTGTGAGCTCATCATTGTGGCTTAAGCTTGGCAACCCAATAGAACTTTCCACCTGTCTCAAGTTAGACATGAGCTTTCACTTTGCCTTTGGAGAAGCACCTGACATTTAGCTGTTCATAGACTTAACATAATTAGCCTCTACAGAAAAGATGTAGACTCTATGAAACCATTTGCCCCTGCCTTATTTTTGTGTGGTTGCATCATTTGGAAGAGACTTTTTTTGTTATCTACCTACATGGTTTTCTGGTAAGTGAAATGAAGAAAATTTAACAGATATCAGAGGAGTTTAAAACCATAAGTATGTGTTCTGTTTTTCTGCACATTACCATTATCCAAGATTAAGTCCATATTTACATATATTTTCTTTCTCATGTAAGAGATTAGTATATCTAAAAATTATAACTATATTTTTTGCAGTTCATCTCAGCTACAGAAATAGCAAAACCCAAGGGAATAATTTCAATACAGTCAAGAAATTTGCCTTGTTATATTGTCTTGGTTTGAGACAATTAAAGGAGAATACTCTGGAATGAGGTTGTTTCCTTTTAAGGGTTCCAACAATCCCTTTCCCACCAACAAAGAGCAAATACTAATAAATGAAAGTGGAAAAAAACCCAGTTTATTAATAAACAGAACACCAACAGGCAGGGAGTTAAAAAGGTAAAAAACTGCTAGATATCAAACTGCTAAATCCCAAAACCGCACTGGAACAAAGGGAGACCTGAAATGCTGGAAATACCTGTTCCCAATATGAGGCCTGGTGGGATGGCCTTGGGTTGGTAGGACAAAGGGGCAAGATGGTGTCAGATCCTTTGTGTGAAGGCAGGAGCCTCATAGAGCAGTTCCAGCAGCAGATGAATGCCTGATGGCTCATCCGGAGTCAACCTCCCCCCTACAGTGAGGCAGAGCAGGGCAGGCAGGACCAGGCAGAGCAGCTGAGCTGGAGACACTTCTTGTCTCTTCTCAGCTGACAGTGACTGAGGCCAGAGTGAGGCTACTTCACTCCACTGTTGTCAGTACAATGCCCATGGCTTCAGACAGGCAGCTGTGGAATTTGCCCTTAAAGCAGCTCAAACACCATTAAGGCTTTCAGAGCCAAGGAAAAGGGGAAAAAGACCCCTTAAAAACTGAAAAGAGAACCCAAAACCAAAAGAAAATACTTTGCCTGAACAAAGACTAAGCAGCCAGCGAAGCAAAGACTACGCCACGAAGAACAGTAAAAGTCCTGGGCGCAGAGATTTTTAAAATGCCCGCAGAGAGTAAGACCCCGCTGTTGCAGGGTCTTAAAGATACAGCAAAAATTTCTGGATGCAGATAGATACGGAATACAATAACATTATGAATTACCCCAGGACAGATATCCAGAGCGTTTGCATCAAAACTGCACAATGGTAGGAACAAGCTGCTGACACAGCTGGTACTGAAGATGCAGTTGTTTCTGTATGAGACAGCTAACAATGAATACGCTTCAGTAATTGAGTCTGGGTAAGTTTTAACATACTTACCCAAAACTTATCTTGGGTCTCAAAACTTGTGTTGGAAAGGGCATATAAACTCTCAAGATTTATGAGGCTTTGTCCATTTGCTTTTAATGGAAATACTATACCAGAAACCTTCTCTCAGCTGCAGCACTTTCCCCTTTGGTGTAGTTATGGTCACAGCTGGCAGGGGCGCTGGTGGCTCCTGGTGGGCAGGGTGGGTGCGATGATTCCCCCACAGCTGCATGGTCCACACCAGTGCAAATTCAGGGATCACACGGTAATGGCAGCTTGACTGAGATGGGAAGGGATGGAAAAAGGGCCTGCTTTACAAACGCCCCAGAGGCAGCCGATCCCAGTGCCCCAGCAGGACTCTTGGAAGCAGCAAGCTGGAACGGTAGGACCTCCCGGCAGGCAGAGGGTGAAAAGCTACTGTGTAGCACAAACCTGGAGCAATGGCAGAGGTATGGTGGAGGTTGGGCAGTAGCAGTCCAGCTCCTGAATGCAGTAAAGGGTCTTCAGGATGTTCTTGCCAGTGCTGGCTGGTTCTTCGGATCCTGGCTGTGTGGAGGGTGGGGGCAGCCCTCTGGCGGGAAATGAGGGCGGTTCCGGGTCCTGGCAGGGCATGCACTGGCTCTGGGCTTCCCGACAGCAAAGCAGCAAAAGAAGTCCAGCCGGTAAGCTCAGTCACAGTGACAAAGAAAACAAAAGCAAAAAGAAGCAGGCAAAACCCACAGAAACAGCAGGATCCCTGGTCAGAGATACCGGCCATGTGTGTCCAGTCCAACTTCCCGCCAGAAGAGAGAAGACTGCCTCTCCCCTTGCCCCCAACTCCCCCTGGAAACCCCAGCTCAGCTTCCATTCATTGCAACAGCCCCAGAGCCAGGGAGGATAGCGGGTGGGGTGGGGACAGCAACCACCCCTGGGCACAAAACAAACCAGATCAAAGACCCCAAAAATGGCATGGGATAATAAACCATCCCCAAGACACTGCTTTGGAAGGGCAACTGATGCTGTTGTGAAGAAGTATAGGTAAGCAGAGGAATTTACATGGAGATATTACAACAATTATCTAAAATTTATCATGTATTATATGTTTCAGTTCTTGCACCATCAGATCCCTTGCCTGAGTAGTCATAGCATATGGTGATAGATGAAGCTTGGTAGGCTGGAAGTTCACTTTCTCAGTGGAACATAGATGACGGATAATGACTGAAGTAGTGTTGGTAGTGTAAGTCACATTGTAAATATCAGTCTGAATATATGATCTGAAGAAGCATCTTTGGTATTCATGCAGTTCCCTTGAACAGAACCTTGTTGGGCTGCTTGAAGAAACAAATTAGCTAAAGGAAGCATAACATAACTTCTCAGTGCTGAACAGTATTTTGTATGGTCATTGCATGGTGCTTAAAATCTTATCTGTGGTACTCAAAGACAAAAATGTCTATGTATTTGCATGTCTGCATAATATCAAACATAGAAAGAACTCATTCTTGTAGATGTATACATAAATTGAGAGGGTAAATCATTTGCATGTTGAGGACTGGAGAAGAACAGAAAGAATTGGGTTTTTACAATGTGAAAAATATAGATGAGTTGACACAGTGCAACCTACAGCTTCAGGAAGCTTGCTTCTTAATGAAGGTATTTCACTGATATAGTCTTCTTCCCTTTTGTCTTCTGAAAGCAAAATAATTTTGTTTTGGAACCTTAGTTTGTCTACCTCTTCTTCTAAAAGTGTGTTTTGGCACTGGACACACAATGTAATTGAGTATAAAAAAGGGATTATGTTGTACTCTAAATCTGCCCAGGGAGAGAATGCATATATATATACACACATATATATATACACACACATACACATATACAAATACAGTCTATTCCTCTAATTTGTTAACTTTTAGGAAAGAACCTACTTCTCTGTGAAAATTAGTGTGAAGAGCAGATAGATTAAAAGAACCTTTGGTCACCTGTGGTACTTCTCCATAAGAGGGGAAAAGAGAATATAATTTGCTTGGAATAATTTGGTTCCTGTCTGCTTGAATTTCCAGTCATTGGCATGTTTTCTGTCAGTGCACCATAATGGAATACTAATACAGGTAGTGTGGGCTATGCAATGTATATTCAGTAGTGCACAGAGGTAAATACTTTATGTGCAAGTTCTAAACTTTAATTTGTAGTTAACACAACTGAATTCTATTGTTTGACCTCTTATATATATCTTTTCAAATTAAAAAATACCAAATGCTGCAGTTTTCAAATATAATTTATTGTATGTTGGTGAAACAGAAATGGCATTGGTGCAATGTCTTTATGCTGTACTATTTGTAGGACATGTATGTTGGCACACACAAAAAATATACCAATGAAAGAAACTAAGTGACACTTGCCCTTGTGATTTTCATTATTTGAAAACTTTTTCTAGTCACAAGGGAGTCCAAGCCAACTAAAGTATGTCACATAGTAGAAAATATGGTGCCACGTATCACTAATTTAATTTGAGAAACAATCTAGGAGACTATCTTTTCTTGGAATTATTGCAGAAAAAAATTATGAAACCAATGTAAAGCATTCAAGAGTACCATAATACACAATCTCAAGACCAGCTCCAGTAGAAGTCTGTAGACTGTAGTAAGCAAAATATTGATTATTATTTAAAGATTATTTTTGGATGAAGGTTGTGTTTTAAAATTTGGTTTTGTCGTTCAAGTCCAATATAGACTTGCAGCTGTTTTTTATTCATTACTCTGCTAATTAGCTTGTAGGCTCCCAAGGGAAAATTAACATACTTATACTGAGATGTGGTGCATTTCAAGGTATTTGGCAGTACCTAAGAAAGGCATTGTGAAAATAATTCAATTAAAAATGGGAGAGAGAACTGCAGATGTTTTATCAGTCTTGAAATAAGCCTCCACATTGAGATACAACTGCTAGAGCACCATGTTCCAGAAGCTGTTCTTTAAAAGGTTCTTCAGAGACTTCAATATTCAGAGGAAATAATCTTCCCAGTGTGAGGAAGGATTTGCATTAGATTCTAGACTGTAATACTTTGAAATACTTTGAAACTATAAAGTGTTTTAAAGGTCACTGTTTTAACAATATGCTTTTGTACTTCTGGATTATGATTTATTATTATGTGTAAACCTAAGGTTTTCCAAGTGATCACTCATGATTTTCCCAAGTTGGATTTCAGGAGCATTTAATCACATTATGTAGATTGGATAACTGATCTTTTTATGGAGGATAATTGCACCATGGTAATACTTGCCAGTACTATCACAAAAAAACTACCTGTTAACTGAGTGTAGCTCTCATTTCTGAGAAAGAATGATAATGCATGGTCAGCCTCAGATCAATAGGACTCTGTATCTCTGCCAAGATGCTTTCCAGTGTTCAGTCAGTCCCAGCATGTGCTCGGGCCTGGGATTGTTCCTTCCCAGCTTCAAAATTTTGAAACAGAATACGACTGTAATCTCCCGCAATTCTGGCATCAAAGAAAAAATAAAAAAAGGGGCCAATTTAATTTTTATTTCTGTCTCAACACTGTTTGTCAGATGAGGGGAGGGGTTGCACATGTGCCACTTGCAGGAGTCAACTAGGAGAAGATAGGAGAAAGCCTTGTCTCTGGGGAGACTTTGCCTGGCAAGCATCTCATGTCTCACATGGGACAGGCAGTCAGCAGGGAACACCTAAGACACTGTACCCTCCAGAGAGACTTCTCCAGTCAGATGGTGAAAGGTCTCCACCAATGGACTGCAGTGGAAGGCTGGACTGGGCCAATGGTCTCCTGTTGTGGAGGGCGGTGAACCCCCAACACAAGGACTCTCTGCACTCCCGTGGAAGAGCGAGCATTGAGTGCATCAAGGCCTCAAACCATTACCAGGAGAAAGAACCCGTGAGCAAACATCCCTGTTCTTAGGGCAAGAAAGAGACTCACCCCCAGCATGCTTTGCTTCTTGCGTTAATCTTTTGTACTCCATTGGCCCTTCCCCTTTGTTCCACCCCTGAGCCCTCAGATGATTGGCCCTGATGTTCTACCCCGCCCCCTACCTTTCCTACCCGACTCCCTCTGACTTCCTGGGTTCTTCCTCCCTGACCCCCTTTGTGGAAAGACCAAATAAAGATCTTCCTGTGGACCTTCATATGAGAACCCCATTTCTTCTCTCCTGCATTGCCTGGACAGAGGGCTGAAACCAGAAGCTCTTTTAAGAGCTGAAGACGGTGGCTCCGGAGGACACGGCAGGTGTCCCCTGTGTGCCCAAAAGTGTGCTCCCTGCGAGACGCTTCTCTGGGAAGGTCACGGCACCCTGACCACCTCCGCCTGTCGTGACATCCTGTCAGCAGGTGGACTTTGGGGGAACTGGGGGTATAAAAGTAACTGCATCACAAGCTTTTGGTCTCTTTTTTTTGCCCTGGCTCAGCCTGCTTTTTGGCTCTTTTGCCGTCATTTTTGCCCTTGCTGACCCTTGCTTCATTGTGTTGGGTTATTCCAGGGTTTTGCAGATAAATGGGCTTAAGGCTCATAGTATTAGGAAAAGATCTTGTTAACTGAGAGAAGTACAAAACTTCTATGCATATCGGTTGCTTCAGGGCTCACAACGCTGAAATTGAAGTGCTTCTCTGAAAAAGGGGTGTGTTAGAATTCCCTGATACACTTTTTGTGTTAGATTTAATTTGCAGTAATTATGACAGATAAAAAACCTAAGCTGCAAAGAAGGCATCAGTTCCCAAAACAAATTTCAAAATACAGTGTTTTATATGCACAAATGGTTACTGATTTGTACAGCATACTGAAAACTACAATTTGTTAGCTTTGAAAATAGTCTACTGAGACTGATCACAATGCAAAATGCCCATCTTTATAACAACATGTTAAAATGCTTAAATCATCATCTGGAAGGACTGTTTAGTTCTTTTGGTACAGTTAATACAGAAGCTAATTTTAGGGATGAAGGACCAGTCATACGAAAACTGCCCAAGACTGTAGTGAAAATAACTAGACTTGAACATTACAATTTGGAACAGTCAATAGAAGAGGAAGTGTGAATGATGTGCAAGAGTAGCCACAAATCCTGTAGAAACCATGATCCTATTTCTGCCCAGGGTTAGGGAAAGGTGGAGACAAAAACTGGCTCTTAAGAGTATGGGAATAAATCCAGACAACACACTGAACTTCAGCTTGTGATCTCAGCATATGAAAATGATTCACCTTAGTATATTACTATTTTTAAGGTCACATTGGACTGATTCTTTAACATATCTCACAGAAGGAGCTGAGGCTGGGTCTGGGGATTTATTCAGTGGTATCTGGGAGCTGCAGATGTTCTGCCTTCTACATTGAGGCTTTTTCAGTTGGTTAAAGTACAGCCTTAGAAAGATTCTACTTTGAAGCCAGCAGTCTTTAGAAAAACTCACACTTTGTCATAGCAGAGTATGCTTGATGGTATTACTTGTCAGGTTTGAGGTTGATGGATAACCCTACAGTATCATATTCCTATAAAATAGACAAGTATTGACTCAGGTACTCAGCTGGTTAAAAGTATGTTGGCTACAACAAATTATGTGTTTTCATTTCAGCTAGGAATAGACCTTAACTTTCCCCAAGCTACTCCTCAGACAGTTTCAATTTGTCGTTACCTGAAACTGTCTGCAGTGGAAAATTCTGACCTCTCTCTCAAACCTTCTGTCCTAGTTTTGGCCAGGTCCTCAGTGTTAGTTGATACCATCTCATGTCATTGCCAGAGGTGAGGGAAAGGGACCGTGTCTGGCTTCCAAGAAGAAGGGCATGGCTTCCAGTAGTAAAAACATGGCAGCCATTTTTTCATTGTCTTGGCCGATGGTGAGCATTTTTGTGTGTGAATCACCCTCACTTTTCTACACTTTTGGTATTAATACTATCACTGTTACTGTTCATTGTCTTATCTCATTGCTCTTTCCAGTAAATTGTTCTTATTTCACCTAATGGTATCTGCTTTTTGTGCCTTCCATTGGAGGTGGGGGGAGGGGACCAGCTCGTGGTCTCTTTAGTGGGAGTATTAAGTTGGGGAATACCATTCCTAAACCACAACAGCCTAAATTGGTGCTCAGTGTAGGGCACAAAGAGTTGAAATAATAACAGATCTGCCCACAGAGGGCTGGAAAAAAAATTTGATGTAAGCATTTGTGTGTTAGGTACAGAGCCACTGGTCACAATCTTGCTTGATCTGTTCATGTGGGTGTGGTACCTAACCCTGTATGTATATGTACTCTTTGTGATGAAATTTTTCAAAGTAGGAAGGAATTCAAGACTGAATCAGTTTGCTTAGTGAGGGATGAAGAGGCAGCAGGGCCCTCACAACTGGAGGAAGAGGCAGGGCCATAGATAATCAACTGGTTCCTGTCCCTGGGTGAGCAGTGAGATACATGCAAAGATTTCAACCACCAGCCAGGTGAATCCCTGGTGATCTGCCTGCTCTGATGCTGGGATATTGTGGCCCACAATATGAAGCTAGGTGGTAGTGAAGCCATGCAACTGGGATTCCTGTCCCGGGATGTGGGCATTGACAGGGGTATTGAGAAGAGGACAGAAAGTCTCAGCCTCTGAAGGCTACCGGGAGTACTAAATTAGAGAATATCGTTTGTAAACCACAACACTATCCTAAGTGTTTTTTGTTAGTTTCTTTTTCTTTTGGCTTTTTTCCTATTACTTTTCTGCTTCTGTTTGATATTTCAAAGATCTTTTCTCTCCCTGCTTTGTTTAAAATTCTTTAAGTTTCACAATATGTGAAGTAGCTTAGGCTGAGAAATGGAAGAGGGATGTAATAGTTCCACAAATGTTGTTTACCTCAGTACATCACTCTTCCTTTCCTCTTCTCTTTTTGTATTGTTTTGTCTTGAAATATATTCTTTTATTGTGTGGCCAGCTAAAAATGCTTTATAGGATTATGGGCTGATTTGTGAAACTTCTAGAGGGGAAAATTTTACTTAAACACAAATGGTCAAGCAGCAGATTTCAAATTATACAAGCAGATAAACATACCTTTAAGCCTATAAATGTTGTTTCTATAAACTACATGATAAATATTTTTAGAGGTCAAAGTTCTGAAGGGAAAAAAACCAAACCAGATATTTTCCTTGGGATTTTTTTTCTTCTTCTTTAGTCTCTCCTTCACCAGGTTTGTGGTTCTTTTTTCATAATGAATCTACACATCTCTATTATTTCTGGAATTTTAAACATATTGTGGACTTTCAAAGGACAAACTAAAATTAACTTTACAGAAACAAATCCTATAGGTATTCCAGTTTCAAATAGAAGTGAGAAGGTGCATGAATTTCTCTAAAAATGGGAGAGGTACATTGATGACAGATAACTAGTGAACTATCCTTGCTGACTTTTTTCTGCAGAACATTAATTCTGCAGGCATCTTAGAATTAGAGAATAATTCAGGAGGTCTCTAGTCTACTTTACTTCTCAAAAACTCCAAGGAGAGAAGCTGCACAGATTTGCTGGACAACCTGCTTACTGTGTAGTTTTTGTTGTGATATAAAAGTCCTCCTTGTTTCATCTTGGAACTTCCCATTTTCATTTTTGATCAGTTCTTCTCATTCTCCCACCAAACACCTTGAGAAAGAGCCCAGACCTATCTCTTCAGTGACCTACCTGTAGGTATTGAGGGACTGCCATCAAGTTCCCCAGAAGCTTTCTCTTCCCCAGGATAAAAAAATCTCTGGTCCCTCAGCTTCTCCTCACAGAGCGAGTGCTCCAGCCCCACCCCTTCTGGCAGTCCTCCACTGAATTTGGCCCATTTTAACAACATCCTTCTTTACAGAGGGGATCAAAAATTGGATGGAGTATTCTGTGTTCTAAGGAAAGGGAAACAATTTCTTTCCCTCCATCTACCAGCTACATTACTGCCTACAGCCCAGTGTGCTATTGGTCTTCTGTGATGCCAGGGTATTTTGATAGTGAAATCCCACTTAGTTCTACAATGATCAATTAATGATTAATGATTAATTTTGTACAAGTGATGTATTAATGTTCTTAGATCAGTGTAAAAAAAAGAAAACTAAAACTATTTTAGAAAGTCCTATTACTTCTTCCCAGAAACCTAGCTTCCAAAATAAGAAACAACCAGAGATCATACCATTTTCCTACTGTGGAAATCCCATGTAGTTGCATATGTGTTTAGAACAAGTAGAAAAAACAGAACCATTTTTGTCATTGATGGGTCTTTGCTATATTGTTCATTTCTTTATATCTCCCTTTTATGAAGTTACCTGTCAAGGTTTTCTTGGGTCTGGGGTCTTCAGTGAGACCGGGAGCAGTTGTTAGTTGTAAGTTGTAGTTTAAGAATACATTAGTCTCGAAGGCAAAGAGTTCAGAGTATCAAGTCCGTGCTAAAGCTTTCTGGCAAAGTCCCAAATTGAAGCAGCAGCAGCAGTTCCCTGGCACAGAGTCCCAGCGGCAGCAGCCCCGCACTTTTCTTGTTGTTCTCATTGTAGATGTTGTTGATGTTGTTCTTGATGATGTTGTTCTTCTTGATGTTTTTCTTGTTGTTCTTCTTTTTCTTGCTGTTCTCACCCCAATACAGGGGTTTTTATCCATAAATCATAAATCCAGATTCATATCTATATCCATAAATCATCCAATCAGCTAAGAACACGATTCTAAAACATTCTTTCTGCACCAGTCTCAAACTTAATTCTAAAAGTATGAAACACTACGAAATGCTACGAAGGTAGTGTCAGTCCTTACACAAAATCCATGCACACAGCATATCTATCCACGCAAAGAGTTCTATCTTGTTCTATCTAGAAATGCAAGCAATGTTCTGCTATGTTTTTATTATGTCTGGAGCTAAGTTACTGAACTTTAAACTAGGTTTTAGGGCTTTAGGGCCTTTTCTAGCTAACACAGTCTCTTAAGGCACTTAGAATATATTTCTACTTACTTAAAACTAAAACTTACACTTCTATTTCATGTCTGTGTGGCTTAATATATTTTAATTTCTCTAAAGGCTTTAATTCAATCCCCCTCTCTCTAAGGAACTCAGGGAGGCCTGTATTTCATGCATTCCAACATCTCCTACTCTCCTTAGAACCATGTAGATTCCCTTAATAGCTTTACAGCATATCACTCAATGCAAGGGAGGTAGAACTGAACTCCTTACTCAGCCAACACCCTAATCGATCTAATTGTTTCAGTGCCACTGCTGAATTAAGATGTGGCAAAAAGAGAAATACTGAGAACCTTTTTCCAAAACCCCAAGGTTCAAAATCATCTTTGCAGTCTGGCTTATGTTGATTGATAGGTCTTTTACTTCCATGTTTCACAGACATTTTTGCACTGGGTGTTAGCAGAGTAAGTTTCATACATTAGCTAAAGTCACCCAAACATTTGCCTTAGGCTGGCTAACTGGCAAAGCTGTATTACTAAAACCAAGCAAAACAAACAAAGCAAAATACAAACTTAACATTTGACTGCGTTCTATGTTTCGCTAAAGTGATCTTTCGGCAAAGTCTCTTTTCTCAAATTTTAATTTTTAAATACATTTCCAAGAATATTTCTTCTTGCTTAAACATTACTCAATGGTGAAGTATAAAGGTATTTCATGTACACTCAGTTGTTTAAAATTGGGACATCTTCTGAATTTTTAATAAATTCTTCCTTACATTCATCTCTAAGAATGGGAAGACAAGGACTATCTTCTCCTTCGTGGCCTAGCACAACTAAAATTTTCATTGCCTCAAACCTTTTGAAATATTTAGGGAGGTAACACAGACTACATCATGCTTTTGCCAAAAGACCTCTACGTATCTTTATACTGATATAAAGTTTAAGGTTTACAGTTCTGGCAAATAAAATAAAATTATGGCCAGTGTCCCTTAGGGAAATGAAAAAATTTACTATTATTTTAAAGTCCAAATCGTTGAGACTCCAGATGTGCTGTTTAAGCAGGTGAAAGTCCATCAGCTGAAAATGTTGATCTTTGACTTCACTAAATGTCCTTTTGAATCCTGGAACAGGGGATAACTGAAGAAGGTTAGTAGAGACACAGTATTATGATGATAACATAAAGCTTCTTTTAGCAAATTGTCTTTGTAAGTTTTCAGACACAACTGTGTCTTGGCAGTTCTACTTCTGTTCTTGTTTTGACTACAAAGCCGTATGGTAACTTCTTCTTTCACCAGGTCTCAAATTTTTGGAGGCAGTCAGTGTTTGGTCAGATGAACAGGTGACTATTTTGAACCTGTTAATAAAAACATAGGCATATCTCCTCAAGTTAATGAATCGTTTAGGCTTAGATGTGGTACACTTAATTGGGAATTTAGATTTTATACTATTTAAAAAAAAAATTTAATGTAAATACTGCATTATTCAAAATGATTTGTTATACAAATCTCTAATGTACACATGGCACTATTTGAATATTCTTAGGGCATTAATTCTTTTTGTTTTTAAAAGTGAGATGTATGTCTCTTATGCACATGAAAAATATCAAGAAGAACAATATACATAATGAACAAAAGACTTACAGTAGCTCGAAATTAATCAGATAATAAACATGATTAGTAACACATATGAGATTAAATGATTACTAACTACTAAAACTCTGCACCAACATCTTAGAATCTGCAAACAGCTAATAAACCTCAAATCGGTGAAAAACTGGACAACCATCTCCGGATCATGATTCTCCAAGCTCACTTTAAAATTGACTCAGCTGTCATATTGATAGGGTCAAATTGTTAAGTCAAAAGGTGACTTGAATACTGTCTTAATGCAGAAAACATCTGAGTTGTTGGCAAACTTTCTGTCCAGGAAGAGAGTCAAGGCTTGGCCAGGGCTCAGGCTCTTAAAACAGGAAGGATATATTTTAATTCATTTTTAAAACAAAATTCTTAATAATAGCAGCTATGAAATGCCTAAAGCACAGCAAGCTTTTTGAAACAAGAGAAGGAGTTAAAGAACAAGAAAAATCCTGTACAGGAACAGCTGTAGAACTTGTCTAAGGAGATGTATTTGCAGTTAGAAAACAAAAGAGATCTCAAAATGACATGTGTCTTAACAGTAATTACACAAGATGGTAAAGCATATGAACAGTCGGCTATAAATATAGTAATAATACCTTATGAATAATACCTAGGATAAAAGTCAGTGAATTCACATCATGTAATCAATACATCAACAGTAACTATCTTAGAAAGTTAAGATAGCATTTTTCTAAACAAAGTAAAACATCAAAACAACTTAGTATTAATGACAGCCACTATTTTTTGGTGTTACTTATAAAAGATAAAAATAGTAGAACCTTCTCTGACAACAAGGATATAGTGAACTGCATCTTCTTTCTTCACAAACAGATGTTTATCAGTGTGTCACCAGAGCTGTTTCAGTGGCAGTTGCTTTGTCTCTCTAAAAAAATAGCTATATATATTGCAGTTTAGATAAACAATGTTTTAACAAAACTTAGAACAATTTGTATTAAACAAAACTTGGACTCAGAATAAATAAATTTTGACAGAGAGGAACAATAAACTTAACTTTAACACTATCAACACTAAACTGATATGAAATTAAATATTCAATATCTATAAAAATTTTAACTTGTTTTGATTCTATTAACACAAAAGGCACTGAGAATTCGAACAATCTGCAATGAAAATAACAACATGAGAGATTTACTGGAGGAATAAAAGGAGCATACAAGGTGTATTATGATCTTATAAAATTTAGTCTTGAAAAAAGCCCACGGGAGCCACAAATTCTGTATATGTAAAAATATACTAAAATCATGGTCAAGACTTCGTCTGCGTGGTAAGCTTGCCACAGGCTAATTATTTCCAAATTCCCAAAAGCTACTGCACATCAAATTCAAAGTTATAGGACCTAGTTAAAAGCTCAAAATTGCTGTAAATAACCCTGGATATATTAAGTTTTAATTATTTTAGTAGAATCTAACAACATTATAACTATGCCATGGGACACACAGTTTGAAATTCCTCCAGTAAAAACTGTGAAACTGGAAATCTCATTATTCTCTAAAAACACTAAGTTGACTTTTAAAAAGGTATATAAAAGCATCAAGGCATTCAAGAAAACAGTAAGTCATGGCTTTAGCAAGTTGGACAGGACCTCGGCGCCCTTGCCCCAAACGCCGAGGCGGGGCACTGAATTCCCCCGCAGGCGGAGAGGGAGCGGAGGGGCTGATGCCGCCCCGCTCCGCCGCCCAAAGCGGAAAAGGAGCGGGGCGGGGGGCGCAGAACCGGCCCGCTCCAGCGCCATGACACCTGGACGGCTCACGCCAAGCCTCCACCCCCCGCCACCTACCCCCCGCGGAGGGGTAAAACGGAGAGAAAAAACCCACAAAACAAACCCTTAAAATCACACACGGCAAAAAGGAAAGGACACTAAAACAACCGCAGAAAAGGCTGCATAGCTTAAGTTGCCTGAGGCTTTTTTCTCCGTGCGCCCCTGGAACCACCCTCGCCGCCGGCCGATCGCCTCCCCCAGCTTTCCGCGGTGCGACCCCGGCCGCGCGGAGGCGGGGCTGATCTTGGGACGGAGGACCTAGATCGAACTGCTTTTCAGAGTTAGAATCGTTATCTTGATCCTGCATTTCCGTGCTCGGTGTAAAAGCTTCGGACCCCTCCTGCAAAAATTCTCTTTTTTCCCCCAAACTGTACCCCCCTCGGGGGTGTGGGGACACAGACCCCGCTCCCAGGGCTCAGGCACACAGAACCCTGGCTCTCGGGGGACACGACCTCCCGCGCGGCTCCGCCAAGCGCTCCCGCTTCATCCCGCCGGGGGCCGCTCCGCTCCAGCCGCAGGGGGCGGCTCCCGCTGCCGTCCCCAAGGGCGGTCTGGGCAGCTCGCGGTGTCCCGAGTGCCATCCCTCTGCGCGCTCCCGCGCCGCGCGCCCACCTCACTAGCGTTTGAGTTCCCATCTCCCTTCTTTTTTTTTTTTCTTGGGGCTCAGCCGCTCTGCCTCGTTCGGCGCTGTCGCTTCCCCCGCCTCCTCCTCCAGTGCGCCAGCGGGGCTGCCGGCGCCTGATGGCGAAGGGGACCTGGCGGCGGTTGTCTTTAAATGGGGGGCAATAAGTCTTGGTCTGTCCTGGTCTCTTTCCCGCTCTCCTTTTCGGAGTTGGAAGCGGCCAGCCCTGGCGCGGGAGGGTTCGGTCCTGCGGTCGCCGCGGTAGCGGTGGCGAAAGGGGCTGATGCTGCGACGGCGTCTGCCGGCGGCGCCGGCTGTGTCCCGGAACCGGGCTGTCCTGCTGCCAGCGGCGGCGCTGGGGGCATTACCAAAGCTACGGGCTGGGTAGATCGGTCGTTAAAAACTTCGGTAAGTTTTGGGACTGCACGAGAATTACTTTTTAGGAGAGATTTGAACTGCTCATAAAGTTCCCTCTGATATTTAGATATATCATGACCCCTTCTTATAGATTACTTCAGAGCTCACCTTTCCACGAAGTAGGTGATTGTTTTCACGGTTCCTCTCCAAGCCGTCCCGCGTGCTGTATTTTCTCTATTTCCTTTAAATAGATGTTCGAGAACCGTGTCCTCCTTCCTTTCAGGAGAAGTTTATATCCCGGGAATCTGTTTTCGTCCTAACAGCCTTTTAAATCAGTCCTCTGAAGAAGCCTCGACCGTAGCTATTTTTAGCTATTATTGCTACTGAAACGGAGCACCATTTATTTTACTGATAATCAAGAAATATGGTAAAAGTTCTGAAGTGCTTCCGTAAGCACCCGTATTTGGATCACCAGGATTGTAGCTCTTTGATTCTCAGAAGTCTATGATGGTTCATAGGTTATGAACCCACTCCTTTTTATTGTAGTATGTATTTCTGTGCATATGCACAGAAATGCTTACAGAATGACAGTATTATATATTGTTATGGTTACAACGCAAGGGAGTGGAGCTTCAGGGTTGAATATTCAATACCACCCACATCACAGTTTGGGGCGGGGGGGATTGGTTTCAACAGGGAAGGCAGAGGGGCTGGAAGTGGAAGGGTCGTGGCTCTCTTTTAGCCCAGACTGGAGAGAAGAGAGCATGCAGGACCAAGGGTCCTGTGAATGTATGGCTGCTCAGTACTGAGATAAAGCTTTTACGGCTACTGAGGGTGCAATAGTTGCTGTTTCAGAGGGAAGGAGACATCCCAGAGCAGGTCTGTGGCGGTCTTACCTTCTTTTTCTTCTTGTTAGAGTTGAGATTAAAGACGAGAGATGGTATTTCTTGTTTGGACTCAGATGTTTATTAATTCTTATCTATGTTACAGACTCATGAGTTGTGAGTTCCAGCTAACTAAATGAAAAATGCCCCCTATCTTCTTCTCTACAAGGTCTTTTACGTGCAAACTATCCAATTAAGAAGTGACCCCTAAATTATTTCTATTTTCAAGCCAATAACCAAAAACTCGAAGTCGGCACTGCAGACTTCCTTGTCCAATTACAGAACACCACCCAAAAGGCATGAAGAAGAAGCTGAAGAAGAAGAACTAGCCAACACCTAAAAACCTCCATCAAGCAACCTCATCTTGCTTTATATATATTATATTATTCTAAAACGTTAAACCCTAAGTTTTCCACCCTGTGATATTACACACCTGTATTTAAACTACACACCCCTAATCTCAGTGCTATCACTCAATTTTGGAAGCCTTCTCCACGGCCTCAGGTCAAATGCAGTGCTTTTCTGAGGGTCAGTGCCCTCAGCACAGAAAGCCTAAAATTCTCAGTAACCAGCCTTCCAACACAGGTCGGTGTCACCTCAGGGCCATTCCATCTGGACCTGTTTTGGAGCAATTTTTTAATACCCACACCCTGCTGCCGCAGAATGAGCGTTGGAGCTGCTCCGGAACCACACCCCTCTCCTTTCCCCGCCCCACATTGTGAGGAGCTGCCGCAGAGCCACACTGGAACGCTGCTACCACCGTTGCTTCTGTGCTGCCATCCCCGGGGGGGCGGGGAGAGAGCCCCTGCACTCACACCACTCACCACTGGTGTGCCACGGTGGGAGCGAGAGCCTGTACCTGCATTGCCACTGTCGGATGCAGCTTACTGTCAGTGTGATTCCTGCTTTGGATGAAATAGCTTCCCAGGTAGCTGTTTTGACCCTATTCCCTGTGGTTTGTCTGGTCAGGGAAAGGTGTTAAACCATGGGAACTTGTTTGTCATATTGTTTCTCTTTGTCCTCTTGGCCCACACCATCAAGTGCAGGAGCCCCTATGCCATCTTGGTTTTGCCCTAGGAGGAACCAGGTGATATCTTGCTTTTGTTGGTTGAACCATTTCTCTCTTTCTGCACTTTTTTTTTTGTTGAGTTTATTGCTATTTTTTTTAGTAAATTGTGACTCTAACATATAATCTCTCTGCTAAGTTTAATTTCCCTGCTAAGTTTTTTAAATGACCCCATATGTATACAATGATTTAAGTGGGCAAATGTGTTTCAGCATATTATGTCAACATTTCCTAGAATACTGTAACATTATAATACATGCAATTTAATACAGAATATATCATCTGTATCACTACCCTTGCTACTAACTGCAGAAAGAATAGATTTCAAATTGCAGCTGTTGTGTATTGAGTATCGTTATAATCTTTTATTGCTTCTAGTCAGAGAATTGAAAGGAACACAAGAAACTACCAAAATTCCATGTTGTCTCTAATTTGATATTTTAGCTGCAAAATCACATTTTAGAAAACAGAAAATGGTACATAGTAGGATTTTAATTGTGAATATATTATTACTAGTTATTTATGATTATTATGCTGTGTTGTGTGAAGTTATAAAACTGTCCTTGCGCTTAGACAACATTTCAGGACTCCATTTGCAGCATGTCACAAGGTAGTGTAGTGTATCATGGTTTAGGAATAGTACTCCACAATTTAGTGTTCACACTGTAACTCCAAACCACACTGCCACTTGCTTACTCCCCATCTCCCCATCCTCCTTTCCCCTGTGGCAGACTGGAGAGGACAATTGGAGACACAAAATTGGAGCAGGTTGAGATAAGAACAATTTACTGGAAACAACAATGAGATAAGAAAACAAACAGTAACACCAACAATACTAATGACAGGATAGTAGAAAAGAAACATTATGTCTCCCCACAAGAGACAATATCTGACCACTCCCTGCACCACACTCTACCTGAAGAGACCCCTTCCCCTGGCAATGACATGAGGTCCTATAGAATAACCTCCAGGTCCTAACCACACCACTTCATGCCTACTGCAAAAATTAACCCTGTCCTGGCCAAAACCAGGACAAAAGCAATGCTCCTGACCTTCCTTATGTAAGTATGTCCCCACAGGCTTGTGAATAATCCAAGTGATTTGATTAAGTTTATTAGGCAATTTACATCTTTGAAGCTGTGTGTCTGGACATTTGCTTGTATTGGATTTGTTGAATTCAAACCCTTCTTTTGTAAAAACACAACTAAAGAAGCCCCTGAATATGCTCAAATATAATGAAGTCTTAAAAGTAACTGAAAACAGGGGTGAATCTAGATAAGTATTTAGAAAGAGAAAAAAAAAAAGCCCAAGAATTCACAATGCTATCTGTAAAGCTGCTGTATTTTTTTTAAAGGACTGTTGATGTCTTGTCTGACCTTTTGTTGTTCAGGTCTTCCTTTAAGAGAAAAATCAAAATAAAAGGATCACATTCTGCAGTGTTGGGGGAAAACACTTTATAGAAAAGTATAGAAAGCTTTCTTACACCTCAGAGAGTGAAGGAAACGCTGATTTAACACAATTTATATCTAGCTCTTAAGTTTAATATCCATCTATGCAAGAACTAAACATTTAAGCATCTGTAGCTTCTTAAACCCCTTTTAAACAGTTGTAATTCTTGGCATAACTTAGTTCTTGCCAGCACTTTTTGTTTTAGTCCACTAAGACCAAATAGGAAATATATTTCCTTCAGTCCAAGAGTTCAGTAAGGAAATGGGTGTCTTTCTGTAGCACAGAACACAAGGATCTTCATTTCTTCATACCATCAATTAATAGGTCAATGATAAAATAAATGGGCAGTACTCTTAATGTGACAAAGATGTAAATTTATTGATGTTGATTAATTTTTATTTGCATATTTAGTATTCTTCTTCTCTCAAGCTTTTGGCATGTGATCATTAAAACACTTCTTCTAGTGCCCTTGTGATTTTTGTTCAATATATATTGACAGTCAGTATCTCCAACATACATTTTGTAAGCAACTAAAGTTTGGGTCAAATATATTTTTATTCCTTCCAAGTGTGAAAAAATGCAGAATGACATCTGAAGAACTTTTTACAGCATTTTGTCATTTAATGTTCAGTCAACACCCAATGCTGTGGAAAAAACCCTTTACAAAGGTTACACACAGATCTTAACCACAGATCTTGTGTATGGTGCATTTTATTTCAGGGACATAAGAAAATTAGCACTGAAGATACAGAATGAACATGTACCTTCATATAAACTGGAGGCTGAACCTTTTTAATAGTTGAAAAAGTTATTTTGTATTTTATTTGTTTATTGTATTTCGTTTTTTTTCTTATAGCTCTTCCTTCCTGGTTTGAACCAGGTCTGGAAATGGAAATACAAAAATAATGGCAGAAACAATATTCTTAATCTTTTTTTGGCTTGCGGAAACCAAAAAGATTTTGAAATCCTAGGAGAAAATCAGCTCTTTGGAAACATCATCAGCTATGCTTCCACATAAAGAGATTGAAAAAAAAATTAAACATTTATCCAAATTTATGAACCCACTGAAGTTTAGCTGCTAGCCTTTCACTGTAAGATTACAGAATATTTTTTTTTCATTTCTTTTGGCTTATACAAATTAGTAAAAGCTATGTGTTACCATATATGTGTACGGTATAGCACTTGATATATTGCTGAACAGCAACACTGATTATCAAACTAAAGTATGACAGAAGAGTGCAGTACAGTTTAATTCAAAAAGTGATTCAAATTTTAAATCTCCTTTACAGAAATTTTTTAATCTCAAAAAAATTCTCAAAATCCTGTTTTTGGAACACTGTAAACAAACTTGCATATGTGTGCGTGTGTGTAACTCAAACACATTGAATATTGTTATTGCATGCAAGTCTGGGTTTGATTTTTGGTTAATAAAGCTGAACTTCCTGTCTGATTTTAGTGACCTAAGTTAGAAGAATGCAATTTTTTC
This sequence comes from Promerops cafer, assembly GCA_013398275.1. Taxonomy (NCBI): domain Eukaryota; kingdom Metazoa; phylum Chordata; class Aves; order Passeriformes; family Nectariniidae; genus Promerops; species Promerops cafer. The sequence goes on from VZSE01013524.1 coordinate 55,259, forward strand.
CTTTGTGTGCAATCTAAGAAAATTCTTTCAGTTCCTCATTTGAATTCCTTACTTTTTATCAAAAATGCTCGGGTACTGTTATTTTTGAGCCATTTGAACATTGTTTTTAATTGTGTAGTAGATAAAATGAATACCTATTTTTTAATTTGATTAACAACGTAATTTTACTTTTTAATAAACAAGTTCCTCTGAATAGGATATTGCCTGTAAACTAATCTATTATGCACACCATCTACTAAATGGATGTTTTGTCAGAATTTTTAGGCTTATCTGTTATAAATTCTTTTGAGAACTGAGTTTTAGAGAAGTTACTGAGTTACGGAACTGAGTTACTGGAGCATTTTATTTCTAGTTACTTGCAGTAATTATTTGTTCTTGCTAGAAGAAGGCCATTTAAAAAGATTCAGCCTTTATGTTACAGAACCACAGGCTATTTCCTCTCTGATACCTGTGAAATATTTTTCAGATACGGGTGTAGTTTTACTCAGAATTCTATTTTTGCTAGCAAATTCAGATCTACATGAACTTCTACCATGATGCTAGGTTAACAGCTAGACTTGATGATCTTGTAAGTCTGTAAACCTCAACACTCTTAGGATTCTATGACTTTATTTTCATTGTTGGCTTATAGTGAGTTGGTCAGCTGAGTCTTTCCGGCTGTCTGTAATATTGTCTATATGTACAATCAGTTATGCTAGTTGCAGCTATTATAACTGATTTATAACTTACTGCTAATGCTGATGATGTCTGTAGTAACATCATGACCAATCTAGAGCCCAACACTCCTTTCAATGAGAGATTAAACAACCATGTGCATCAAAGCCTAGAACATGAGTGCAGAGGTGCAGTACTTCAGCCCCATAGCAGCAGGCATGGTGGGCTGATGTTCCAAGGGAGTTGTATGCAAGTGCCCCATAGGATGTGTTTTGTAGTTTTGTAGTTTGCCTCTCTGAGAATGCTACCAGTCTAGTCCAGTGCAAAGTCAAAGAGTGGGCTTAAATTACCTTTGGGATTGTTCTGTAAAAAGTATCTTTAATCTTTTATGTTCATTGTACAAGGCAAAGCAGAGTCAGTAAGCTGATGCTGCCATTTTAGGCAAGAGAAGCGATGCAGCGCAGAGCAGTTTGCTGTGTCCTAACACTAAGGGTGCTTTAAACTAACGTCTGCCTTTTCATACTCTAAACACCTAGAAGTGTTCCTACTGTCAATTACAGATAAAAGGCAGTTCTCCAATTTCCCCTCCAGGCTTGTCAGTCATTGTATATAAATGTCCAGCTAAGGCTGCTCTCTTTGTGAATTAGTGAGAAGGTGGTTTTCACGTTCAACAGCATCCAATATCAGTGTCTCTTTGGCAGGCCAAACTAAGTTTAAAAGCCTTGTTAACTAATCTGAAAGCTTGCATAATAGTCTTAAAATGCTAAGCAGGGATTAGTGTTGATTATTTCATTTTAATATATTATGAAAGTAGTTTTGTTTCTTCCTACTTATTCTTACTTGGTATGGATCAAAGCTCTCAAACACTTTGTGCCTGAAAGGACAAAGGAATTTGCCATCACATCCTCAAAAGTATCTGTCTTCAGTGGAATAAATTTAAGACCATGTTCTGACACACAACACAATTGATGGGATTACTTCTGAAGATTTATTTTTTTTAATCCTTTTTTAATCACCTATAATAAAAATGGATCCTGCAGTGGTAAAAAGTGCATTTTCAGATATCACATGTTACTAATATAGTTATTGCTGCATATATTTACATACATTTTGTGCTAGTTCATCAATTTTCTAAATTTACTAAAGCCCCTGAAATGGTGTTTAATGAAGGCTTTCTACAGTGTTGTTCCAGACCGCAAAGCTGATGGTATATTTTGCATATCTTTGCTGTGTTGTGGTTTAATGAGACTTTAAAAACCCCAATTAAATCAATCATAGAGTTGTCCAGTGAGTAGTACTTGTAACAGTTTGAGACTTTGTTTTTATTATAATCTTGAACAAAAATAGGAGTATACTGATGGAATGCTCTTTTTTACAAAGCTGGAAGACATTTACATAAAATGTCACATATTTAGAGTATATCAGGAAAGTTTATGGTAAGGTGAAAATAATTCAAAATAATTAATTGATATTAATATCTAACATGGAAAGACTTGACTGTATGGTATGTGTCACTGTTGTTACTGTGTTGGTTTTGTATGGCCTGGTTTTTGGTAGCAGTGGGGGGCCACAGAGGTGGCTTCTAGGAACTTCCACCATGTCCAGCAGAGCCAATCCCTTGCTGGATCTACTGTTATTTTTTCCCAAATAACAACAGGTCGGGACTGCTGGGAGATGTTCCTTGGCCTTTATTGCAACATCAGCCTCATTGCAGGGTGAGACATGAAGGATGGCAACAGCTCACGTCTATCCAACAGCAGACAGAGTTCTCTGGGTTACAAGGCCTCTTAAAAGCTTTCTAGCCAATAGCAAATTGTTAAAAGCTTACAGGCATCTGCATAAACCAATCATTAAAACTACACGTATTCTTAATATCTAACAATGGTTGCATGTTTCATGTTTCTTGCTTCTCAGGAACTTTTTATACTCTTCTTTAAACAAAGCACAAAGTCTCATTATTAAACTTTTCTATTATCTTGTTTGACCTATTTTTCTACTTGCAAAGGCCGAACTCTACACAGCACAAAACCACGGTCTTATTGTCCTCTGTCTTCATCTTTGTATCCTTCTATCTCTAGGCGTACATCTGCACTGCTATGAGAGTTTTCTGCTTTTTCTATTTCCCACAGTTCCCCCTCTCGGTATAACCACAAAGAAACCCTCTTTGGCTTGCTTTAAATGCTCTAACTTTTGACTACACCAATTCTAATGCTGCAAAAGATCTGGTCTATTCCAAGGATGTAAGGCAAATCTGGTATTAATTGATATTTCTTGTTTGAATAAGTCTTGTCTGTTCCAAGGTCTTAATTCAAAGCCTTTATCTATGTCTACATTTGCATACACTGCTTCGGGGTTGGCAGGCAACTGCGCAAGGTCCTGTGATGCCTCTGCAAGATTTTGAGAATCCTCTGTAACTTCATTTCTTACATCTCTCTCTTGGACAATTAAGGCTTCTTTGATGGTTCTGTCCATCATCTGTCGCACACACCGAAGTATACAAGGTACTACTACTACCACCACCACTAAAATAGCCAATACATATAAACCTATCTTGCAAAGTTCCCTTAACCAAGGTGCAAAGCTCCGTCCTTCGAACAAATCATCTAACCATGACCCATTGTCTTTTCTGATTTGAGCTGTTAAATCTTTCAGCTTTTGTATGCTTTTGTGGATGAATTTGGAATGGTCAGACAAGTTTATACAACACAATCCTTCAAATACCTCACAACTATGTCCTTGTGCCAGTAAAAGAAAATCAGTCACTGCTCTATTTTGTAGGGTGGCATGTCTAACACTGCTGACGTCTGTCAGCATATCACTGATTGCAATGGATGTGGCATTGGTTTGTTTACTCAGCCAACATCCTACCCAATCTAATTGTTTCAATGCCATGGCTGAAGCAAGATGGGGTAAAAACAAACCTGCTGAAACTCTTTTCACCGCTTTCCAGGGCATAAAATCACTTAAAATTTTCTTCATATTGATAGGCAAACCTTTTTCCTCTATGTTTTTTCTTAATTACTGCTTTAGCACTGGGTGCTATCACAGTGAGCTTTCCAATGCTGCATGGACCACCTTCAAGGCATGATGGAATGCCTTGCCAAGCCCTATCTCCACAAGTGAACCAATATCTTTTTGGTAATTGTCGTGAATATTGGTCAACCCCAGAAAGCCCCCTCCAAAGGTCTGAGTAATTACACCAAAAACTTGAGTTTCTGTATGCAAAGTAATAGGGGTTAACATGGGTAACATTGTACTTTGAGGGACCGCTTTCCCGCCAGTCAGTAGCTGAAAACGTAAGGCAGAAATCCATTATTAGAGGACCATGAATTTCCAGTCCTTGGGGTTCAGATTCTGCTTTGGGAAGTTCTTTGGTCTAGATATCCCAGTCAGTCATGGGATTGCTCCCGTTAGCAACCTCGTCTGGCTTACTATTAAGTTGTTTTTTGGTCAAAGGATCATAATATATAGGTATCGGCCAATCTTTTACTGGCACACTGACTAGACGTTGAAAAAGGCTTTTCTGGGTTCGAATTGGACAGGCATATGGTGTCTGAGCCTGCAGCTTTGCCTAAGGCAACCCAAACATTTGTTTTCTTTGCCAGGCAAGCAAGACTGGCAAGCACCAGCACAGCACTCAATTTTGCTCCATACATTTCATGAGCTATTCTTTGGCAAAAGACTTTTCCATGTATCTCAGTTCCTAAATTCTACTTTTGTCTTTTCCCAAATTTGTTTGGGGGACTAGCCAATTGTAGCAAGAAGGGGCAATTTCACCATTGCCAGTTCAGTGGGGGGATACACTCTTTCTGACTCTATAATGAGCTCTACGAAACCAACAGTTCACACACTTTCCACAATGACATAAAAATCAAGGTTTGCAGGTCTCTCTGTTCGGCTCATGTCTGTGTGCTTGTTTCTCTGCTCTTGGAACCATCAGTGTGTTCTTGTGTGTGATATGGTTTGACGTTCTTTGCTGGAACCCACTTAGGTCCTGCACCTGTGGAGACACAAGCATACCCTTTGCCCGAAGTTAGTAGTCAAAAAGGACCTTAAATTTGTCCTGACTCAGGGTTTCTAATTAAAACAGGGGGATTTTCTTTCAATTTTGCCTGTGTGTTATTTGAAAAATGCCTAAAAATTGGTGGATCGGGTTCTGTGAAAGAGCTGTTCAAAAAATTAAAAACATATAAAGATTTCCTCGATCTCATCTGTGGTGTCGCCTCTATTCCCCCCTTCTGTTTATCTAGAATGCGTTTTAGGGTGTGATGTGTCCTTTCAATAATTGCTTGACCTGTGGGGGAGTAGGGAATACTAAAAGTGTGGTGAACACCCCAGTCCATCAAAAATGGATCAATTTTTGGGCTGTATATGGAGGGCCATTGTCTGTTTTTACTTCTTGGGGTATACCTAGTGAAGCAAATGCTTGTAAAAAATACTGACAAGCATGATTAGCTGTTTCTCCTGTGTGGACAGAGGCAAAGACTGCACCTCAGAAGGTGTGCACTGACACATGGATATTTTTTAATTTCCCAAAGGAAGGATACTTAGTGATGTCTGTTTGCCATAACTGTAGGCTTTGCAAACCCTGTGGGTTAACAGCTCCTGTAGAGACAGGAGGTTGCACAAGCTGACAATTAGGGCAAGTGTTGATTATAGCTTTAGCTTGACTTTTGGAAATGTGAAACATTCGCACAAGTGCTTGTGCATTTTCATGGAAAAAGGCATGACTCAGTTTTGCTTGTTCAAAAATGTTTGACAAAGTGTTTGAAACAACCATTGTCAGTTTGTCTGCTCTTGCATTTCCTTCTGCCAGAAATCCTGGAAGAGAAGAATGAGCCCTAATGTGAGAGACAAAATATGGGTTAGTTCTGTATTGCAAAATTGTATAAAGACATGAAAGCCAATGATATAGGGTGTCATTGCCAACATCTTTTAAAACCGATCTTCTATTCTTTTAACTACATTAGCAACATAAGCAGTATCTGTAATTAAATTAAAAGGTTCTGGATAAAGCTGAAAGGCCCTGACCGCAGCGGCCAGTTCAGTAATTTGAGGGGATCCCTGTACTGTTTGAATATCTGATTCCCAAGTTATATTTGTTTGATTTTGCCAAACTGTTACTGATTTGTGTGCTTTCCCTGATCCATTGGTGAAGAGAGTTATAGCATTCAAAGGCTCTTCACTGATAATGGGTTTTTCCCTAAAACTCAATTTTGCTTGCAAGAATTTGTAGCCTGGACACTGAATAGAATGAACACCTGAAAATTTTAATGCATTTTGTACATCATCTGAATTTTTGCAATGCCCAATCAAGGTAATCTTTTTTCAGGGGTAAATAGATAATAGCAAAGTCTTGGCCTGCTAAGGTTAACAGTCTTGTTCTGGCTCTGATTACAACCTGTGCTATCATTTCCATAGCTGTAAAAATTGTGTTCAAGGACCTATAAGGAAGAAAAACCCACTCCATTATTAACAAAGTATATCTTCCGGTAGAGTCCGATTGAAAGATGAGGCCATAAAGTTGCATTTTTTTCTCCCAAAATTGCAAGAAAGAAAGGCTTTTCCGAAGCCCAACAATGTGCTTGTCTCTTCGGGAAATCTTCTGTGACTTTTTCAAGGGCCGTTTGAGCGTCAGTTGTTAAAGTTCTGTGAGGCTTCATGTTGCAGTCTCCTCTCAATAAGTCAAAGAGTGGGGCAAGTTCATTGTTGGTAATTCCCAAAACAGGTCTGATCCAATTAATTTCTCCTAAAAGTTGTTGTAGATCTTGCAAGGTGTTGACGCTGGTCCAAAGTTGTATTTTCTGTGGCTTAATTGTTTGTTCGGTCATCGTCCATCCCAGATATTTCCAGGGTGGGATTTCTTGTATTTTTGATACAGAGATTTCCAGTCCGGCATTTTGGACTTCGGCGATAACACTGTCACGAGTTTGTTCCACCTCTGTCTTTGTTGGTGCTGCGATCAGCAAATTGTCCATGTAGTGTAGAATCATGGATCATGGGTGCTTCTGTCGAGCTGGAGACAGAGCTTGTGAAACAAAATATTGTCAAATTGTGGGAGAATTTTTCATACCTTGGGGTAAAGATTTCCAGTGATATCTTTGCAGTGGTTCTCTTCTATTGACAGCTGGAACCAAAAAAGCAAATCTTGGGGCATCCTCTGGATGAAGTGGAATTTTGAAAAAACAATTTTTTAAATTGATGATAACAAGAGGCCAGTCTCTTGGAATCATTGACAGAGAGGGAAGTCGAGGTTGCAGGGGTCCCATGTCTTTGATCACTTCATTGATCTTCCTCAGGTCGTGAAGCAGTCTCCAGGAGTCAGAAGTCTTCTTGTGGATGATGAACACTGGTGAATTCCAGGGACTATTTGTGGGTGTGAGATGATCTTTTTGTAATTGCTCCTGTACTAATTTTATAAGGACATTTAGTTTTTTCTCTGATAAAAGCCATTGATCAATCCAGACAGGGTTATCAGTTTTCCATGACAGTTTTAGAGTGGTGGATGTCAATGTGGTCCCCATCAAAAGCCCACTTCTAATTTTGCTCCCCATGGGGACAGTACGTCTGTCCCCATACTGTGATGGGTTTCTGCACAACGAAGAGAAGAATGGCAGTTTTTTCCCCCTCAGGACCTGTAATGGTAATCATGGATTCACTTTGCAGACACACAGTGGCCCCTCCGATCCCTGTGAGGGCACCCACAGGTGACACCAAATTCCAATCATTGGGCCCAAACATGTGAGAAATCACAGTGACATCTGCACCAGTGTCCAACATGCCTGTGATGTAAACTGTTTTATCAAGGTGAGTCAGGCTGCAAGTCAGCTCTGGTTGGTCACAGCACACATGCTTCACTCAAAAGACATCAGACATTGGAGTAGAATTCCCAAACGATACCTCTTGGCACACAGCTCAGTTAGTTAAAAACGGAGTCCCTTGATACATGTTTTGCTTGGGTATATCCATAGGTAAAGCAATTGCAATAGCTATTGGTGTTTTTGGTTGAATTACAATAGGAACACTGAATGCAAGAGCTAAAATTATTAGCTCTTCATTACAGTCTGCTGAAAGAACAGCTGGAAGGACTGAAAGCCCAAGAATTCTGTTACTGTCCTTGCCTATAATTAAGAAGTCTTGTCTGTGTAGTGAAATACCAGTAACTCTTGTAGGTATGCATTCATGACAAAAGTCCTTTAAAAAGTGTCTTAATTTGGATGTTGCTCAAACAGCTCACACCGTACCCCTGGGGGTAATAAGATGGGGTCGCTTGAGGGATGGCTGACAAGNCACTGAATGCAAGAGCTAAAATTATTAGCTCTTCATTACAGTCTGCTGAAAGAACAGCTGGAAGGACTGAAAGCCCAAGAATTCTGTTACTGTCCTTGCCTATAATTAAGAAGTCTTGTCTGTGTAGTGAAATACCAGTAACTCTTGTAGGTATGCATTCATGACAAAAGTCCTTTAAAAAGTGTCTTAATTTGGATGTTGCTCAAACAGCTCACACCGTACCCCTGGGGGTAATAAGATGGGGTCGCTTGAGGGATGGCTGACAAGGGCACAAATGACATTTGAGTTGGGTTTCTTCCAGAAAATATCAAGGTGTTTGGATTTTCTGGAAATTGAGGTGCTACTATTTGTTTCACCAGGCAGTGGCTCTGTGGCACACTCTTTTTTGAGTTTAACGGCAGAGGCTTGCCCTCAAAATAAAATCGAGAGTGACACTGTTTTGCAAAATGTTTTCCTTTTCTGCACTGAGGGTAAACACCGGGTGCTTTACTTTTTTTTTGTTGGCTCAGAGCACTCCTTTTTGAGGTGGCCAGGCTTCCCAGAGTTAAAGCAAAGCCCTTTGGCAGAATCAAACTGGAGAGCTGCAAGGGTTTTCTCAAGGGTTTTTGTTTGTGCCTCAAGGGCTTTTCTGAGTTTTTCTCCCAGGGAATCTTGGGATTTTGCAAGCTGCTCTCTCAAGGTATTAGCTTGGATTTTAGCAAGATGCTGTGGAGTGTTAAGTTTGCAGCAAGCTGAGAGCATTTGAGGAACTGTCAGTGGCTGGTTAGGCAAAGCTAAGCTAGCTCATTTCTGTTATAAACACATATAATAAGGCTGGCTTTTGCATTTGTATGTTATTGATAAGTATTCAAATCTAGTCTAAATTATTATTTTGGTCGCTTGTAAAAATCTCGTAAGTTAAGTATGTATTGCTAGCTGTGTGGGTCCTTTGTGTGACTAAAATAGGTAAGATTATCTTTTTTTCTGACTTATCCACGTGATAAGATAACAGTAACACAAACCAGAACAGCAGATGGGAGGAAATGCCTGGAAGAGGGGAGGAAGACACATAACTTTTCTCAAGGAGAGTGTGAAAACAAGTCACCCAAAATTTATTGATGATAAGCCAAGATGGGAAGACTCGGAAAACAACAGACCACTGTGACACCTAAACTCAAAGAAATGTTTGAATAACATATAAGTTAATGCATGTAACCCTAACTATATGTTATGAGTATGTATTATATTATTGGCTTTTCACTAATATTGAAGTGAATATTATATGTATAATGTTGAAAAACTTTATCTTATGATAAGTTGAATACAGAAGAAAAAAATTATTGATCAGAAGAATGCACAGACTAGCAACATAAGAAGATGCAGACTTACAGAAGAAGATAATAAAATGCTGATTTACAGGATAAAAGAAGGAGGGAATTGGTAAAAACGTATATAAAGAAATAGTTCTCGGAGATCAGGTGTGCTTCTTAGCTGAATGCCAAGGCACCTGGCCGTATTAACCATTTGCTTTATGTCTGTCTCCGATTGTCTTTATTCTTATTAAACTTTCTATATCTTACCAGAAGTGAACCTCCTTTTTCACAGTTTGCATTCCTTGTTTGCATTAGAAAAAGCCAGGCTTTTAATAAGATAGAGACGGGCTTGCTCGTCTGGGTACTGCTTTTCTATAGCTTGTGTCAGCCGGTCTAAAAAGGAACAACAGGCCTCGGTCTCACCTTGCATTATGGTGGAGTAAGCATTTCCATGGCTCCCTGCTGGCTCCACTGTAAGCAAGGCTTTTCTCACTACATTTTTATATCTCCCAGCACAGCCCCAGGCAGTAAAACTGCCTGATCTTCTGCCTTATCATGTGGGGCATCCCCAGCTAATGGAGCAATGGTAAGCCGAGCACTGGGACCACGGACACAATTTTCTATTAATCTGTTAAGAAGCTTTCTCCACTCTAAGTCCCATAATGTTAAGAATAGGTTAGAAACTGTTACACTGTTGATTAGTAATATTGTTAGATAACTGTTATATTGGTAATGTATGTACTGTTGGAAAGTTTTGTTGCTGTGTTAAAAGTGTGATTGCAGGTTTGGGGAAAGGGCAAGTGAGCTTGCCCGTCTGAGTGGCCTGGGTGGGGCGCATACTCCTGGGCAGATGAAACTGCTTGCCTTTGAATAGCCTGGGCTAATGAGCCTGCCTGAATACCCTGAACGGAGAGCACCTGGGGGAAGGGCGACCGTGCCAGCCTGAGTAGAAGGCATCCCCTGGACTGGCACTGCCTGCCCCCCTGAGTAGCCTGGGTGGACCCCCTAGAAGGGCGGGCCTGCCAGCCTGAATAGAACTTTTAAAAGAACCAACCAGCATCTTGCCTTTTATGCAAATAAAAGGATCCAAAAAGTGACCAACCAAAATGTAACAAAAACTGTATAAAAAGAGGGCCCAAATGAGCTCACACCGTGCCGCTCCAGAAGAAACATCGAGGGACCAGCTCCTGCCCAAGAAGAGGACCCAGCGTCGGCTCCGCAGCACCCGGAGCTGAAAATAAATAAAAGCTGAAAATCACTAAAATCTGGGGGTCCGGCCGCGTTTTTAACAATAAAATGTATTGTGAATTGGTTAAAATCATGGAAGCCACGTTGCAGAAATCTGCGGGAGTAAGGTCATAAGAATTAAAAATGCTTTTCACCACATTATTAAAATAGGGAGAGGTCAGCCCACTATCTTTTACCGCTTGTCTGAGTTCTTTGGTATCGTAATGTGATAGGGATACTGGGGGTTGTGATTATTTCTACCATATCTCACAGGCATTGCATGGAGTTGTCCATTTAATGAATGTAAGTCCTTACCTTGCCTGAGATTTTGTCTGATCTCAGACCAATCAGGTAAACACAGTGAATTACTTTTTGAAATGATTGCTGGAGAGTCCCCAGTTTTTGAAAAAAAAAACAAGTGAGCCGTTGGATTAGACAGGAATAAATCGAGGTCTCGTTTTGTATTTATGGGGCCAGATTGGTTAGATTGATTGATAGACAGGGCAAAATCATCATCTGAGCCACATTCAGTACCTGGTAATTGTGTAGTAAATTCAGGCAGTCTCCCAGGCTCATCTGAGGTAGTTTCTGACATTTGAGCTTTGAATGCAAACTGTCTCCTGCTGTAGTCACTATCAGGTTTTCGGCTGTAAATGCAGGCTGCCTCCTGTCCTCGCTCTCCCTGCAAACTGCCCCATTACCCTAAGAAAGACCGGCTGGCATATGTGTAGCGTTAGTAAGATCTGAGGCTAGCTGCCTCCTGCCCTGCCTCTCCCTCTGAGACGCAGCAGGGAAGGAAGCGGGGCGTTCAGCGGTGGCGGCGCCGGTGGGTGTGGGAGGGGCTGGGCAGGGAATGGCAGTGGGAGACTGTGCCGGGGCGGCGGTGAGAGGCGGGTTTGGTGCCGGGGCAGCGGCTGGAGGCTGCAGGGCCACGGGCAAGAGCGGCGAGGAGGGGTTTGGGGGACCGAACGGAATGACAGACCGTGGAGCCGGCTGGTGAAAAGCAGGGAGGAGGGGCTCGTGGAGGTATTGGCGGCGGAGATGAGGTGCCATGGACGGGGCAGTCTGCGGAGTGGAACGGCGGCACGGCGGGGCCGGGGTCGGCAACGGCAGTGTGGAGGGCGGAAGAGGGGGGGCGACCAGCATCACGCGGATGGCAGGCGCGGAGTCGGCTGGACTGCTGGGGGGATGCAAGGTGGCCCGGAGGGATCTGAGGAGCTGCGGTGAACGGGGGAGGGATACCCGAAGCCGGCCGAAGGGATACCCGAAGCCGGCCGGAGGGATACGCGGAGCCGGCTGGAGCGGCCGGACCTGGGGAGGGTGCGGGGGGCACAGAGGCGCCGTTCTCAGGGGTTGAGGCGCCGAACTGGGGCGAGGAGGCATGGCAAGGGCCCGCCGAGGGGTCAGGGAAGTATTTTCTTGGGCACGGGAGGATCGGAGGGCGCGCTGTGTGAAAGAAACGAGGGAGCGGAGCCATGCTGAGCCGCTAGGAGCGCTGCGGCGCGCTCTGTGGAGGGGGGAAGCCGCGGAACTGCCCTGGAGCGCTGGGAGAGCTGCGGGGGAGACGCGAGTCCGCTCTGGGGAGGAGAGGGGGCCACCGGAGGTTGAAAAATGTCTAACATTGCTGTGCCGGCAGGTAGGAGCCTGCCCGCGGTTTAGTCCCGATTACAAGTGAAGGAATTATAAAGTTTCCAGTTTGCCAAGTCTCACAGATCATATGTGAGAACAGACCTAGGGTCTGACGTAGGAAGATTGACATTCACCCAAGTTAGGAGGTCCTTCAATTGATTTTTCTGAATATTGATATCAGGTTTAGATTTGATAAGTGTCCTTAATGGATCATAAACGTCCCATTTTCCATCAGACAAATCGTTTCCCGTATTTTGTTACCCAGAGCTCACCTTGCGCCTTCCAGCAGGTTTCTTTCCCGAACTCGCTTCCGGCGTGACCAGCAGGCACAGGCAGAGGCAGGAATTTGCTCCTTCTTTTCAAGAGCAATTGTTATCTGCTTCATGCAGCAGATCTTTATATTAAACCTCATCTGGGTCTTTCCAACAGTTTGACAGTTAGTCAATTTATGTTTTTTACAACTAAACACGAGGGCACCGTTACTGTTGGATCTAGTGGGTTTTTTTTCCTAAATAACAACAGGTCGGGACTGCTGGGAGATGTTCCTTGGCCTTTATTGCAACATCAGCCTCATTACAGGGTGAGACACGAAGGATGGCAACAGCTCACGTCTATCCAACAGCAGACAGAGTTCTCTGGGTTACAAGGCCTCTTAAAAGCTTTCTAGCCAATAGCAAATTGTTAAAAGCTTATAGGCATCTGCATAAACCAATCATTAAAACTACACGTATTCTTAATATCTAACAATGGTTGCATGTTTCATGTTTCTTGCTTCTCAGGAACTTTTTATACTCTTCTTTAAACAAAGCACAAAGTCTCATTATTAAACTTTTCTATTATCTTGTTTGACCTATTTTTCTACTTGCAAAGGCCTAACTCTACACAGCACAAAAACACAGTCTTATTGTCCTGTGTCTTCATCTTTGTATCTTTATATCTTTCTATCTCTAGGCGTACATCTGCACTGCTGTGAGAGTTTTCTGCTTTTTCTATTTCCCACAGTCGCTGATGGTTCTAAAGATGGATGTGCTGCTGGCCAAGCCTGGGGCAATTAGAGATGTTGGTAACGCCTCTGTGATAACATATTTAAGAAGAAATAAAAACAAAGGTAGGGGCGCAGTTTTAATTCCAGCCAGAGAAGAGGAAGAGATGAGAATATGTGAGGGAAACTGGGAAATTCAAACACAGTGAGCTCCCAAGGCCTCGAGCATAAAAGCTCAGAGATAGAGATGGACACAGTGTTTGACCTAAGACCTTAGAGAAGGCTTGAAAGTTTAGAATAGAAAAGTGAAACAGACACAAAATAAGAATAAAGATCTGTAGTTTAAGCAAAAATATGTTTTAAGCAAATAGAAATGTGCCTTATACAAGTAAATACATGTGTTAAGAAAGATAGTAGAAAATCTTAAAGTCTAACAACAGAATTTGTTATAAAGTTAGTAAAAACTAGAAGATACAGCAGTAAGTTTTGTAGAGTTATATGATTGGAGATAAAAAGACGCACTATAGTAAAATCATGTAAAATGTAGCAATTAGCAATTGGTTATGAAGACGCTAGCGAGCTTTGTGGAAGCTGATTGGATAAAGAATTTATAAAAGACATTGTAACTTGCAGTATAACGGCTTCTGATGTATGGCTTCTGATGTGATAGCTTTGGATGTAACAACCTTACTGTCTCACCCTTCCATGAGACTGATTTTGCAATAAACCATCTTTTAATTGCCTCATCAGTCGACTCCATCTATTCTATATCCCGAACAATTGGTGCCCACCATGTGAGATCCATCCACAGCCCATGGGGGAGATGCTCACACTAGAGCGGCTGGTTGCCTGGAGGAGGATGTGATCCAGTGGGAGATGCAATGGAGAGAGGGGACCCCTACTTCCAAGCTGGAGCAGCCTGTCCTCGGAGGACTGCACCCTGTGGAAGAGTGACCCACGCTGCAGCAGTTTTGGGAGGACTGTTTGCCCGTGGGAGGAATTCAGGTTGCAGCAGTTTTTGGGGGACTGCTGCTCGTGAGATTGGACTCACATTGGAAAGGTTTGCAAAAAACTGTCTCCCATGGGAGGAGCCCCACAGTCTCAGAGGGGACTGACTTCTCTCACTGTGCAGTGGAAGAAAACCTTGGATGATGAACGGACCAAAACCCATACCCCTGTGCTGTCGGTGGGAAGGAGGGAGGGGTTGGGGGAAGAAGAGGTGTTTTTAAGGACCTATTTTACTGCTTATTAACCTCTTCTGATTTTGTTAGTAATAAACTCACTTTGTATCTCTAAGTTGAGCCTGTTTTGCCCTTTGGAGTGTTTTCTCCCTGTGCTTGTCTCAACTCATGAAAAGTTTTCTCTCCTCTGTCCAGCTGTAGCAGGGGAGGGTGAGTGAGCAGCTTTTATGAGCTCCTGGCATTTTCCCAATGTCAAACCACAATGGTTACCCACCATGAAAAAGCCAGAAGCCCTTAATTGTATTGCATGAGGTATTTCCAGTAAGGATATGTCATTTTAAAACAAACTGATGAAGTCTCATTTGAATAGTACGTACCATGTCAAATTGAGGCTCTTGCAGAGAGAGATAAATGGCAGAATAGAAACTTGCTTCACAAGAGAAAATGTTGGTTTTCTATAAATATGTAATCTCTTTAAATATGAAAAATAGGAGAAACATTTCTTTCAGCTTAAAGCTGAGCTTTTCAAACGTTTGAACAAATAGATACAGTAGAGACATTTTTTTTTTGTCACTTTAGACACAGATGTCTAAGGCTTGTTAAACGTGTCTGTGTTAAAATGGGACTCAGTTCAGTGTTACATATGACCTGAACTGAGGTTAGGGATGTGAACCTAAAGATTCAGGATTTCCTTATAACTCCTGTATTTGCTCAGTTTGTCAACTTCCCTTTGAAGGGTAAGGAATCAGTTTGTGAAGTTCAAATGACTTAAATTTCAAAATTTATTCACTAAATTCTGAAAACATTTGGAATGAAATATTAGTAAGAAAAATTCATTACATACTTGTCTTTGTTTAAGACAATTTACAGGGTGGAGCCTGGGAAGCAAGCTCTACCTCCCCTTTAGTTTAAATAATTTTAAACAATTTAACTCATCAATAAGGAGACATGAATGCAAGAAGATATAAGTGAAAAAATAACTGTTTACTAAAAAACAAAACAGCAACAACCAAGGTAACAGTAATAAGCACTAGATACTAATGTGCTGAATTCCGTGGACTTCCTGGGAACAAAATAATTCCCGGTCCTACTTTTAAAAGACAGAGGTCTGCCAAGGAAGGCAGGAACCTTCCTGGAATGGAAAAGATGACCACCTCCCTCCAAATTATTATAACTCTGAAATTACGGGGCTTTCAGGCAAAGATAGGGGAAAAGGAATAACAGCGGTTCTTTACTAGAATACGCACACACACACACACAGACACACGCACACACAACACCAGCAACAACACAAAAAAAGAAGAAAACTCAATAAAAACTCAATAACAGCCTTTTCCTGCCCTTTGGTGTAGTTATGACCACAACTGGCAGGGAGTGCTGATGGCTGGTGTTGAGGCATAGCAGCTGCAGTGACTCCCCTTCGGCTTCAGGGGGTGTTCTGATACAAGCCCTGAGCCCCCCCTAGGAGTTTATGGTGGCCCTGGGAAGAGAGAGAAGGTGGAGGGGCTGGAGGCTCTTCGGTTTCCCTTTGCTTTCAGGTGTCTGGTGCGGTATTCTGGCAATGGTAGCTCCAGTGAGGTTCTAGTCTACCAGCAGCTGGGAGGTGGTCTCTCCAGAGAGAGAGAGAGAGAGGAGGTGGGGGCCCAGTCTTTTCTCTTGGAAATACCCATGCAGAGGGTGGGGGTCTCTCCTGATGAGGGTGGGTGCTGCAGAGTGAGTCCTAGTCCACTGGCAATTCACTGTTAACAGTGGCCTCACCAATAGGCAGTCAGGAGAAACTTCACAGCAGCGCCAGATCCCTGGGCTGAAAAAGTCCAGCACCAACCACCACAACTGTCTCCCCTGCAAGCCAGTAAAAGACTGCTCCACCATCAGCTAAGAAACTGCCAAAAACTGCTTCCCCCTCACCCCCTCCCCCAGAACCATTCCAACAGTATGCCAAGGCATTGTCTCTTAATCAACATCTGTTTGCCATTTCCATGACAACAAATGGGAAGAAAATTCCTTGAAGAAACCTAGCCCCAAACACAGACAAATCCCTCGCCCAATATGGCAACCTCTTTAGTCAACTGCGTGGCCCATGGGGCAAAGACAAGATGGCGGAGAAGCCCTGTTCAGCTCACCCTTCCTCCTGTGGTGTTAGTTCCTCTGCTTCTTTTTGGCCAGCTGGACCCAGTTGGCATTGGTGCTGCAGTCCCAAGCTGCTGCTGTGTTCCAGGGAAAGAAAATGGACTCACTGGGCATTGAAACCCACAGCCCCAGGCCCAACAGCTCCAGCTTGGTGGTACAGCTGAGTATTGTGAAATTCTCTCTGAAACATTTTTGAATTGTGAAATTTGCAGTTTGTTGGAGTTGTGTGCCAGGCAACTTCCCACAGACCTCAGAAAGAAGCAAAAGAAGGCTTCTGCTTCATAGAGAACCTGCCAGGCTCCGAGAACCTGCCCCAGCTAACTCTCTTGGCAGCCCAGAGAGAACAGAAGAGGGCTTTGTGTGCCTGTTTCCTATCTCTTAAAGGGAACCTGAGAATCCTTCTGTCCCTGCAAACTTGGGGTCAAAACTCCAATTCCTATTTTGGTTCCCAGGTCTTAAAGGGGCAGTAACACAAAATGCGTGGATTGATGTAGAGATAAAATGGAATAAAATACACATTTTTTGGGTCACCCAAGAAAATACTTTTCTATTTTTCACATAATTTAGAAAAGTCATTCCATTTTCTGAGTTATGGAGGCTACTAAAAATCTGCTTCAAAGCAGTCTGCTAATGTCAATGCAATGTTGATTTTAATTATATCAAATTTTAGCTTTCAGAATCCTGCAGGATAAATATAATAAATAAAAGAAGTTATGGATGTATTAAATGCACGTTATAGGGGGAAAATCTCCAAAGACAAACAGTCCTTCCATATGAGCTTGGCTCTTAATGTTACATATTTGTCATACTGCAGTAGGCCCCAAAATTGCCCGTTAAAAATGTGACATCGCTCTCACTAGTGATCATAAGGCACACGCTGTAGTTTGATTCATGTTTCCAAACTCACAAAATCTTGTCAGGGTTCTTCATCTTTTCAAGACAGTTAATTTGATAACAAATGTACAGAAAAAAATTTAGGGGGGAAGTCAGGGAAGAAGAATTACCACATAGCAAAGGAAATGTATACAGTTGTACTCATGATTCATTGCCCACTGCTGTTTTCCTCCATGTCAAAGAAGGAGTTCGCTTGTATTCATCAAATGTACCATCACACACAATATTTACAAATAGTACTGTTCTTAAACATATTCTGTGGTAAAAGTAAATGCTGCTACATTATGTAGCACCCATTAAGAGTTTTAAGACTTGTCCATCAATTTTTTTGTCAAATTTGTGTTGCACTGAATATTTGTCCCAAATGGCAATATGCATTTAATAATATTCACATAAAACTCTGTGTTGAGGACAAATTTGAGAGATACCCCTGGGAATCCTGCATTAATCCAACATGGTGGTATTTTTTCATGCCCCCCACAATCATGTGGAACACTGCTGTTGCCTTAAAACTGAAGGTTGGAGAAAGGAGTCACTGGTGTTGGAGACAGGAATGCGACAAAACGCACCAAGGTTCATGCACAACAACCAACTTCTACTGAGTGCTCTTTTCCTTATTTAGATTTGAAGGTCTGCACGGTTAATCCCCATTGGCCGAACCAGTTACCACCTGGTCAACCAGCCAATAGCTGCTCATGTCCCCAGCGGACTAGGCCTGCTCTCCAAGGGTCCACACTGGTCGAGTTACATAGTCAAGGCACTTACACAATTTGTTATATTTCAGTTACAAGATTGAGATTATTTATAGTTGTGAGGCCTTCAGGCCAAACTGTTAGTCACCACAGAAAGGGACGGAAACTGTTAGCCACCACAGAAAGGGACGGAAACTAGAGTATGTAAGTGTATATATGTTTTGAGCTCAATCCAGCAGGATTTATGGAGTAGCAATTGGAAGAATATTCCTGAGAATTAACTAGATAGAAGTGGGGCATGTTTAAGCTCAAAATTCAAAGTATGCTTTACCCTTGCATTTGGTGACAGAGGCAAGCTATATCTTCTACAGCAGCCTGGAATCATCAGCAACAAAATTTATTTCCTTTTGTCTTGTTTTTGGTTTGAAGCTAGGTATCTTTGCCATATGCCTTTCAAGGGCAAATAATGTCTTTTTGGTTTTCTTTTGTGATAGTGTGGTCTCTCTTCAGAGCTTTCCAGTGCCTCCCCTCAAATGACATTTTAAAAGTTGAGATGGTTAGCTGAGAGCACTTGGATTAACTTTTCTACCTCGTTCTTCTCATTATTGCCAGACATCATTGTCCCAAACAGGAATGTACTGGGACAAATATATTCACTCAAGTTTTCCACCTGCAAAAGGCAAGGAATCTCCTATTTCTTTTTTGTAACTATGCTGCAGGCCCAGTCCTCAAAAGAGGACTCAACATGGTCATACTAGGTCACAACCAAGAATTTAGGAGAGTGATACTTGCATATTTATAAAATTATATATAAAAAGAAATAACCTACAAAAACTAACCTGGAAGAATTTTTTCCAGTTTTGTACCCCAGAATGGTTAGACTCCAGAACATTTAATCTTGTGTGAGGCTCAAGAGGTTGGATAATATGTATATTTGCAATTTTGTTAATTTTCAATCACCATAAAACTGCAAGAAAAGTATGTGTGATTAAAATATTATTTTTATAAATAGATTCTCCTCACAATAATTGTGATAGAAGTTTTTCAGCTTTGGCTGAAAATAAATGGAAAATGTTTCCATGAATTTAGATTGAAAATCTGTGTGACATGAGGTCAAATTAAAATCCAGTATTTTTTTTTCTAAGTAAGAATTAATTTTCAGTAGTAATACTTATTCTAAATCTTCTAGCTAATTTTTATGGTTTTGGGAACAATTTCCCCCTATTTTAAAATACAATCTTTCCTTTTTGCTCTTTCATACAGTGCAAATCTACTTCCAAATAAAAGAAGAATAATACATCTTACAAAAATGTATACATACCTCTATTTGTAGGAAGCTCATTGCCTTTAGACACATATAGAAACCGTTTACAGACTGGCTTAGAAAGGACATCATCCTTCATATCTGCTATTCTCTTTTCTAAATTTGTAGTTACAGTAAGTGTTGTTAGTTGTGATTGTAAGTTGCTTTCTTTGCAGTTTTGTAGGCTGGAGAGTAAAGTAATGACAGAATTATGTTCTAATTAGCATCAGTTGTCTTCTTGTCAGCAATACTTATTGAATTAAATGTCTTTTAAAAGATATTCAGTAATGAGGAGGGCCTGTTATGGAACAGTTTGCTCTTGTGATCCTTATCACAATGTGTATGCTAGTCTCTTGACTGTCTGGGGTGTCTGATGTATATTCCGTTACTTTTATCACCTTAAACTTGCTGCTTTGACCATACTCTGTATCAGCAAGAGATCTAATTAAGTTTGCCTGAAGAATACTTTAAAATATTTTGTGGTAGAGAAGGTGATAAATTCAAAGTGTCCACTGATTTTAGGATTTTGCTTTTTAATTTGAAGAGAAAATTATTGTATATACTTCCTTTCTCTGACTTCTTGTAAAATTATTATTGAGATGCCCCTGATTTCAGAGGAAGTTGCTCAGTTACACACTGATGCCAAAGTAATTCAACACTAACCTTCTAATATAGTAGCTTTTCAACTTGCAAGCCACTTTTTTAGATTTTGAAAATATTAATTGCAGTTGGAAAGGGTATGTAAAGATTCCTCCCTTCTCAGATCTCTCATTTTTGTGGAAACCATGGAAAAGATAGAGATGAATTATTTAGGCCTTAAACTACCAGAGAGATTTGGGCACTAAAATTAAGAGAAATAGATTTGCACATAATTGGAAGATTTTTAGTTTTTGCCAAGCCTATGGAAAGTTACCGACTCAAGAACGGCTTGTTTTTTGTTGTTGTTTTGTTTTGTTTTTTTTTTTTTTGTTTTGTTTTGATTTGTTTTCTTTTGTTTTGTTTTTTAAGGTAGCATTTACTTAGATCCTATATGGAGCAATGTCCATATAGATAAACATATGAGTTGTGCACCAAAGCTTTATCAATAATAACCTTTTTTTTCCCCACACCAGTCTTTCCAAGACTGTGGCACTTCTGCAAGTTCTATCTGTATACATAAACTGTCAGGATTTGTTTTTAAATACAGGTGAATTTCCACAACTTACTGTAATTTAGTATGACCTGACAAATAATGGATATGAGGGACCTGTTTGGTACATGAACAAGAAGCAAAAAAGTGGCAAGCAATCTGTATGTAAGGTTTATTGTTGAAGCAACACACCTGGAAGCAATGCTGCCTCATTGAAATACTTCTTTAGTAACTGTCAAACTTTTAAGACAAGTAGATGTTTTCACTATTGTAATTAAAATGTTAGCTAACTGATTTAGAATTGATTTCTTAGGGTTTTTGTGGTGGATGTATTATTCTTTTAAAAGGTCAGCTAACCAACATCAGATGTGACTCTACTGACATTGTCAGTGGCTTATCATTGTCTAGGAGTTGAAAATAGGTATAGCTAGTCTTTGGTAGTGTTTATGGAGAACATAAAGCATTGCAGAAGTTAAAATGTTGGTTTAAGTGTTAAGGGAATGTTGTAATAGCCCTCATTTTTTCTGCTTCTTTATACAACAAAAGGAAAAATGCTGTAATATCCTTTAATGAAGATTTTTTCTGGTACAGTTTCTTCTTTGGCAATTGTAAAAGACTTACAGGTATAATGTTAATATTACAGGGTGGTTCTATCCTTGATGAATCTAAGTGTATAAGAAGTACTTTTTGTTACTTTTGGAGAAGACGACATTCTGTCATATTTCCTTTAATTTCTGTGTCTGAATGTAATGATTATTCTTCTTATTACTTTTTAAAGGCTCTCCACATTCTGCATAATGAATGAGGTGTGGTGACTTGTGTTCAATACCCAACTCCAGCTGATAATTATATTTTATGCATTTATGTAAACATGCACAAAAAACTTTATATACTCACATGCTGTTTTTATTTTTCTTCTTGTCCTGGTCGGACTGCTTTGTGGTGCCCAAACTTGCTTTTTCTTTCAAAGGGTTGGAGCAGACATTTCCTCTGGGGGAATGACACAGTCCTCTTTCTTTTAAGGTTTTTTCTTTGAATATAGGCAAGACCTAACTATCCTGATTTCATGATGTTTCCAAGGCTGACAACCTTGAAAACATGTCCAAACATATTTTTTTTGCAACGTCTTGAGTGTTGTGTCTAATGCATGGCTTAGCAATTTCTGAGAACCTTTTCAAAAGCAGGATTTGAAAACATACCTCTGACATCTGCACCATGCATCATAGGAATGCATTGAAACTAGTGAGCCCATTGCTGGCCTGAGTTCTGTAATAATTCACATACAATGAGTCACAATGCCATATGAAAGCTTTTTCACCTTTTAAAAGCAAAATATCTGTGTTTAGTCAAGAAAGCAATGCAGAAGAACAGCTTAACTAAACTTCCTGTAGAGCTCAGAAAGAAAAAGAAATTGTACAATCTCTGGAAGCAAGGTCAGGCTTTGCAAGAAGCTTATAGATCTGTGGCTTTTGCAGGGAGAAGGCATCTAAGATCAAAGTTCAGTTATAGTTGAAAATGGCCAGTATTGCATCAGATAGTAAGAAAATGTTTTTTAAGAATGCTATCAGCCAGAGGAGATCTAGGAAAAACACTGGGCCAATACTTATTGAAGATGGTCACTTGAGTAATAAGGATGAAGAAGAAGCAGAGGAATTCAATGCTTTTCTTGCTTCAGTCTAAAAATACTGGGAGACCTTTGGCTTCCCAGTCCCCTGAGCTGGAGGACCCTGAATATGGGAACAATGACTTTCCATTTGGGGGCACTGAAATTGTAAGGGACTAGCCGTATCAGCTGAATGTTCATATGTCCATGGTGCCTGATGAAATTCATCCCAGACTGCTGAAGAAGCTAGCGGATGTTATGGCAGAATCCTTCTCAGTTATCTAGCAAAGGTCTTCAGAATATGGGGAGGTCCTCACTCACAGGAACTGAGTCAGTGTTATGCCAGTTTATATGACTTTGAAGGAAGAGCCAGGAAACTACAGATGTGTTAGTTCAACCTTAGAACCTGGGAATATTTTGGAGAAAATCATGCTGCTTGCTATTGAAAGACATTTAAAGAATGGTTATCAGATATAGACAACATGGGTTCACAAAGGGAAGGTCCTGTTGGCTGTCCTTTAATGATGTCATGTCCCTAGTGGATGAAGGGAAGGTGGTGGATGTATTTTTTCTGAATTTTAGAAAGGCTTTTGTCCTTCCTAGCATCCTTCCAGACATGCTGCCCAGCCATGGAATGAGTGGGTTCATGGTGCTCTAGTTGAAGATCTGGCCGAAGGACAGAGCTCAAAAACATGCAGTGAAAGGGCCACATCTGGCTGGTGACTGGTCACCGGTGGTGTTCCCTGGGACTCCATTCTAGGGCCAGTTCTGTTCAATATATTCCTCGGTGATCTGGATGTAGGAATTGAATGCATTTTTACCAAATTTGATGATGATTCCAAACTGGGATGTGCTGCTGACTCTCCTGTGGGACAAGATGCCTTGTGGAGGGATCTGGATAGCTTCGAACATTGGGCAATTATTAATGGGCTTAAATTTAAAAAGCCCAAATGCTGGGTTCTGTACCTGGGATGGAGTAACACTTGACACAAGTACAAATAAGAAAGAGTGGCTCTCCTGAGGTGAGAACAGGAAGTGGGATGATGTGAACTGACTGAGTTACTGTCTCTTTTCATCCATACAGAATACTTGAAAGGTAGTAGACAGACATTAAACACCCTCAGCCTCATCAGGCTCCATCTAATACAGAGGCTCCATTGTTTTCTTTTTATGGCAGAGTGAGTAAATTGCAGGGACAATCTGTCCTTGCTGCTGGGTAATCTTTGCATTCATCAGCTCCCTTTCTTTTTGTTTTCTTTTTGCTTTTCCTTGCTCTTTTCCCTTTCCCTCTCTCCCCCCTCATTTTTCTTTCCCTTTCTTCCTTTTCCCCTTTTTTGCTCTCTTTTCACCTTTTCTTCCCTCTTTCCACCAAGCTCTATTGTTTTTCATTCTGCCTTGATTTAAGGTGTAGGACTGCAAATGATTATGGGTAATATTCCCAAAACAGCCATGCTTGCAACTGATGAGACTTTAAATAAATGACTACCAACTTTAGTGCAGCAGAATGAAACCAGAAAGTAAAATTTCCCTTCTTTTTAATGAGGCTTTTTATATCATGAGAATGCAATATTGGGCTCTCAATTAATATTCAATTATTTGAAAACACTTGTCCAATTTGGCAAGAGCAACAAAAACAAATTTTAATCTGAAACTGCTAGAGCAGTTTCCACTGAAATTTGGGGACCAGTGGATACATTTGAAAATTTGGATTTTTTAGGAAGGCACAAAAGAATATTTTTAAGCCTAATTGGTTACAAAAAGCCATGGACATTATAGGTGTTACACATACAAAAAATCACTTAGTGGGGAATATCCAATGCAAACACCTTTCTTCCCTTATAAAAATTCCAGAGATTATTTTAAAGTTTATATCTGTGTGTACTGGTTTTGCATGGCCTGGTTTTTGGAAGGGGGGTGCCGCAGAGGTGGCTTCTGTGAGAAGCTGCTAGAAGATTCCACCATATCCAGCAGAGCCAATCCCTGATGGTTCAGAAGATGGACATGGCCAAGGCTGGGTCTCTTAGAAATAGTGGTAACACCTCTGTGATAACATATTTAAGAAGAAATAACAAAGGTTGTGGCGCAGTTTTAATTCCAGCCAGAGATGAGCAGGGTGAGACTATGTAAGCTAAACAACTCTGCAGACACCAAAGTCAATGAAGATGGAGGGGGAGGAGGTGCTCCAGACACCGGAAGTGAGATTCCCCTGCCACCTGTGGTGCAGACCATGGAGAAGCATTTGTGCCACTGCAGCCCATGGAGGTCCATGGGGAAGCAGAGATCCACCCACAGTCCATAGAGGAGGCCATGCCAGAGCACGTGGATGCCTGGGAGGAGGCTGTGACCCCGTGGGAGACCCATGGAGAGAGGTCCCTGCTCCCAGGGTGGAGCAGCCTGTCCTTGAAGCACCGCACCCTGTGAAAGAGTGACCCACACTGCAGCAGTTCTGGGAGGACTGTTCCCTGTGGGATTGGACACACATTGCAGCAGTTCACAGAAAGCTGTTGGTCCTGAGATGGGCTCACATCAGAGAAGTTCACAAAACTCTCTCCTGTGGGAGGGACCCCACAGTACAGCAGGGGAAGGACTCCCCTCCCTGAGCAGCAGGAGAAGCCACAGGTGATGAACTGACCATAACCCCCATTCCCTGTCTCCTTGTGCCATTGGGGTAGGAAGTAGAGCTGAGAAGGAGGGAGGGGTGTGGGGAGAAAGTGTTTTCAAGGGCTTATTTTACTTCTCATTATCCTGCTCTGATTTTGCTGGCAATAAATTCACCTTATATCTCTAAGTTGAGCCCACTCTGTCCTTGATGGTATCTAATTAGTGAGTGATCTCTCCTAGTCCTTATCTCAACTCATGAACCCTTCGTTAATTTTCTCTCTTCTGTCCAGCTGCAGCAGAGGAGTGAGTGAGCAGCTTTTGTGGATGCCTGGCATCGAGTCAGCGTCAACCCATTACACTGTGATATAATTTTAATTTGAGCTAGTGTTCAGGAGCTCTTACAGAATATATGAAGAATTTTCTAAAACCTCAGAACTTGTTGAGTCTGCAGTCTCAAACCAGAACAGATCTATATGCATATAAATTAGATACTCAGTTTGTTACTTTGCCTAGGAGTTAAATATTAGCAGTTTACAATTAATAGAGACAATAGAAAATGAGTAGTGTTGTTTTTACTATATTCAGATTGCTCTATCTGAATAGAAAGGAAACTCCATTGTAATATTAGTTTCCATGCATCTTATATTTTATTTTTCATTCTTTGCATTAATTGACTGTTCTTGTTTAACATACAATTAAGTATGATTTTTCAACAGAATGGAAAGTAGTCACCCTTAGATGTGAGACTGACATTTTATAAGGTGCTATTAAGCCATCTCAGAGCTGCTCTTTGAAAAACTTTGATATTGCTTTTCATTGACAAGTTGCATTTCACGTTTTTAATGAAAAAATCTATTTTTTACTTGAATCTCCCTAAGATTAACTGGTAATTGTAAACAGAACTTGTGCTAGTCATGCAATGAGTTTTTATAGTAATTTTTTATATCATCATGGACTTCGGCAGCACAGTTAGGATTTTAGAGATTCACAGGAAACTTTTCAGTTAAAACATACCAGGCATTTTGCAAAGCAATTTCCAATAATGAGTATTTGGATAAAGCAACCTGGTTTCAAAAATTTACCCTTTAAGTGATATGTCTTGATCTTCCTACTTTTTCAATATACTTAGCAGTGACCTTATTTTCAGAAAGGTATTTGATGTAGAACACATCTCTTAACAAATTGTGTTAAAATACTGGCCTCCCTTCCCTCCTGTAAGTTTTCCTTAAAAAACAGGTGTAGTGCTGGCTTTATTGCTTTTCTTCATTATACCAGTTAGCTGCTATGTATTTGATGTGGTGACCATTTGAAATACATTAAATGTATTGCTTCCTCTGGTTAGTGCAGATGTGGCTGCCTGCTCTAGGGCCATTGCCTATTTGTGTTGTCCACTGTTAAGGTATGTTGACACAAATCTAGCCCCTCCTTTCTAAGCCTAAGCCACCTTCTCATCTTCTTTAGCCCTTTATTCTGGCTTTTGAAATTTCAAGTTTTTAAGGAGATCTTGAAGACTCCTGTATTCTTATAAAAGCAATTCTAACGACTTCAGCTTTTTAACCTCTGCACTATTAAAAAAAAAAAATTCTTTAGAATAGATAGAGGTTTTCTAACAAAGTTTATTGAAAAGTTGTAGAGAAGTGGTTATCACCTATTTATTTATAATTTATATTATTTATATTATTTATTTGTTTATTTATATTATTGTCATCATGTATTTATTAATATAATACTATTAAAATTAATACAATAATACTGTTCTGCTTTGATGAAGAAAGCTTGATAAAATTAGATATTCACGTAAAAGGTTGGACCCACATTATACCCTCATTTTCTTTTTTGTTTAGAATGTAGTATAGTGTGCAGTTTAGTTTTGCAAGTATTTTCTGATTTTGTGGAGCTGGCACTGGACTAAATGAGCAGAAGCTGGCTAAGAAAGTTTTTCTGCCCCAGTCTTCCATTAGAAAGTTTGTCAAATGCTTTTGTTTCTGTTTAAAATCACAAGTGGGATGATTTTTTTTCTTTCACTTATGAACTTAGAAGAAAGGTAGTTTTACTGCTTATGAAAGAGAGTATGTATAATTCCATTCTAACTGACCCCTGGTTTTACATAACCATATTCCATCTAAATGGCCTTGCTTTACAGATTTTGTTTCTCCTCTAAAATTTCTTGTATGTTTGAGTGTTATTTACTGCATAAGCCCATTTTTTAATCCCATATTAACATATATGTGTACTTGTTAAATGGAGCACTCTACAGAATGTGGCTTGCTTGATTTCATTGAAGGTTTTTATGATGATTTATATGGTGGATCCTGTTGTGGTCTGCTGTATAAAAGTAAATGTCACTGTCTAAACAGAAATAAGAGGTAAAATAATGTATTTGCAAGTTTTAAAATTAACCAGTTGGGTGAAGCATGCACACACATTTCAAGTGTGACTGCAGTGGGGATCACAAATTTGGTCTCCCCTGCATACTTTTCATAGGGTTGCAAGCAGGTTGTTGCGTCAAAGCTGTGTCCAGGTCATAGTAAATTTTCATGCTGAATTTGACCACTATTTAATTACAGGCTTGAGAATTATTCTTGAAAAAATTCTTGCAATTTAAAAAAAAATCTGATTATGAATCAATGCTTGAGAATGAATGCAGTACAACTTAAAATTAACATCTGGTGGACGTATAGCAATGGGACATGACTTGATGCTTTGCTAATGGATGTAAGAAAATTCTCTACAGAAAGCAAGCAACCACAGTTTAAACACTCTTGTAGTAGTCAGTAATAAACTGAGATGTTAATAAAAGATTAAATCAAGGAATTAATAAAAGACAATAGATTACACAAATTATTGAAAGTAAGGGCAAACTGCTCCAAGAACTGCAAGAATTCCAAAACCTAATTTCAATACATCCTAAGTAATCTTCATAAATTAGCTTTGAGTCAAGCCATATTAAATAGAAAACTGTAAAAAAGACATATATTCCCCAATTCGCCCATACAAGGGTGAATTTATATGTTTCCTCTAGGAAAAAGGGAATGAAAAATCAGGTTTCCTAGCTGGACTTGATTTCTGCTCCTGCAAGCACTTACGTACTTTAGGAGCAATACAAGAGGAACTAAATAATTTCTTTTAATAGTTACATTGAAGGACGTACTTGGAATTGGGTGAATTAACTGTTGACATTTGTTCTATAGATGTAAGTAACAACATGCTGTGACTTGAATGTCACATTTTCCTAACAATAACCAAGCTTTTAAAGAGTGAGAAAATGTGAAGAACTGGTATTTTGGAGTTCAACATATGGGGACATGAGAGCCTAAGGGAAACCAAGAGTCTTCACTTGGGAGACATGAACCGTTCAGTCTAAAATGCAAAACAACAATAGCAATTTTGTGCTAACAGTGCCTTAACCTTTTGGAGTTCAGCTATCTCAGAACAGAAAACAAGGCACCAGGAGCTGAATTATTTACAAGTAGGCCTCCATATCATTGAACACAATGTGTCAAACTGTCTGTTGTTTCAGAAGAGGAGGTTATTTTGCACAATGGATTTTAATTTTTTTTTTAAATTTTGTGTCTCAGTGAAAAAGAGCCATACATGGTTCTGTATATTTTCAGTTGTGTTATTGGCTGTTTTTATCTAAACAAGGTTTTGTTTGCCTGTGTCTGGATAAATCATCATATCACTTACTTGATCATTGCTTTCAGAACTCTGGCTTTAATTTATTGGAAAAACAATAGCATTACCATATGCAAATGTACCTCAGAAGCGTCTACTAACTCAGAGTAGTCTTTTCTAGTTGTATGTAGCCTGTGTAGCTGCCAGCTAGAAAAAGAATTTCCTATACTCAAAGGATTGGTTTGTATTTCACATGGTACTCTGTATGAAGATTACATTTAAGTATGCTGGCCATGAGTTACAGGTCTTCCCATAATCGCTTTTGTTCTCATGTCAGTGGGATGGAGAAAGAAATTCACTGAAGCCCTTTCAGAGAAATAGCTGATTTCCCCATTTGCTGTTTCTCAGGAGAGAGAACACTTTATTAAATTTATTTTGGTCAGTGAAATGGAAAAGTAATTGTTCTCATGGTGCTTATTGTGTTTTATACACCTATTTTTTGTATTAGATAATTGGGTAGCTCAGGTGATAGGTAAGAAAATAGTCTTTTCATTATGTCTAATGACTTTACATCTGGACTGTTAATGAGATTGTTTAAGTGGGAACAGATACAAAACTGCTGCTAAATAAATTAAATTATTTTTATTTCCATAATAGAATTTGAAATGCTAAAGTACAAGGAAATGGTTTAGCATTTGATAGAGATGAGATATTGTCTTCCTCTAAAATGGAAACCAATTTATTTCAGTAATACTTCTCAGGAGGGATTAATATAATTTGAATTCACTTTATATCACATTTGACCTCTGCATTTATGTCAGCTTCATTAGACTCCTTGAGGCAGAAGGCCAGCTTGTCTGAACAGGGTTCTTATCTTGGAAATAAGATGGAAAAAGAAGGGTATGCCCAGTGGAAACAGGGTCAAGTGGCATGGGAAGAATACAGAGATACTGCTTGCTACTCTAGGGAGAAAATTTGTGCAGCCAAGGCTCAGCTGGGGCTGGGGCTGGCCGGAACTGCAGGGGACAATAAAAAGAGTTTTTTCAAGAATGTTAATGGCAACAGGCAGTGTAAAAATGACATCAGACCCTGGATGAGGATGAGGATGGTCACCTCACAAACAGGCATATGGACAAGCCAGGCGTGTTTAATGCATTCTTTGGCTCCCTCTTCAACATGGATGATGAACCAAGGGGGTTTCAGTGCCCTGAGCTGGCGGACCATGACTGTGAGAATGATCAACCACCAGTCAACCCTGAAATTGCGTGGGATCTGCTTCTTCAGCTGGATCCCTACAAATCTATGGTGCCTGGTGGGATTCGTCCAAGAATCATCCTCAAAGTGCTAGCTGATGCCATTGTGAAACCTCTCTTGATTTTTCAGCAATCTTGGGAATCTGGACAGATCTCAGCTGACTGGAAGCTGGTGAACATTGTCCCAGTTTTCAAGAAAGGCAAGAAGGAGGACCCCAGAAACTACAGGCTTGTTAGTCTCACATCAGGACCTGGTTATGTGCCTCACTTATGGAGAAGATTATTATTGGAGGTATTGGAAAACACCTGAAAAACAATCCAGTCATTGGTCACAGCCAGTACAGCTTCTTGAGAGGAAAGTCCTGCTTGTGAAGCCTGATTTTATGACAAGGTAACTCACCTAGCTGATCAAGGCAAGCCAGGTGATGTAATTTTTTTGGATTTCAGTAAATGTTTCCATACTGTCTCTCACAGTATCCTCCAGGACAAAATGTCCAGACTACAGCTGGTTAAACACATCATGGGATGGGTAAGCAACTGGCTCACAGGCTGGTGACATCTATTCCAGACTGGTGACCTATTACTAGTGGAGTTCTTCAGGGCTCCATCCTTGGCCCTGTGCTCTTCAGAATCTTCATTAATGACCTGGTTGCAGGACTGGAAGGGATACTAAGCAAGTTTGCAGACGATACTAAATTGGGAGGAAATGTTGACTCGCTTGAAGGCAGGGAGGCCCTGCAGAGAGACCTTGACAAATTAGAGGACTTGGCAATTATCAACCAAATGAAGTTCAATAAGGAAAAGTTCTGGATTCTGCACCTGGAATAGGGCAACCCTGGATGTATGGACAGAATGGGAAATGAGGTGCTGGAAAGCAGTGCTGTGGAAAGGGACCTGAAGGTCCTGGTTGACAGGAAGTTGAATGTGATTCAGCAGTTCCCTGGCAGCCAGGAGGGCCAGGCGTGTCCTATGGGGCATCATTGCCAGCCAGGCAAGGGAGGGGATTGTCCCACTCTGCTCTGGGGCGGCCTCACCTTGAGTACCGTGTGCAGTTTTGGTCATAGCAATATAAGAAAGATATAAAGGTATTAGAGACTGTCCAAAGGAGGGTAGTGAAGATGGTGAAGAGTCTTGAGGGGAAGCCATGTGAAGAGTGGCTGAGGTCACTCAGCCACTGGTCTGTTCAACCTGGAGAAGAGACAGAGTCTACAACTCAACTTCTTCACAAAGGGAAGAGGAGGGGCAGACAGTGATCTCTTCTCTGTAGTGACCAGTGAAAGGGCCTGAAGTTGTGTCAGGGGATGATTAGGACGGCTACTAAAAAAGGGTCCTCTGCCCAGAGGGTGGTCGCGTAATCGAACAGGCTTCCCAGAGAACTGGTCACAGCCTGTCTGACAGAGTTCAAGAAGCGTATTTGGACAATACTCTTGGGCACATGGTGACTCTTGGGGATGATGCTGTGCAGGGCCGGGAGCTGGACTTGATGATCCTTGTGGGTACCTTCCAACTCAAGTTTTTCTGTGATTCTGTAATGCTAAAGGAGGCAAATAGCAGAGAATAGGCACTTGAGCTATTTTAGGTGTCTTATTTTGGGAGGAAAGGAGCTCCATGATTGACATACTTCTCCCCAGTGAATATGGAGGAAACACAAGGGATCTATAAAGGGACTATGAAAGAAAATTAGCCCAGCTATTTGCACTTTACTTGCTGGAAAAAGAAAAAAAACCCCAGAACTTTTGATAGCATCTTTGCAGCAAGCCCACTGGTTTTAGCATTACTAGAATACTTATGTTGCTTTAGTCACACTTGCCATTCACCACATTAAAAACTAAATTTCTAGTTTTTAAAGGCCCTTTCTTGGGGAGCTCTGTTTGGTGCTGACTACAGACATATGCATCATTTTCCTAAAGAATAAGAAAGGCTCAAAAGCAAGGAGAGATGGTACTGAAATGCTGTCTTAAGTTATGTTGTTAAAAGAAAACATAAAATATTATGGGTAAATGTTACTTGCTATTTTTTCTGCAACATAAATATTATAATCACTGGGGCTTGCTTTTACTCTTCTCTTTTGTCTTATTTGAAATAGTAGTTGTTTTTGACATTATTTTCATCTATGTATCTAATCTTAGCCCTGGTAAGACACTGGAAGATGAAAGCTTAAGTGCATAGAGAATGAACTTGTTTCAAAGTTAAGGTGATCTATCCAGTTAATACTATGGTTTTGAAACTGTATGGATATCTATGGAGTTGCAGATATAAGCCAACTGCCATATTTAGTGACATAATTTCCCTAATTTCCTATAAGACATGTGCAATGAATTAATACCAGGTAAATAGATTGCATTATTTTTGCCATGAGTTATTTTGGACTAAAATAGTAAGGCAATAGTAGGATAGAGACCATTTGGAAATACTTAAGGCGCTAGGAGCAGCAATATCAAACCTGTATCAACATGATTTGAAGAAAGATTTTTGTGCTTGATCTCTTGCCTATCTGTTTCCCAGATCTGTTTGTTTGTTAAACAAAAAACAATTGGCCATCCCAAGACACCTTGCAGCATGTATCTCTGTAGACCACCATTTACTAAAACAAAAATTCAATTGCTTCGAAATCAGCAATTGAAGATTAGAAGCGTTGTCACGTAAGAGAAAGGAAGAAGTTTATTTCTCACTGAGATTTCAGTACATTTCCTCAGTAAGCATTCCATTCTAAGGGAATGCTCAGGAAACTTGTGAAAACCAATATGAATCTTCATATTTCACTGGTCTTTTTGAACAAATGTGGGAAAATTAATTGCTGGTTCTCTCATGCTGGCCTCTGTTACTATGAGGTAAAACCTAGCACATGCTGTCTCTTTTCTCCATACAAATAGTGAGAAGGTAATCAAAGGAAGCTTCAGAGAAATGCTGGACAATCTGTGGAGTCCAAGTGTGTGACAACACACAAACAGTTTAGGTCAAATTGAACAGAAGCTTTACTAATGTAATTATAGCGAGAGAACATTTGGACATCTTCCCCTGTGTTCCCCTGGCATCTCCCAAGTGATTTGAAAAACCCAGCCTATATGCTATTTCCAAAAAAATAAAGATGTGAAGAAAATAATTTCAGTGTTAGTAAGGCTATCTCTGGGAGGGATGGAATCCTTAAGTAGCTTGCTGACTTCCACAATTTAAGAAGTCAAACAGAAATAGTGATGTGACAGTAGGGAGAAGTGGCTCTTGATGGAGCCTATAGGAGTGACATACCGAGTGTTACCTTAGCTCAGAAGTGGACAACTGGAAAGAATCACAAACTCAGCTTTTTGTCAGAAGGAATATTCTTTTGACAGATACACTTCTTAGCTAGACTGTTCAAGTAATAAATATTAATAATTTTACCATGATAGAAGAGAGATATAGAAATAACATGGAGATGGAAAGATGGAAAGGCAGAGAAAAATAAGTAAAAACACACAAAAGAAATGTGTAAAGGAGTAAAATACACAAAGAAAGCCAAAAAGAGCTAAGAAAAGACATGCAAAACAGGACTAGGTCCTCTGAGTTACATGCAGTCAAGGAATTGAATTGTGTTAGGCTGAAGGAGGTCAGTGCTTTCCCTTTTCAATATCTGAGTTGTTTGGGCTGTGCTTTGCTCATTGCTCCAGGGTTCAATCATGGTGGTGAGAGCTTTTATTTTAAGTTACAAAGCCAGCAAACAACTTAATAAAATACACCATTCTTTGCTCTTTTACAACATTTTGTACTTTATTATGTTCGGTTTTACTAATCCATTTATTTATTGCAAAACAATCCCTAAGTACCTTTCTTGCCTTCTAAAATAGTAGCATGGTGAAGTAAACTACCACAGTGGACCTGAGAAAAAAGCTTTTCCTTCCCTATTGTTAGTGCGTATTTGTATCAGAGCTCAAAACATACTTTGTATCAGGCTACTTTCCAAATTGATGCTTTTCTTTCTATACTGCTGCTGAGGTAGGAACATCACAATGCCAATTTGACTAGATTCCCTTTTCTGATCTGAAAGGTTGCACCTTCTAGGAATGGGTTTGAATCCTTGGTGGCATGCTAGTTTGACAAAAAGTAGTTGCTGAACTAATACTGGATATGGTTAAAGAAACTGCAGGATGAGATATGCTTGGTATTTTTGCTTCAGTGTGCTTTATTTGGGTTCTTGCTCTGATGAATAGCAATGTAACTACATAAAGTCACTTCTGTTGTCTTGCTATCACTCAGAATAAGAACAAATGTTTTTCACATCTCAGAGTCTTTGTTGTGTTCTTTTGGCTTGGGTTTTTCATTTCTCTTCCCCCCCCCCCCCC
>VZSE01013524.1:89063-165948 GCA_013398275.1 Promerops cafer
CCCCCCCCCCCCCGCCCAAAACCACTGTCTATCTGCTGGAGAATGTCATGCTTTGAAGAAAAACATCTATAGTTCAATATGCACTTGACACTTCCTCTCAAATCCTCTATGCTATTTTCCATCCTTATGCATTCAAACTCTCATAAAAAGAATGGGGCAACCTGAAGGGTTTTGTATCAAAAATCATTATAGACATAGTAAAATCAACATCAAACACTTTGAAATATATTACCGTTATCAAATACGAGTATTATTATACTATTAACATTAAAATGAAATGTATGCTATGAGTAGCTATTTATTATTAAAATATGTTGCAGACCACCTGCAACGGTGGGCACCTTTGGCCACTGGAGCACAGTGGGGCCACGGAGGGGTCAAGGTGAAGCTGCTAGAGTCTGACCAACGCGGGAAGAAAGGGAGTCGAGACGAGTCTTCGCCGAGAGACTCTTATTAGGACTTGGGGAGACGACAAAGATGGAGAACAAAGGAAGGGCTAGGATTTTTATAGGGAGGGGTATGGGTGGAGTTCAGGGTCGGGGTTTACATTAAAGGAGGAACTTAAGGGCACAAACCAATGGGGAGACACAAAGTGGGGTTATGCAAACAACTGCACTAAAATATGACCACTAATAACACAGAGAAGGGAGAACTTTCTAGGATTGATACTTATTTGTTGAGTGGGGGCGGAGTGCCATTTCCTGGCTTTGTGGGGCCACTCCCCGCAGGATGGAGGGGTGGAATCCTCTCCAAGTCTCACTCCCCGCCTCTTAGGGTGGGGGTACTCCACAAAAATAAATTTCCAGAAACATTAACAGAGGTAAAACAAGGGACTTTGCACCATTTTCATGTAATTTGCACTTAGTTGTATAGAAGGATGGTATTCATAAAACAAAGGGCTACTTTTCTATAGCTTGAGCAATGGAATTAATTTACTGCCTGCTTGGTTACAAAGAAAATATTTAGAAGTACTTTGATATAGATCAGGTGGAATGGGATGGAACGAAAAAATAATTTGACCTACTTGTAAGGTAACTGCATTTTGTTGCTGTTTTGAAGTTTATACTTCATTAAAGAGGGTTTTTGAGATTTTAGGAATATGGTGCTTTGGAAGGAAAGAGTCTGAGCTCTATAAAATTGTACTTCAAAAGTATTGTATTTCAGCTTGCACTTGTACCGATATGCATACCTTAATTTTTAAATTTTTATATGCTGTTAAATGGAAGTTTTATTACTTGCTATTTTGTGGAGAAAAGGGATACATTGAGAATTCTTGAATATTTTTACTCCTTTTTTCTCTCTTTGTTAGCCACATTTTTATTGGACTCCCCCTTTTCTAACAAGATTGACATTGGTAGAAAAATTATACTTAAATAGTCTAGAAAAAAATATTTAAACATCATGTTTTGAGATGTAATTCCTGCAATAATCCTGGAAATCCTTTCAACATCATCAATTATATTCTACTGTGACACAGTAGAGAGAGAAGCATTAGGTTTTTATTGTTTATTAAAAAGCCACTAACTGCTCTGTTTATATCCTCCATTTGTCAAATCTAGTTCACTTCTATGCTGCCTTCAGCTTTTGTTCGTATGAGGGAAATCCAGCAGCACAATATTTAGAATGTGTTGTGATGGGGAAGATTTGGATTAGTAATCTTGTTTCTTGCTTTTCAAGAGAAGAATTAAGATCTAATAATTGAGTACATTTCATGAAAAACTACTGCAAAATACTGTTGTGAAGTTTTACGTGCTAGGACTTTAAAATTTTGTTCTTTGTTTCTACGCTAACACATTTTTTACTGTCGTCTTAAGTTACAGTGTAAGATGTAAACAAAAGTTTGTATTCTATCACCATCTGTTAAAACCAGGTGGGGCAGTGTTGTTTATCTCTTCCATGACCCAGCCCTCCTAACTCCAGGGGGCTATCTCTGTTAATGGGCCATCAAGTCTCACTGCATGACTCATAAAATTACATAATCACATTGAGAGACGCTCAGCCCAGGGAGAGGAACGAAGCATTCCTACCTAGACATAATCTGAGGCTTGGAACACCACAGGTGGACTTATCCACCAGATTCCCAGAGGAAGACCAGACCCTTCTACACCACCACTGGACCTTCAGAGGAAGACCACACCCTTCTTCTGCTTCAACAGAACCACGTCTATCACTCCAAGAGGACTGCAGCCACCATTTAATCAGACTGCTACCAACACCCTGACCAACAGGGTGTCAGGTTATCTTGTGACTCTGTCAGTGTTTTTATGCTATTGCATTTATTTTAATTTTCCTATTAAATTGTAGTTCTGACATGGAATCTTCCACTGGTTTGCTTTCAAACTAGTACAATTGGTATTCCTCCTATGCCTTTCCAAAGAGGAAGAGTTGATTGAGGTAAAGGTATGATATATATTCTACGTATCATTTTTTTTAGGTATGCTAAAGTTAAGATAATCTAATAAAGCATAGGGGAATTGAAGGTAATCTTTGGCTTTTCAAGTCCTCTAGGGTAGGGTCATGACAATGGTTCTAATTTTGCAATATATCTGATAGAACAATTCTGAAAAAAGTGTCACCACAACTTAGGTCCTAATACCTGGCTATCTGTGATGTTTCTTCAAATCTGCACTCATGTAAATACAACTTGAACAAAGAACAAGAGTATCAACATCTATCAAGAAGTTAAACTGGCCTTTGCCTACTAAAGAATGTAAATCCCCTTTGCTATTTTCAAAGATGAAATAAAAAGAAAGCCTTTATCCCAATGTCAAGTAATTTGTACTTGAGGCACTTGCTGTTTAAATTTTTCAAAATAAATTTTCAGTTGAATCCACCAGAACGGAGATTTGCTACACCTTTTGTGATGAAAATATTTCTCTTTCATTTCAACTTTTAATTAACCTGAAATCCTTTACTGGTTGACAGATCTGAAACTATACACCTAGATTTTCCACTGGTGAATTTCAGACGGATGTCAATCAGTCTCATAAAATTTTTCATGTATCCCCTTGCTAGCTCTGGGCTAAATTTACATTTTCAAATGTGAAGAAGCCACATAAACCTCCCACAGATCTGTTTGTTGTAACAACAGTAACCTGAACCCATACAATTTTATTTTTCAATGAAAGATATCTTAAAGAAATCAAACAAATGTACTTCCTGTCTACTTAATTAAATGGTACTTTTCAGAGAGAAATAGGAATGGGTACCCTTTATTTTCCTTCAATATTTCCTCAGCCATGTGATCAAAATAGATCAGGAACTGGTCAATAAAGCAAAGGCACTTTCTTTAGCTTGTAGAAGTGAGCTTTAGGATTCACAAAGTTGTACTTTTCAGTACCTGAAAATGGACTGCTGGCTCTCTACAGAGAAGATTGCTGTGGTTGACACAATTATGGCATGCTAAAGGAAGGTGATCTGCTATTTAAGATCATCTTGCCTCCTCCTGCTAGGGCCTGTAAACTGTTTCCCTTTTCTCTTCAAATGTGCTGTTTAGTAAGTGACTTTTTCAGCAGAAGTACATCTTCAAAAAGAATGGGAATGGAGTGCAACAGGAGACTTCCTGGACAAGCTGAGGATAAACATATTTAGCAGTGAAAACAAGGATGATGAATGATTGACAGAATAATTGCCAAACTTGCATGAGATTGAGGATGCTAGGGTCAGTAGGCTAGCTCTTTTGGGAAAATATTTAAGGATTTTGCCTTGCTTCTACATGGAATTTGGAAAAAATAGAAGGGAAAGAAAAGAGAAGAGAAAAGAAAAGAAAAGAAAAGAAAAGAAAAGAAAAGAAAAGAAAAGAAAAGAAAAGAAAAGAAAAGAAAAGAAAAGAAAAGAAAAGAAAAGAAAAGAAAAGAAAAGAGAATGGTCTAGGAAGTAGCGTGTGTGTTTTCTCCCATGGTCTTTCTTTACAATGACAGTGATGCCAGAGCTAATATCTTCTCATGTGTGGACTAGTTATTTTTTATTCATACTGATTCATAACAGCATGCAAATGCCACTCAATTATGGAAAACATTATTTCTTATATACTTTGCAATGTTTCAGAAGCATTTAAAGGCCCCCAATGGAATAAAGGTTGTGCATTCAGACCACATCACATCACATTTTGTGAGTCAAAACCTGCCCTTGAGAAGTGTTAGCAGAGCCTCAGGTCTCTTGTGTCCCAATACACTGCCCTGGCAAAACTGCCTCTAATTCTAATGCACAGAAGTCAATGCAGTCAATGAAACTTAAATAGAATTAGCATAATTCACAGCATTGAAGAGATTGGATTCTCAGTTTATAAGAGCAGAGAAGACAATGGGAATTTTAAAATATAATTTTTTAGCTTTGCCAGGATTAGAATGACCTTGACTCTCAGCCAAGAACATTCCAAGTGAGCTAACAGCAGGAAACATATCCAGTGTTGAGATCATCTTTGCAATAAGATAACAATTTAATTTCATTTGTGAAGGTCATCCAACCGTGTTTAAGGACAGTATTAGTGTACAGTATGTTCACATATTTTAATGTCACAGTGTGAAAGACATGAAAAGGAGTCCAAGAACCAGGATACAATTACTCTAAGAAAATGTTGCAAAATGATACAATATTATTTCTTACAAAATATTATAATGAAATGTCAGAGTTCATAGATGTTATTTTAACTTTAAAGTCTAACTTTTAATTTCTTCATTTAACTGTATTTTTTGCACACTATATACAGGTATTCAAACTCATCATACATTTGGAATCAGAAACCATTTTGAGAAGTCAGTCAAGACATTACCAAACTGCTCAGAGTAATCATATTTGGCTTATTGGAAACCAGAGAAACTGCATAAAAATTATTTGGGATAAAAGTGCAAAAGCAGCAGTCCTTCTCCTCTGTTAAATTTCAGTTTTGATCTATTTCATTATGCAATCATGTGTCTTCAGATTGTGCAGACTGGGATCAAGGAGATGACAAGCACTAGGGAAGGCACCTTTTTTTGTACAGTTCCACCACAATGCGTGTATGAAAACATGGCTTTAGCTTAAACTTATCAAGGACTTGGCTGTGAACTGGAGTGACAGAAGTGTAGGTGTATTTTTCTCTGCCTCTTTGCATGGCTGACTGAGGTGATTTCTTTGATTGCTTCTTCCACATATGCCCATGGATGCCCCTCAGATCCTGTGGATAGCTGGAAAGGAGACAGACCTATTAGAATCTCACTAATCTGTGTAAAATATTTTTCAAGAAAATTACTTGTAATTTATGGAAGGTAACAGAAGTGCTTGGGAGAAAAGGAGGAGAGGTAGCAGCAGATTTAACAAATCAAAGGTTGTGCTACAGATAGCTTTCCTGTTTTCCAGGATTCTAAACAGAGCAGGAAAGCTTTCTTTTTAAAAGCTTTTTGTTTGTTTTTTTCCTAACTCATTCAGATAATATCTGTATTGGAAAGCTGAGAGAAGGAGAAATTAGGGACAGAAATGCAATTTCAGTTATATTTAAGAGGTCACCATGACCTTTGTCTTCCCATCTTCCACATTTTTCAGTCTTGAGAGTTAACAGGAAAGCTTTACTTGGATGAATTAGGTGGTGTGATGAATTATAACAGTGACTTGAGACAAAGAAGAGTCTTTTTGCCACTCTTCTCGCTCTCTTTGAATTGCTGAATATAAAAATATTTTTTAGGGATGGGAAGCAACTGCCTTTTTTACATGATGTTGATGAAGAAGAGGTGACCAAGAAGCTCTTCAAAGACTTCACAAATCATAAAGGATTTTCATACCAATTGTGGAAGCAGGATTTGGAGAATACTAGCAAATCAACCTGTGGAATGAGGGAGAAGCATGCTTTGCTTTCAATGGACTTAGTTAGACAGACCACATGCCTTTATAAGTAGTTTTGTTTTCTGAAAAATCAATCTTTCTAAATCTTGTAATTGAAGAGTATGATTTTTAACCCTCTTCTTCTGTATTTTTTTTGTTTGTTTTCGTTTTTTCATTTTGAAGAGCTAATTCTGATTTTACAATGACAACAATTTAG
This sequence comes from Promerops cafer, assembly GCA_013398275.1. NCBI lineage: Eukaryota > Metazoa > Chordata > Aves > Passeriformes > Nectariniidae > Promerops > Promerops cafer. Next base: position 95,077 of record VZSE01013524.1, read on the forward strand.
GACTAATTCTACTACAGTAAAAGGGGCTGTGCAGTGAAGAAGTAATTTCATGGAGTTGATAATCAGTTGATAATCTATTGATAATCATATTTAATTGCATCTTCTTTCTTGGGCTCCATATCAGTCTGCGCCACTGTGCCATTTCTGAAAGACAAGGTGTTTGTAGTACTTATTAAAGGAAACTCAGTAAAAGTCATTCTACATGACTAGTATTACACAGTAATAAAAACTCTGAATCTCTTTCCTTAAGCTCTTTTTTTTTTGGATAAACTTTTGTCTTGGTTTAGGGCAAATTTGGGAGAAAACCTCTAAAGAGGTTCCTCTAGAAAGCAAATTCAATCGGCCCCTCACAAAACTGGTCTGGGAAAAGTGGAAAAAAACCTTTATTTAACTGGCAAAGCATTCACCAGCACAAAAAATTGAACACTATTAAACAATAAAACCTCTTGCTGCTCCAAAAGAGATGACAAACTCAGAAAGTCCCTTCGTGGGCTGTAGCTCAGCTCACTCAGTCTCTTATCAGTCCCTCTGGTGCTGGAAATGCCGCGGCCCAGGCCTGGCCCGGTGGCCACAGGTGTGAGCTGCCGGTGCTCTTCTGGGTGTTCAGTCCAGAGCAGGTTTAAACAGTTCCCAGAAAAAGAAAAAACCACAGTCCAGGGAACTGCTCTGCCTCAGCTAGCTAAAAACTAACTAAAAGCTCTGTCCATCCACAGACAGCACAGTCCAGGAGCAGGAACATGGAGGAGTGAGTGCAGTTTCTGATAACAAACTCCACGCTTCTTCTCTCCCCTCTTGGCTCTCAGAACCAGTCTTAAAGATGCACAACTTATTATCCAGCATAGACAGATGATTTGGGATACAAGCATCATATAGCCAACCCAGGACGACATTACATGTGCAAATGTCTGTCAGCAAAGTTCAAGCCTACCTTGTCCTACCTTGATTTTTGTTTCCAAAGTCTTGTAATTGCAGGTACTGAAGTTATTTCTACATGGCAGTGTACAGGTCTGGTGATTCACTGAAAAATTGCTAGCTGAATATCTGCAAAGGTCACCACTCATGCTATCTCAACTTCCTTAATTTTGAAAGTTATAGGAAAAGAATTTGTCTCTTGGCTATTAAGTGTATACACTTACTAGAATGACTGTTGCAAGTTGTCCTGGTTCCAGACAAGACAGGGCTAATTTTTTGCAGTATGCAGGAGGGGGCATGGCCAGGACCTGGAGATTATTTTGTTTCACTTCGTATCATTGCTGGGAGCAGGGGAAAGGTATTCTGTTTCTTCCAGGGAGAAGGACTTCCTTCCTGTCAAGAAAACATCATAGGGGAAGCCATCTAGTATTTGTTTATTGTCATGGACCTTCCGTGTAAATTATTGCTTTATCTTATACCTTTAGTTATTAATATTGTTGTTGTTATTGTTCATTTTCTTACCTCATTGCTGTTTCCAGTAAATTGTTTTTATCTCAACCTATGCTCTTTATCTTTTGTGCCTCCAATCGGAGGGGGAGAAGAGAGTCAGTGGTGGTGTGGTTTTAGTAGGAAAACTAAATTAGAGAATACCACTCCTAAACCACAAGTAAAATTCCATATTAATAATTTTCAGTTATTTTCAGATTGTATTTTCCTCCTAAATGCTCACTGCAATATCCTTCTATTCTCTGCATTCCTTTAGGCATTTCATTCAGATGTTTCAAGCTCAAAGGCTGTTGCTTGTGTGAATACACCTACCAGGGCATGTGAGTACAGTTTTAAGCACATTCTTATGTATATTGTCCTGAGTCCCTTTGCTAGCTGCTATTGTGTGATTGAACACACAATTCTGGCTTCAAAGGTTCCTTTTGGGCCTCTGTAAATACTGAAAGAGCCACTGTCATGAGTCATTTGCAGAATCAACATTCCATTAAAACTTCTGGCTAAAATGATACTGTATGTATCAAATTCGGTGCTGTGAATGTCTCATAATCTTGCTGAAATACATACACCATCAAAATAATATAAATGGATGTTTAGAACTTGCATAATTAGGAATTTGACAATTTGTATGGCACCTTTTTTTTTTTTGTCAGAAAATGAAAAACTGATTATTCACAGGAAATCGCCTATTTAGATATAATTTTTTGGTACTGTTTTAACAGATAAGGACCCTCTGTTGACTGCAGACCACCAGGAATAAGTTCCAAGCTAAACAGTGGACCACAGCTTCAGTTTAAAATTCATGTGTTGTTTTCACGACTTTAGATGCCTGCCAGTATTTTTGCTGATTGATTTTCGCTGCTGTCATGAGCTGTAAAACTGAGACCCACAGGGGTCAGTAGCTATAAACCAAAAAGTGTCATTTACAAGACTTTGCCAGTCCTGAAAACACTGGCTAAGTTACTATGTACTAAGTTACTAAGTAACTATTCTACAGGAATGGAGACTCCATCATTGCTTAGTAATATGTTTTTTTTCAGGTGCCTAAAATACACATATGTTGCTACCTTGTAGTCAAAGATTCCCAGTGCTTTTGTGACTGACAAACTCCATAGTCACAAGATTGTATTCCCATAATACTTTTTAGCAGTTTAACTCCAACTCTTTTTCTCATGAGCTGATAGTCAAGTTCTGTGGCTTTTTCATACTACTAGCTCTAGGATTATAAATTTGGGTGTCCTGGTTATTACTAAAATAATACTACCCATTGCTTGAATATCAAAATTTGGCTAGTTGTGTCTTGACAGTTCTAATCAATGATAATGTTGCAGGAAGCACAAGAGAATTAAGACAATCAAACAGAATTCTAAGACTGAACTGTTTTAAAATTTGCTGGCAGTTTTCCAAACTTATATATTTGTGTTGAAAATTTTAATTTGATTTTTTAAAAAATATATACACTTTTATTTTAAGGATTTCTGAAAATGATAACTGCTTCTGAACGTGTGTCATTTTTTGCCTCACAAACCCTAATGAGAAATCTGAATATATCTTAGTAGTCTAAGTGACTCTAGGAACTCATGATTTGCCTTCCATGTACTCCTATTTTCTCAGATAGAAATGATTGGCTACATTAAGAAAGTATTGGGAAATCTGCTTCTTTTGTGCTCTTTTTAATGTGAAAAAGGTCAGAATAAGACTACTTGGGGAACTGCAGAATCTGCATGGGTTCAGAGGTATTAAGAAATATCCATTTGCTTTTTTATATTTGCAGAGCACCAGAACAGACTCTGGAAAAGGTAAAAAAGTAGTATAAAATATTTTAATATCATGGATAGTCTTTTACATGTATCTATAATAAGGAAGTGATTCTGTACCAGAAATATATCAAAGCCTGAAAAATGATTAAATTTGGAAACAAATTAATTTGGCAACAAGTTAATTCAACCCACCTAGTAAATTGGGTTATGGGGCAAAGTTTCCTACATGAATAATATAAACTATCTAGGGGGTAGACTCTGAATTCTTATGGGAATTTACTATTAAAGTGTCATTTTAGTGCCATTTGAATAAGTACTGTAACAAAAGGAAACCATGAAATGAGTGATTTTCAGCAATTAAAACAGTTCTGATTTTTAAAAATCTTAGCATATTGACATTTACTATTGTTTTCAATTAAGTTTGCCAAAAATAAGATGAACTTTTCAATCCGTCCCCAAATCAAAAACAGTGCCTGCTACAGGTTTTGTAAGGTATGACTCTACTCAACTTTGCCTTGCAAGAGTATGGTGGGAAAGATTTCTTTTTCAGAAACATTTGTGTTAGTCCTCTATCTGTAGAGTTGCTAGCTTGACTGAGACAAAGAAAAGAAAAAAAAATAAAGGTCAGAGAGGAGAAAGGAATGAAACATAAATTTGTAGACATTTCTATTACTGTTGAATGGTCCCAATTTTTAGTACAGCTTGAAAGAAATTTAAAAAAAGGAATCTTAGATCTACAAATAGGCAAATATAATTTCTTACTGTTTTAATTAGGTAAATACATGACATACCATGCATAATCTAGCAAATCCCCTTTCGGAATCTCTAGTAGTTGTTCTGCAACTATTTTGTCTATGATTTCTCTCTCTGAAAGGTCTTGTCACAGATTGAGCAAAATCTTTTTAAGGAAGATACATGTTTTTCATAATTGTGGAAAATGAATGAAAAGTAACTCAAAACTCTAAAAATCTGTAAGTCTCTGTCATACCTGAAAGTTGTTTATAAAATGTGAGCTCATATTTCATCTTTAGATTTCAAAAGGTAGCTGTTGAAGCCTGTTGAAACTGCTTTGGGTATGCCCTTGCGTGTCCTGTGATTTGCAGAGAAACATGAAAAATTACTGAAGTTCTGCATCGACAGTAGTGCTTAGTAAAAAGTTGGTAACAGGAATACTACTGCTCAGTTTTGAGCCAAACTTAGATGAGATCGGTATTTTGATAGCTTAAACTACACAGAATATGGCATTGCTTATGGAATGTACCCATCCCATGCAAAAAGCATGAAGATGTAGGTTAGCCCATGGTTGGTTTTATGTAATTGTCTCAGCCATCCCACAATATGTACAGTAAGAGCTTTGAAAAACTCAGTCCTCTAACTCACTTGGTTAATTATGTGATCTGTTTTAAAAAAGGAACTTTAGCCATAGTATCCACTTTATACCCTGATAATATCCTTGAAGAACATGAAGGAAAAAAAGATCATACAAATTGGACAGTCACAGCTTTTAAGTCTAGGAAAAGTAAATGTCTTACTAGTTCAAATAAAAGGAAGAACAAAATATGTGTTTGAAAATACGGAATTGTACAGATGTGATTTCTTAGATCTGACTATCATGTTCCACTGTGGGGAACTGTGAGGAGTTCTTTTAAAATAGATGGTCTAGTATGAAATGAAGTCAACCAAGACAACCTTGTATCTGAGAACTGTTTATTGAAAATGATGAAAAGAAATAAAAAAAAGATTTGCCCCACTAAAGGGGGCTAGAAAAGAAAGAAAAGGAGGAAGGAAAATAGAAAAGGAATGGGGAGAGTGAGTGAGAGAGAGAGAGACACACCAGTGGATTGGGGAGTGTTGCTGATGTCCACACGACACGGGGTGCATGCACTCTGCCTGCCGGGGAGCCTGCGCAGCTCTCCGAGGAGCGCGGCTCCACAGGCACAGCTACAGCAGCGCTGGGTGGCCAGAATGCAGCGAGGGAGGGGGTGCTCGGGCAGGAGGTCAGAACAGGGTCGTGGTGAGGATCGTGGTGGCGGGCTGGATCGGAGGCAGGAAGGGTTGGACGCAGGTGGCTCAGTAGGGACGCAGGGATGAAGCAGCAGGGTGGCAGTCAGGGACACAGGGAGGCAGGACAACTGGTGGCTGGGAGAGGTGAAGGGGTAGGCAGGACACAGGCTACACACAAGACTCGGAGGTCAGCCAGTGTCCTGCCAAGTGTCCAGATGGAGGAAAGGCAAGTGTGTTAAAGTGAGCAAGCGCCAGCCAGGGCAGGACAGCCAAAAGACAGGCTGGAGCCAGGGCAAAAAGGACAAAAGGCAGGCTAGGGCCTGGGAAAAGAAGCCCCTCAGCAGGCTGGAGCAAAAACACAAGACCCAAAAGGCCCCCAGACCCAAAAAGCCCCAAAGACAAGACACAAAAAAGCCCATGTCACCAAGCCCCCAAAAAACAAGTCTCAAAATGCCCCAAGAGTTTGTGATGCAGTTGTTTTTATGCCCCCTGGATCCTCCCAAAGTCCACCTGCTGACAGGAGACCATTGGCCCAGTTCAGCCTTCCACTGCAGTCCATTGGTGGAGTCCTTTCACCATCTGACTGGAGAAGCCTCTCTGGAGGGTACAGTGTCTTTGGTGTTCCCCTGCTGACTGCCTGTCCCATGTAAGACATGAAATGGTTGCCTGGCAAAGTCTCCCCAGAGACAAGGCTTTAGTCCATCTTCTTCTAGCTGCCTCCCGCAAGTGGCAAGTGTGCAACCCTTCCCTCACAGGCCTCGGACAATCAGTGTTGAGACAAATCGAATTGGCTCCTCACACTGACCTTTATTGACTTCATTGCAGGAAGCTCTGATTTTTATCTGTGAAACATAGATGAGCTCAAGAATCGGTGTTAGCAAATTGATGTGAAACTAGTTTGGGTTTTGATTTCCTTCTGTGAAAAATTTGAGAGAAATAAAGGTAGGTTAACAATTTTTTAAGATTGTAGATGTAGATTAGCCCGTGGTTGTTTTTCTGTAATTGTCTCAGACATCCCACAATATGTACAGTAAGAGTTGTGTGATGTATGATAATAATTCAAGCGTTATAGATGGCTAATGTGATGGCTGCCTCTCGCAATTAAGAGATGAATGTTATGTGTATGTTAAGAGAAGTTTCATTGATATAAAGTTATATTATTGTGATTTGTTGTTTGGATGTCCTCTGTTCTCTCCATAGTCCCCTTTCCCCCTGTAAGGTTGCCAAGGGACAGCCTTGGTAGTCGGGACAGGTGGTGGGAGGGCGTGTACCTATGCCCCTTGCATGAGGCATTTGGGAGGAGGGAAGGCTTGTTACTAGGAGGCGCAGCATGGCAACACCTGACCTCCAATTAAATTGCAAGAAGGCAGTCTCCACCAATGGAGGGCGAAGAAGAGTTAACTGACAGACCTGGGGAGGGGCTAGGGTTACCTGACGCAACACCAAAGGTATAGAAGGTGGAGCAGCCACTTTGTGGGGGAGCACATGGTGGTTTAATTCCATGCTCCCAGCTCTGTAATTTTTCCTTATTCAGTCTTCTGTTGTATTTTGTTAAGATTTAATAAACCTTTGAAATTTTAAAAGTGAGCCTTGTTTCTCACATCAAGTAAGCTATATCTCACAAGACATCTTTACTATCATTCTTACACTTTGTTATATCGTGTTATGTGTGCACTTTATATCATATTTAATGTATATCTGACACGTATCCCATGCTTGCATCTTTCCACATGCAGTACTGCCAGAAATTGTGAGCATCGCAGGATTTTAGAAAAACTTTAATGCGTTTGAGGATGGTGACCTAGTCAAAGTCTATTTACTATGCATTAATGAATTGTAGGAATGGCAGGAATAAGAAATGTTGTAGGTTAATTAAATGTTTTACGTTTGTTTGCATATTCCTTACCTTCAAAATTCTTTAAACAATAATAATCTATCAGTGCTTTTGGAATTTTTGAATTGGGAACAATAATTGAGAATTTCATTGTGAAAATTAATTTAGGGGCAGTTTTCCCATTGGGGAATATATTACATAATGTTGCAAGATATGAGAAAAAAAATGTGGGTTTTGTGATATAGAAAGAATAAATAACTTTATCAGTGCCAGTAAAGTATATGTATGCTTTCCAGATTTTTAGGATTTGATTTTGCACTGTAAGCATATTTGCATATAGAGGAAGAAGAGCTTAATTCTTTGACCTTTATTCATAGTAATGCGTCTTCAAAGTGAGTGGATCTACTTGCCTGGAGAAAAACTGAAAGTCTGCACATATATGTTCCTCAAGTTTCTGTCTCCAGAATAAAATTTTCTAGGCACAATTGTACTTCAAGCTACTAAATGCTTTACAGTTAACTTTTCCAAATCTCTACAACCCTCTACTTTAAAGAAACCCACCCCCCAAAAAAAACCCCAAACAAACAAACAATCAACCAAAACAAAAACCTCAGAACCACAACCAAACCTAATCCCAAGCCAAATGAGAATAAATTAAACAAACCTCCTCTCTATTTCTTTAGGAAAGATTTAATGGTTAAATGGCTCATCAGCAGAATGAATATCTGACCAAAGAATGAACTGCTGCTTCACTGTGAATTTCTAAAATACTAATATCATTTTATAGAAGGTTTTTTTATATTCAGTTTCTTCTTTCCTTAGTTGTTCTACTTCTCAAGGATAGGTTTTTGCACTTTGCTGTCTGAAGATGTCAAGTCAATCTGCAAAAGAATATTGAAGTAATTTTTAGTAGGTATGAATTTAGATGGTAGGGTATGGCTTTGACTGCAAAGAATGTAGCTGAGCAGATAAGGTTTATCTTCCTATATTCAAGGGTCAGCTATATGGTTCAGTAAAAACTCAATCATATGATCTGCAGAATGTCAAGTAGACCTTACCTTCACACACACTTTCAAAGATAAAGGGAGCTTTATTTTCATGTAAAACTCATGCAATTCTCAAATTGATGTGTTTTTTATAGTCTGCTTTGCATTATAACTTAGTGGAACAGCATTAAAGTAGCTCTACCCTATCAGAAAATGGCAGCAGAAGGTTTAGCTTAACTTAAATTCCAAGGGCATTTTTATTTTTATTTTTATTTTTATTTTTATTTTTAATTGTTTCCATAGACACACAAAGATTGAATTAACAAAGTTGGTGTAGGGTTTTTGGTTCTATGTGGTATTTTAACTAAATATGGAAGGATAAATTGAAAGCCAGCAATATTCAGGAAGTCCATATGTTTTTATTTATGGGACCATCAAAGAAAAATTGTATCTTTGAGATGTTTCTTTATGGATAACAAGTTAGCTGTTGATTGTTTGGTATAAAAGAAGCCTCATCAAATGCCAAAGCATGACAAATCATGTAGTAGTGGAAAAAGTGCTGTAATTGTGGTTTGAATCATTTTTTTTTACGTACTTTAATCTGAAATAATTTGTTTGAATTAAAAAAATTAAAATGTTGTAGGGCATATTTCAGGCCACAAAAATAAATGGTACAAAACAGGTGATACTTAACATATTGTTTTCTTGGTACATTGCAAAAAAAGGCATTAGCTACAGTGTCAAAAGATTGAGGACTATAAAACAAGCTAGAAAATTGTTTTCAGAAAGGACAGTGCAGTTTTTCCATGCTAAAAAAAAGAGCTTTGGTGGGTTTTTATCTTTCTTTTTTTCCCCTCTAGTTTTCTTTGGTGGGTTTTGTTGTTGTTTTTTCCCTTTCATTGACTATCGTATCTGCAAGCCAAAAAGAGGCACACAGCAAATTAGGTCTGTACTGAGGCAGCATGAATGTCTTTCTTGGCTATTTAGAGGCAATTTGGTAGGGGTTTTACAAGTAGTAAGTTAGGACAATAACTCAGTCTGGTCTTCAGTGACCTTTGTGTAGCAAAGAGAGGCAGTTACATTTTTTGTTTTGCTAGTTATTTGATAAGACTTTCTCATCATTACCTCTTTACACTGAGCTGCCATTTTCTAACATATGGGAACTGTTCCTTGTTAGAAGGAAGGCATGGATGTTTAAGTGAGCCAGAGACCTGGACTTGTATGTTTCTAACTGACAGTCTCTGGAATGTTTTGCTTAACTCTTATGAAGGTCATCTGAGACAGAACTCAGGACGAGGGACCAGTCACAAAACAGTGTTCTTATACATGTGTAGCAGGAACAGCAAGGGAGTTGTATTTGTAATTTTTGATCTGGGCTTCTTAAGTGTTCTAGAATCAAATAGTGTGTTTTTAGCACAGTAGCTAGCCCAAATGAAAAGCCTGGAGTGCAGCCAAACTTTTATCTTCTCCAATGTGTATTCTCAATTGCCTGTACTTAAAAATGGTTTCATTGAGGTTCCCATATATAAAATTTAAAGTGTGCAATCTGCTATTACTCATCTAGACCAAAATAAGTCACTGAAAGTTATTTTTGGGAGCTCAACAATTCCCGGTATCCCAGTGCAGATCACATTGCCCAGATCACACTCTTGCATTTTATACCTACGGGTATACTTTGTGTTCCTGGCTAATAGCTTCATTGTGGAAATGTGTCCAGCTGGGATAAATAGTGGTTTAGCCTCAGTGTCATATACAGGAGGCATCAACCTGAGACCATGGGAAACAGGATACTGACGGGGGGCACCTAGTCAGGTCATAGTGGGAACTGTGGGTTCTTGGGAGCCAGTATGCTAACAGAACCATCCTGTATTTGGTCAGGTTTCTAGTTCTTGTTCTCACTTGGCTCAGTGCCTAGTTCACATACGGTCAGGTTCCGAGATCACCTTTGTGATTGGACCTGTGCCCCTATACCTGGATGTTTTTGCCCCGCCCTGGGGTCTTTGGAATCTAGCCTCTGTAACCTCCGGTTGTCATGTTTTATTGTTCTCGTTATTAAAGCTTTTATTTTCTGGGCTACTCCATTGTTCCTGTCCCTCATTCTTTTTAGCCAGCTTCTCCCGGCCAAGCCGAAGCAAGGAGATCACAGTGGGCTTCCAAGCTCATACTTCATCACTGGACAATGTTTCCCTGGAGAGGAATGTTTATATTGCTTTTGTAACTCTAGCATAATAATAGATTGTGTCTTTCACAGGTTTATTTTCTGCTTATTTTATGAGTACTGGTCTATTTGAGAAATCAGATAAGGTAGATGAAGACATGTCCTGTGTGACGACCCACCTTTAAGGGGAAGAGAGTCCTCCTGAAGGTGGGACATCACATCCTGTCAAACCAAAAACCAAGATACTTCATAATTTCAAAATAAAAATTTTTTGGCTGTTTTACCATCCAGTAAATAATATTAATTTATTGTTTTTCATTTTTCCTCTCTGTTTCTCCTAGGTTGAACTGGAATTTCCCTTTGTTAACATGAAATTTTTTGAGCTTCTGTTCTTTGGAGTTGCTGATCATTTTATCCATCATACAATGAGATATCTGTTTTGCTAGATCTTTCTTCATTGCTTTTCTGCTTTAAGGCTAAAAAAAACTGACTATAGCATGCCTATTCTGAATAATAGCTTCTGCTCACTTAAGTAAAATTTTGCTTCTTTTTTTTCAGGGCTACCAGTGCAAATGGTTGTACTGCATATTGGTTTACAAGAACAGCTATCATAGCAGTTGGACTAAGTACAATGCAGAAGGAATAAACTTTGGATAATGGTAAGGATTGTAAAGACCCTTGAGAAGATTAAATAAGACTATTTCTATGTTTTCATTTTTCCTAAACTGTGCAACTGAAACATTATTTTTATATTTACTCCTAATTTCTGACATCATATTTCAAATAGTTTTACCAAACAAATAAGCTTTATCAAATTTTGCTGTACTGGTATTTGTTTTAATTGGCCAATGAAAAATCTGGGTGACTGATGGCAAATTGAAAAGGATTAAAAATTTGCAACAAGTACTTATGGTCCAAAAAGATAAGCCAAAAGAAAAAGCGAATTTTAAGAGCTCCTCTTGTCACAGACTAAAACGATCTAAATTAAATAAAAACTTCTGGTGTTGGTGAAAGAGACATCATGACCAATATTGACCAATTCAGATCCAAAACAGTGTGCTGCTTTGCTCACTGAAGTAATGATCAGCTGAAATAACTTGACTGAGGAAGTGGTAGAGTATTTTATTACCAGATAGAAAACCCCAGGCCTGATGTGCTTCTAAAAAGATAAAGTCCAACCCAAATGGAAGATATAAGTTATGACAATAACTTTTTTTATATGATAATAATATCTTGAAAGAAGTACAAATCAAAATCATTGTGCTGGCCTTCAGATCAATGAGTCAGCTTCTATGTTTAAATCGTTATTTTCCCCCCTTTGTTAGAGCTCAGAAATGATGGTTATAAGCAGATTCCTCAAATTATTCTTTCAGATAACATTCTGAGATGATTATAGAAAAGAATTAAATATTAAGACATGAAATTCAGAATGGGTTATAATTTAAAATTTTATATTTTACACTTTTGAAAGAAAAGCTGTGACTTTTTTTCAGGATGGAAACTAAGGATTGGAATAGCAAAAATGAGAGCAGAATATTTCTTTTAAATAATAGTTTATTTGTCTTCTCAGAATAGTTAGTATTGGTATCATGTAATTTATCAGTGGGAATTTAGTATCATAAATGTTAGTTTTATTGTCTGAAGCTATGTCTATACAAAAAACCCAAAGGCAGTAAAGGGACAATATTTGATGTTATCCCTTATAAACATATGTGTTGTTATTCATTATAAACATAAGAGTTATAGTCATTGATTATGAAAAGTTGCTATAAAAACAATAGTTACAAATTAGTATGGAAATTTTATTCAGCAAAATTGTTGTATTTATATACTATTTTGAAAAAAATATGGTATTGAAAATGCAGATGGGACTGAAAATAGTTAAACTATTTCTAGCTCACACAGCAGTTCTATTAATAACAGTAATATAAGGTATAAGTGGAAATTACAGTTGTATTTGTGTACATTGACTGTGACACAATTGCAGACAGTATAGCTGAAACATTTTTAGTTCAGTCTCTTAACTATATACAATCTTTACTTCAGCACCAAGGAAACACTTCATCAAAATCAGCTTTGTTAAACTAGTGGTGCTATTTTTACTCATTTTTTTTCAATACCATGTGATTATTAATACTGTTGCAATAATTTTCTTGACAAGCAATGCCCAACCAGTCACGAGTGGTGTTTCCCAGAGCTCAGTATTGGGACCAGTCCTGTTTAATATCTTTATCAGCAAACTGGACAAGAGTATTATTTGAGTGCCCCACAGTCAGTTTGCCGACAATGCCAAGCTGGGCAGGAGTGCTGATCTGCTGGATGATAGGAAGGCTCTGCAGAGGAATCTGGACAGGCTGAATCAATCATCCAGGGCCAATTGTATGAGGGTCAGCAAGGCAAAGTACCAGGTGCTGCACTTGGGTCACAACAAACCCATGCAGGCTGGGGACAGAGTGGCTGGAAAGCTGCGTGGTGAAAAATGACTTGAGGGTGCTGGTTAGCAGCAGCTGAATGTGAGCCAACTTGTGCTCAAGTGGCCAAAAGGCCAGTGGCATCCTGGCCTGTATTAGCAATAGTGTGGCCAACAGGACCAGGGCAGTGATTATTCCCCAGTACTCAGTGACACTGAACAGGACCAGGGCAGTGATCATTCCCCAGTACTTGGTGGGACCGGAGAGGCCGCACCTCAAGACTTGTGTCCAGTTCTGGGCCCCTCAGTACAAGAAAGACACTGAGGTGCTGGAGTGTGTCCAGAGAAGGGCAACGGACTGGGAAAGTGTCTGGAGCACAAGTGTTATGAGGAGTGGCTGAGGGAGCTGGGATTGTTTAGCCTGGAGCAAAGGAGTTTCGGGAGAGACCTTGTCCCTCTCTACAACTGCATGAAAGGACGATGCAGTGAGTCCACTTCTGCCAGATATCAAGTGACAGGACAAGAGGAATTGGCCTCAAGTTGCATCAGGGGAAGTATAGATTGGATATTAGGAAAAATTTCTTCATGAAAAGGATTATCAAGTATTGGAACGAGCTGCCCAGGGACATGATTGTAGTATATAAAAGAAGTGTAGATGCATATGGTTTATTGGTGGACGTGGCAGAGTTAGGTTAACAGTTGGACTTGGTGATTGTAAAGGTTTTTTCAACCTAAATGAATCCATGACTCTGTGCTTCAGTAATTAAGATAGATATTGCAATTTCTGTTCTTTTTTCTCATTGGTCTATCTATCTATCTATCTATCTATCTATCTATCTATCTATCTATCTATCTATCTATCTTTTTTAAGTTAGTGCAGCAATAAAAGATTGGGATTGCTTTGAATTGCCATTTTGCAATTCAAAGCAATCCCAATGATATTGCTGGTTCTGATAAATCCAGATAGCACTGATGTGCCCTGTCATGCGAGGGGTCAAGAGAAATAGCTACAGAGCTCATTGAAAATAGCTGAAAAATAAAGCAACAAAGAATCACCGGCTTATGTGTTTTTTCTTTCCATGTGTAATTTTAACTCTAAGCACTAGGAGACTTCCTTTCTAACTTCAGTTCCTCTGAATGCATGAGCAAAAGTCATTGGCCTGAAGTATGACAGGGTTTTCTGCACTCTTTCAGACAATAACTGTGAGTTCTTTTTATTATCTTGATGTTATGCTCAGAAAAACAAAAATACAGTTGAGAAGCCAAAATATTCTTCAAGAAGATGGAATATTACCAAAGTGATAAATTTAAACCAGAAGGCATGCAGTTCTTATTACATGACACAAGCTGTTAATAAGCATAGATAAAGGAAGTGATCTTAATCCACAGATTCATTCACTTGGGATTAACACCATAGCATGTTCAGAATAGAGGTCTTCTTGGTAGCACAGTCACATGATAGTTTAGGAAAGCAATAATTTTCACCAGGAATTATCTCTGTTAGGTGATACATCCACCACCTTACTGACATAGTCATTCCAACATTTCATCAGTCTCCTTGACAATAATCACTTTTTCAAAGTTGAAATTTCTTGCACTGTGATTATGCTAATCCTGCTAAGCATGTTTTTTTTTAATGTCAAGTACACCTAAGTTAAAGAATCTGTCCTATAAAATTATTTGCCTTTAAATAAATACACACAAAAATAAATATCTCTTCTGCCTTCTGCCTGGTTTTGAGTGAGTTGAAATCTGAATCTTCTTTTTGTAGTTTGTGTTTCAAATCTCTGGATCATTTTCATGGCTGTCCTTTCAACTGTCTCTGTTTGAAGTCTGTTTTAAGTAACTCAAATATATTTCATGTGAAATGACATAAATAAATAATATCAATTTTAGCCTAAGTCACTCTTCCTCTTAGGACTTACTGTTTTCCTCTTAACTGAATGTTTTGGTAGCACTTTGAGTATTACCACTTTTTAAAATGATCTAGCAATCCTGTGGTCAAATTACATAGTATCTTTACTGGCTCACAGTTTTTGACTTAGGGTGAATCTTTTTTGTGTCCATTTCATCATTTAGGTGTTTAATGACAGAAAACAACATTCTCTTAATAGAATGATCGCTTTTGCTTTTCTGAAGACCTCCTTTATTTTTTCAAAAATATCTCTTTTCCATATGTGAATATTGTTACAAAGAAGTTTGTATTTTTCTAAAGTTTCAAGCTACACTAAAATTGTACATTGCACTCAGTTTTATACATCAAAATCTTCAACTGTTATATTTTGCAGGTGCCATTTCTGAATTGGATTGAGATTGAAAATTTAGCCAGCTACTGAAACTCAGCTGCAGCTCTGCATCCTTAAACAATATGTCTAAAAGCCCATCAAAGTTTATCTGAGAGCTACTTGCTACAAACTGGTTGATGTTTTGTTAGTAATGATATTCTTACATGCTTGAAACCAAGGAGCAAAAGGAAACTGGACAGGATTTTGGTTTTGTTCCAAGGTGATTTATTATTTCTTAAATTTGGACCTGAAATCATCCAACCTTATTTTGCTTTCCATATTTTGAATGCTTTGCAGGGAAATGAACACTTTCCAAAGAAGGTTTTTATTTATTTAAGAGTTCTTGCAGTGGTTCTACTTAGGTGTTTTTTACTTTATGATTAAAACCACCCCTCTACTTTGTAGACCTTTAATTTTATTTATTTTTGAGTCAGTATCACTGAGCACCAATACATTTTCCCCTCTTTGTTAGTGAGAAATATATCCTGTCATTTGCAACAGCTCAAGAGAGGTGAGTCAGCTGATGGTCCACGCACTGAGGTCTTGTAGCAAGGCTGAAGGTGTATTCTCAGAAACTGCACAGACACAGAGCACATATAAACACCACATATATACGCATATGTATATATGTATGTCTGTACGTACGTATGTATATATGTATATGTGTATGCATACCCACATAAGTGGCCACAAATACACACTCACATTGATACAGTATCAATGACCTCTAAAGATATGGCTAATGAACTCACAAATTTAAGGCTTACAGTAGAAAATTGTAGATAGAGGAGTATACATGGAAATTTACAGTGGATTATGAAATACATAGTAAGTAACATAATATAATTTGGGACACTTATAAATATAATAGTATTAAAAAAAATTTTGAGCTGGTCGAGGGAAAGAGCCTCGTATTCCCACTATTAAAGCTTAATATAACTTCTTCCAAAATTTTAGTGGCATAATGAGAAAATTTTTAGTGACTTAATAAGTGAATTTTCTGTAGCAACATTTAGCATTCATACACATACCTCCAATATTGTACTGACTTCTTGTTTTAATAGCAGAAATATGCATGAATAAGCTACATCTTCTGTAAAACTGGCAGTATTTCCAAGTGCTGTAAGAATGAAATGAATTTCGATTTGTGTTTAAAACTTTTGAAATTTTGAATGTCTCATTTATAAGAACTTAAATATTTCAAAAAGGTTACAAATATATGTTTTTTTCCCCTTGGTTGCTTTTTTTACTCTTAATTGTTCCTCTCTCAGTTATGAGAGAATCTCAGCTGGCTTGCAAGGTGAGCATAAGAAATTGAACATAAAAAGCTGATGGTCTAGCAAATTGTTTTCTAAAAATTTGTCCAATTTTTATTCATTAGAATGATAATCATGTCTTACATATCTCCTTTCTAAACATCTTTTAAGTTAACATGGATTGCCTACATCAGACCTTATGTGTAACATTTAGCCATTTGGACAGCAAAACCAATTAGGCTTTTTTTTGAGATTAATATGTTGTTGTTATATAATTCTATGTTATATGTATAATTAATTTATAACTTATTTATTTAAAGCAAGGGCTCATTGCTTTTGATGTCTTTAATGAAGGGTAATGTTACACATTACAATTACCCATTGTGGGTCTGACACAGGGCTAGTACGCTTGAGGTTGTTGCATATTGTTTGGCATAGGTGTCATTAATCCCCCCTCATTTTAGAGTTAAAGGACATGGAAAAGATTTAGACAAAAGATGTACTTTCAATAAAGCTACTCTATTTTTCTGGAATTTTCTTGATTTGTGAATAGATGTCGGGAACCAGTTCTGCATAGCAGGGCTTTAAGCTTGGATCTCACAAAAAAAAACTGAGTTCTTTTAAACTAAGATTGGTTAAAAAAAAGTAATCCTTGATTCCAGAAACTAATTTATTTTCCTCTGACAAAATTCTATTTTGCAGTTAGGGTTTTGGTATTTAAAAAAAAGCTGTTTGAGAACTACTACGAGTTTGGAAACTCTAGAAAACATTATTTTTTAATAAAGATACGAATAGCCCTTGACTTTATAATTAGGTAAATGAAGTAGGTTTGCATTGGAGTATTTTTGAAAAAGAAGCTGTGAGCTTAGAGCAATCATTTGGTTCCTAATAAAAATGTGTTTGTGGATTAAATTTTTCCATTTTGGTTTTCATCTGTAGATGAAATTGTATTATTGAGTAAGGAAATATTGAAGATTGTAAAGTTGTTATTTTTATGAAACTGAGTATTTGTAAAGTATTTAATCTGATGGCATATCTCTTATTTGTATGCAATTAAGAAAAAAACCAACCATACAGTAAATGAATACTTAAACCCGACAATCTAGTGAAATACTTCCATAATAAGACCAAAAGGGTGTTCAAGAACAAAGTAATCTTTGACACAAGCCTCACCAAAGAGCAGACCAAGTAGCAGCCACAAAACTTGCTGTTAGGACTGTCAAAAGAATCTTTCAGGGATTCTGCAGTGAGCAGGGGATTGCAGTGAGCAGGGTGAATTTCTACTGCCAGACACCCATGTGAAAGCTGTCAGTTTGCCCTAGCTCAGCTGCCTCAGCATGGGCAAAACCACCAGGGACAGCAGCTGCTTGCACTTTGTCATAAGGGGCCTGTAGGGACCCCAAGCAATCAGGAGCTTGACATGTCAGCCAGGGTGGGCAAACAGGGCACAGCACAGCACATCAACCAGGGCATGGCACAGCAATTGTTAAACAGTTCAAGCAGAAACTGCTCTACTTCAACCAACTAGCAACAGCCAGTGGAGGCAGCAAACAGACTCAGTAGTTGGTAAAGAAGGGCTCAAAGAGATCTTTTCATTCCCAACCCTAGTAGTGTGTGCTCCCTCAAGTGTGGTTCTGGCATGCTGCAGAGCACAATCATGTGTAGCTGCCGGAGGCACTGCACCAGCCGTGTCAGAAACCTCCAGCCTTCTGATGGTAGATGTAGCTCTCCAGGTCTCAGGTTGCAAGGAATGCCTAATGCCTTTCCATGACGTTGGGGCTGACAATCATTCCTTTTCAGATGGTGTGCTGTTGTCGATGAGCTGTGTCGTCGATGCGCTGTGTCATCAGAAGAAAGGAAGAAACTACTGGAGGAAGTGAACACGCTGTGCAGTATTTTAGAAAATGTGCAACGGTTTGACAGGTTATTCTCGAGGTGCTACTGTCTCAGTAGTCTCAAACCTCCACTATAATGGAGATGCAGGTGGATTTGGAACCCTGTCAAGTAGTTAGTCAAGGATCTGTCAAACCTGAAAGCTGGAAGCTGGTCACTGCCCAGGCAGGAAGAAGGCTTCTCCTCCTGAAGACTTGATAGTGACAAGAAGGACTGGCACCTTTTACAAAATGTATGAGGCTCTGGATCCAGAAGGACAATCTACTGATGGGGTGGGTGGAAATCCTCCTGGGATAAAGGGGACACCTAGGGCAACACCGCCTACCCCCCGCGTCATGACCTCCTCTGTTATGAAGAAAAGAAGGGTAGTTGTCATAGGTGATCCCCTTCTGAGGGCAACAGAGAACCTGATATGCAGACTGGACCCAGCTCCCAGGGAAGTCTATTGTCTCCGAGAGGCTTGGGTAAGGGACATTACTGGAAAATTCTACAGTTTAATAAGGCCCTCTGATCCATATTGGTCGTTCAAGTTGGCAGTGATGAGATAACAAAAAGAAGTCCAAGGACAATCAAAGATTTCAAGGCCTTGGGAAGAATGTTTGAAAGGTCAGGAGCACAGGTATTGTTTTCCTTGATCCTTCCTCTAGCAAATAAGAATATCAAAAAGAACAGGCAGACTCACCAGACCAACACATATCCAAGGCTGAAGTGGGAGTCCATTTGAAGGTTCTGGGGTTTGTCACTGGGTCCTCTCAATGATTTTTGAACATTCTTAGGAATCTGGAGAGATCCCAGTTGACTAGAGGCTGGCTAACATTGTCCCCATTTTCAAGAAGGACAAGAAAGATGACCCTGGCAACTGTCAGTCAGCTTGTCAGTCTGACTTTAGTGACTGGTAAAATTATGGAGAAGATTATACTGGGAGGTACTGGAAAACTAGTCATTGATCACAGCCAGCACGGCTTTATGGGCAGAAAGTGCTGCTTGTCAAACTTAATTTCCTTTTATGACAAGGTAATGATCTTAGCTGACCAAGGGAAGCCAGGTGATGTAATCTTTTTGGATTTCAGTAAAGCTTCCCATACTGTGCATCACAGTATCCTCCTAGAGAAAATGTCCAGCCCACAGCTAGATAAACACAGCATGGGATGGGTGAACAACAGGCTTATGGGTCATGCACAAAGAGTTATAGTGAATGGGGTGACATCAAACCGGTGTCCTGTCAATAGTGGGGCTCTGCAGGGCTCCGTCTTAGGCCCTGTTCTCCTTATCATCTTCATAAATGACTTGGATGCAGGACCCAAAGCAATATTAAGTAAGTTGCCAGTGATACTAAATTAGGAAGAGATGTGGACTCCTTTGAAACAGGGAGACCCTGCGGAGAGACACAGACGAATTAGAGAGATGGGCAGTCACCAACCATATGAAGTTTAACAACTGCAAGTGCCAGATTCTGCACCTGGGATGGGGCAACTGTGCTTGTGTGTATAGACTGGGGAACAAGAGGATGGAAAGCAGCATCATGGAAAGGGGTCCTGGTGGATGGCAAGGTGAATATGAGTCAGCAGTGGCCTGGCAGCCAGGATGGCCAACACCCCAGATGTCCTGGGGTGCATCAGCACAGCATCGCGCCCTGGTCAAGGGAGGGAATTGTCCTGCTCTGCTCTGCACTGAGTCCTGTGTGCAGCTTTGAGCACCACAATACAAGACAGATGTTAGGCTATTAGAGAATGTCCAAAGGAAGGCTTGTGAAGATGGTGAAGAGCCTCGAGGGGAAGTCATAGGAGGAGCAGCTGAGGTCACAGCTGAGGGGAAACCTCATTGCAGTCTACAACTTCCTCATGAGAAAAAGCAGAGTGGCAGGCACTGATCTCTTCTCTGTGGTGACCAGTGACAGGACTTGAATGGCTTGAAGCTGTCTCAGGGAAAGTTTAGGTTGAATATTAGAGAATGATTCTTCAGTGGTTGGATGCTGGAACAGACTCCTCAGGGAAGTGGTCACAGCACCAAGCCTGACAGAGCTCAAGTAGTGTTTGGACAATGCTGTCAGGCATGTGGTGTGATTCTTGAAGCTGTCCTGTGCAGCACCAGGAGTTGGACTTCAGTGATCCTTGTGAGTCCATTGCTTCTCAGGATATTCTATGCTTGTAATTCTTTCCAGAGTTTGGCATATTAAATTTTTCATTTTCTGAAAAAGATGCAGAGGGATAAATGCTATTATCCCTTGTTAGTGGCCTTCTAGATTGTTAAATGAGAACACCATGTCATGTACCACAAGCTAGATAAAAATTCTGGGAAAAGATTGCTACTACAATACCAGATATTAAGAAAATTTTTAATTGACCTGATGTTCATGAGGATTATTCTAAAACCTGGTATTTGTGAGAACAGCTGGTTTTGATCACAGCAGTTACTTCTATAGGCATGTTGAACTTTTTCTTCTGGGCTTCCAAGTCAGATGCTTTTGCTAGCTGAAGGTGTGATAAATGTTACCAGGCACAGTTTTAAACACTGGTGTCTTAGAGAACCTGAAAGAGAGATGTGAGCCATGATGTGGCAATTGGCAATATGGTTTAGTGGGCATGGTGGTATATTAAGTCAAACATTGGTCTTAATGATCTTTTCCAGTCTTCTGTGATTCTATGACATTTGTTGTGGATATTTTTAGAAAACAACAGTGACTAAATGTCACACTTCTAAAAATATCTCAGTCTTTCTGTACAGTTGTTTGGCTCATTGGTAAGTTATTAACATCATCTTTTGTTAACATCATAATTTCCCCTAATTTTATTTATTTATCCAGGCACATGATGGCAGCAAAGTACTGAGGAGCCCACTTGCCTCCTCTACCATCAAAGAGCACAATAACTGGCTACTGCAAGAATTTAGTCTAACAAGAATGACAGCCACAGGCAAACTGCATTAAATGTAGGCACATATAGTAATGATGATTAAGGAATAAAACCTGTATCTCTGTGCATGTTCATTTGTGAATATTTCCTTGCTGCCTTATTTTCTACAAAACACATACTTGAGTTTTAGGTGTCAGCATGGGTTAGAAATGTCAGTTCAACATACAAAATAAAACTCTTTTTTTGGTAAGTTACGTATTCATCTACTATTGCTAAATATATATGTATGTATACTACACATTCAACTACTACTATTCATTTACTCTCAAATGAGACTGAAATCCAGTACAGCTATTTCTGTTCTGCTAAAACACACGTTTGTGGATATGGATATATCTATATGCCTTAAGCAAGGGTCACAGAAGCATAATAAAGTGAATTCCATCAGAGCTACAAGTTTGCTCTGAAATGTTAAATTTCTAAATATAGAATTTTTGAGTTCATTCCA
Organism: Promerops cafer; assembly: GCA_013398275.1. Lineage (NCBI taxonomy): Eukaryota > Metazoa > Chordata > Aves > Passeriformes > Nectariniidae > Promerops > Promerops cafer. The sequence goes on from VZSE01013524.1 coordinate 116,439, forward strand.
TGAAGAACATTGGGGTTGATTCAAATAGCTTCAATGTCACAAATGAAAAATGCACAACTAGAAGTTTCTGCATGTAATTCTGACTCATCTTATTATTTTGTTAATAACTTTTGTTATTAATAATGCTATATGAGTAAAATGATAAAAATCACATTTTGTACTGCATTTACACATTACATTTGTCTCTTCCAAATGGCATATTTATGACCAATGAAGTAGGAGAAAATAATTGTTTCTTGCATTAGGTTCACATAACACTTACTGAACAAATTATTTCAGCTATGTATTTTCAACAAGACTGATTTTTTTTTCTGTGTCTTAGCAAATTTTTGGTATTACAGGAAAATTGCTAAAACATCATAGGGAGTGCTATTTACACTATTTTGAACCACACAAAGAAGCTTATAGAAATTTGTATGTCAGTACGGCCAAGCAAGGCTGCTGATTGTCTGAGATGTGAGTCTGAACAGTGTTAGTTGAGTGAATGAAATTTATGGCAATGCAGATGTGACTCCTTGTTATGTGGACAAAATAGTATTTTACATCACCCAGTTAGCTCATTTCCCACGATATACATGCTTTATTACATAGTTGCTCATTCACTACGTTTTTAAGTATAAGATATCTGAAGGTGGTGAGCCACTGACGCAAGTTGCCCAAGTAAATTGTGGATGCCCTATCCCTGGAAGTGTTCATTGCCAGCTTGGGTGGGGTCCTGGGGGGTTGGAATTAGATGATTTTAAGGTTCTTTACAGCCAAAACCCTTCTATGATTCTATGACATTTATCTTAATCTTACATAGATTAAAGGGGAATATTCATGTATAGAATACAAATTGCACTTAACCCGTTTGAAAAATGTGCAGAAAACACCCATATTTTCATGTCAGTGTAAGAGATAACAGTCTCACATATAGAAAATCTCAATCTCTAGCTATTAGATTTAAATACAGGAATTATTAATTTATATATCTCTCTTCCTTAAAGATTTTTTTTCACGGTAATATTTTTTTGTGTCTTTAGGAGACAGCTAATATCCCTTTGGGGCAACTTAGTAACTATTTCTGCAGATCCCTGATCAGCTCAAGTAATTTAAAATTGTTGCTTGGAATATGGCATAACTCTTAAAATTATTATTACAGAAGCCTACTCTGACTCCAGTTGTTCTATCTGCACAGATAAAAAGTAGGTCAAAATAGACAGTGTGATAGGGGTCACTGCCTGAAATAAATTTCCACTTGCCTAATTTATTAGAATCAGATAGATATGTTTCTTACTATAAAGCATCTTTTGCTTTATTTGACTAATCTTTATATTCTGCTTTTCCTGAATTACTTAGAGGTAAAATAAAGAATTCATATTCTCAGTAGACAAGAATTAGAGAGGCTGCTCTTTTACTAGTGACTAAGATTAAACATGCCTTTTTTTCTGATCATAGTTTGGTCATAGAGAATTATAAGGAATTATAATTTGTGTATGGCAATTTTTCATTTTCTTAATTTCAAACCATTTATGTCATAAAGTATAAAATAACCCCCCATTTCTTACCTCTTCTGTTGATCTTTTAAATACTTACTCTTGGAACATCTGTGGAAAGGGTGGCTATCTATAAAAGTAGTACAAGGCAAAACAGTATTGAATACAGATGACTCTGTCACCTACTGTTTTGTGAGTTATACACATAATCAATTTTGAAGTTTAGTTTTCAAATGAAAAAGGCCACAGGGATTTTTCTTAATATTTCAGCTACCTTTGGAATATGATCTGTGCTGTCTCTAGTTCTTAATTCCCAAGTTTGAAATCTAAGAGTTAGAGAAGAATAGCCCATCTTAACATCACTTGTCTATCCTACAGTGGCAGCTGGTTGTGTCCAAGGATGAATCAATGTCTCCGTGTTCAAGTGGAAACTAGTAGCAAGTGGTGTCTCTCACAGGTCTGTAGTTGGACCATTTCTATTTAATATCTTCATCAATGACACGGTCTGTGGGATTGAGTGCTTTTTGAGTGCTTAAAACTTCAAATCTAAAAGCATTACCTGCTTGTGAGAGTAAGTTTTAATTTTCAGTGAATTAGAATAAATTATGCTTAGTCTCTTTGCCATTCTCAAGTATCAAACCAATACTATCTCTAACAAATTTTGACTTATCTATAATTTATTTGTTCAGCCAGAAATGTTTTTTTTGGTTGTTTTTGTTTTGTTGTTTTTTTTTTTTTTTTTTTTTTAATACTGAAAAACATTGTTCTTGTTTCTTGATAATTTTTCAGGGAAAAAGTTATATTAAAAAATCAAAAGGCATTTGATAGTCTTGGTGATTCTTTATGGGTGTAATCAGCACACATGCTACACATGTTAGTTACAGGGCGTGAGACTTCTAGAGAGAAAAAAACCAAAATACTTCCTTTTCCTGCTATAGCAATAGTTATTCAGTCTCAGGAACTTCCTTTATTTAACATTTATCATAGCAAGATGTAGTGTACCTTCAGGTAAGAGGAGGGCCTGGATGTTTTTTTTTCTTTTTTTTCTTTTTCAGTAGGAGGTTGTCTCAGTGAACAAATGGTTGTGAGTTTTCTCTGAGCAGATTAATTCTTGTGAGGCAGGTCATCCATCAGCAAACTGGTTGTGAAAAAATATTTTATGTGAATATTCCTTCTATAACTTCGTATTTTTGAAAATGTCTCAGCAAAGGTAACTGATTTAGACTTGGAGTAGCAGTCACTCACTTCGCACATTGAAAGACTGCACACACATAGGTACTGATAACAAGTTTTCAGTAGCTTCAGGGAAATATTAAACTTTCGTTCTTTTACGTAACATGTGTTTTTCCAAATAGCAAAGCACCTGTAGAACTTCAGTATCTTGAGCTCTAAGAAATATTAATCATACCAAAATGGAACTTTAGCCTCTTCTTTCTAGTTAGCAGTTTCATAGGAATGTTTGATAATTGCTATATGAAAAAAAATTTCAACTTGCAAAAATATTCTGTCATGAATAATGTTTTGACTGAATGAAGGGCAGCAGTTGCATTGAAAGTGATTACTTCAAATGTTTAGCCAATTACAAATCCAGTATTTGTATTGAAGATAGAAAAAGAGAACGAAATAATATTACTTGGAAACCATATCATAATCTCTAATCTCAATAGGATGCAAATTTTAGAATGATTATGAAGGAAGCATGGAAAACAAAAGACAACAAAATTCAGGACAAGTTTAACTATTGAAAATCGCTACATATGTGGTGAAAAAACTTGCTTCATTCAAAATGTCTCATCATCTATAGATAAAATTCTGGGGGGAAAAAAAAAGAATTAAAATTAGACTGCTCTACGATTTTTGTGAGGCTTCTGGCATTCAGCACCACATATGAAACTGTCATAGAGGATGAGGAATAATGAAAGGTTAACCAAGATCCTATGCTGGCAGAGGTTAACAGTGTTAAGTGTCAGATGCTGACTTATCTGGCATGAGATTATAAATGATGAACCTTAAGAAAGAGTTTTGCAAACATTCTTGCTTCACAGTTTTGTTAATGACCTTGGCATTTAAAAATATACACATCCTGAGTAAATTAGCTGTCAGCACAAGGAACAAATGTGAATATCTTTGAAGGTTGATGTAAAGGAAATGGGTTAAGATAGGATATGATAAAGCTGTTTTCTTAGAAAATAGCAGTAAGTTTATCTGCTGTAGGCTTGGTTTCAGAAGGAATTGTGGTAGTACATTCCCCTTGCCCCCCAGGCCACACTATGATGATTCATGACAGGAACAACGAAGAAAAAAAGGATTTCCCCCAGTTTGTGAGGATTAGAAAAAACTTTATTGGGGCATACACTAAAAGAGTAGTAGTTAAACTAAAGGATAATATTAGCAGAAGAAGCAATAAGAGAACTGATTACTAGTGCATTGAACTAAGAAAATACAGGGAAATTCTAACCTCCTTGTAAAACAATTCAGTTAACTCCTAATTGGAGTGATTACTTTCGAAACGCAGATCAGTAAGATTATGAAGGGAATTCTTCAGGCAATAATTACAAAAGAATAAGGGCTAAAAGAATGGAAAATATTTTCTAGTATTAGAAAATATTATCTTAATTGTGTCAAAAATAAGTGGTATTCTCAGTGTATTATGTAATGTATTTTCAGGTTTCAGCATAATTTGGATTAGTGATGATGGAAGATAAACTCACACCTTGAGAAATTGTTACAGAGTTTTATGTATGCTTTAATTTTTACTTTCATTTTGCTTAACTTACCTGAGTATTTCTTCTCATTGAACCCTATCCCTTTTGATACAAACAACCTGTGACTGTGCTGTCCCTCAGTAGGGGGCTACCTATGTGCCTGGTGGGCAGGAGCAAATAATCAGGCAGAGTTGATTCACCTTTGAACCTTCAACACCATTACCTGCAAAAAGGGGCACATTGTCATTTTGGTGTTTGTTGCCTTGCTGTGACTGTTCACTTTGATAACACTAACACATCCTTGTTGTTCTGTTGTTATCTTGCTGTGATTCTCACAGCAGAGTAGTTGAAAGAAGGTTTGCCAGGTGTGAGAAGTAGAACACCGTGATTATGTGTAGGATTATGATTAGATTTAGTTTTAATACAGTATCTAAATATTGCCAATGCAATATATAAGTAAGAACTCTATGACATTATGATGGATTATAGTATAACGATGTTGTGGTCTCTCCTGTTGAGTCACAACCTTCAATGAGTGCCTTGCTTTTTAAAATTTCTCAGACAAGTCTAGGTGCAGCTAGGTCCATCTAGTTTCAGATTTGGTCAACAGTTTGTGTCTGAAAGGTTATAATATAGACAGGTTCAGCTAGAAACCTACAGGTTTGCAGTCTTTGGTGATGCAGAATTCCCAATTACAAAGCAGCAAAGCACCTATGAAGCTATTGCAGGATTTTGTCTCTATGTTTGCTTGATTCTTAGCACTTTTTGCTCACTTGTTCAAAAGTGAGTATTCCTCATCTTCAGGTGGGATGTAGTCTGCAGGAATCCCTTGCAAGCTGCTTGCAGCCTCGGGATACCTGTTTGCCCAGCTGGCCCAGTCTCCAGCAACATTTTATGCCCTTTTGTAGGCCCATGTACACCAAAGTGAATCACAAATGCCTCTGCTTCCCTATCTCTAGACTGCATTAATTATGGAGGATTCAGCCAGATCTTCCTGTAATATCCACCTGGTGTTCTTATATTAAGACAAACCACACTGCCTATAAGAGACAGAAAATAGGGAGGAGGATGCATGAATGGCCAAGGGGGAGGGCATAACTAAGACCTGACTATAGTTCATTGGTGTCACACTGCTTTGTTTTTATTTGACCATTTTTGGGAATTTTGAGAAAAAATATGTAATATTGTTGCCCTATGAACTATCTATATCTGAAGTTTTGTGTCAAAATAACTGAAAGTAGTATAAATTGAGTTACTTTAGTTCTTGACAAAATGTAATTCCAAAAAATGAAAATATTCAAAATATTTGTGCTTTCTAGCATGACATTTCAATCAGTAGCCATCATAAATGGAAAAGATAGTGATGCCAAACTGCTTTGAAAAAATTCACTTGGTATCCTATAATCAGATCCATAAGCAGATGTAAGAAAAAAACTAACAGGGAGATTTTAGAAAATTTCATAAGGAAAAAATATTTAGTCTGTACTCAGGAATTGTTTTCTTTTTGAATTATGTGTCTGAAACCAATGAAACCCCTGTTTTTGTAATGACTAAGGTAATCTGTTTGCTGGATTAAGTTTATGTTTGTTGAAGAAATAGCAGTTCAAAAGTTCATTAATGCAGTAAAAGTAATGTTCTCTTCAAACTCTTCATGAATTCCACTCTTCATGAATTCCACTTCATGAAGGCATAATATTGACTTAACATATAGATATTGCTCCATTTTCTAGAATCATTTTAGAGAAATTTGAGCCATGTCCAGATGACTTTTGAAGACTTCCAGCGCCAGTGTTCATTCACCCTCTCAGTATAAGAGTATTTCCTGATATTTAGAGGGAAGCTCCTGTGTTTCTGTTGGTCCTGTCACTGCACACCATGTAAAAGAGTCTGATTCTGTCCTTGTTGTATCCTTCCTTCAGGGATCTTGATAAGACCCCTCTGCGTGTCCTCTACTTCAAACTCAACAGTTCAAGTTCTCTCAGCCTTTCCTCATAGGAAAGATGCTCCAGTCCCTTAGTCCTCTTCATGGCCCTTCACTCGACTGTCTCCCATACATTCATGTCTCTCTTGTAATGGGGAGCTCAGAACTGAACACAGTACTTCCGGGCTGGCATCAGCAGTGTGAACAGAAGAGAAGAACAATCTCCCTCAAACTGCTGGCAGTACTCTGCCTAAAGCAGAGCAAGGTGCCAATTAGCCTTCTTTGTTCTAAAGACACACTGCTGCTTTGTGTTCTGTTTTACGTGGATGTGGCACCTGAGGATATGGTTTAGTGCTGAACAAGGTGGTGCTAGATTAATGGTCAGACTCAATGATTTTAGAGGTCTTTTTCCAGCCTTAATGATTTTGTGATTCTTTGTCTACCAGCATCCTCAGGTCCTTTTCCACCAAGAAGCTTCTAGTTGTTTCTTCCCAGGTTGAAGGACTTCGCACTTCCACTTGTTGAACTTCAAATTCCTGTAAGACCTTTCCTCCAGCCTGTCAGTGCCTTTAGATAGCATCATCACCCTATGATGTATCAGTATCATCATAGTATCAATATAAAAATGTAAGATAAATATTTATGTTGATTTTATATTATTTAGGAACAGCCTGTTCTATTGTAAAATAGTTGTCTCAACTCACCTACAAGTGGGCTTTTAAAAATTATATCAATATAGATTTGCAAAATTACTATAAGTGTTTGAGAGGTCAGTCCATCTTGTTGTTTATAACTTCATAGGCTATTATCAAGATGAAAAGCTAATTGATCTCCTTACTTGATGTCAAGGGATGATTAATTTAGAAGCCATTCTAATAGCAACAGAATGGAACCGTGGGAGGTTTATAGTTTTGAATGATGTTTTGTCTTCTTCCTAAGTAGTCTTCTTAAGTGCAGATTTTGACTTGCATCAAATGCACTGAGAGTACTCTTCCATACTAGTATGCTGTGAATGAAATAAGTTTATTTTTGATTCAGTAACACAAGTTTTCACCTATGGGAATATTAATTATTAGAATAATAAATACTATTTTTGGAGAGACGCTTGTTTCTACAATTAGACATCCCTTCTTTCTTCCTTTTTGTTGCAGCACTTATAATAATCCAAATACTTAACTACTGAAAGCTGTTTTTCTTCTGCTCAGCAATGTGTGATAAGTGCTAAGAAACAGTGGACACTGTAGGAAGTGTCTCTTTTTCTCTGGTGCTGCTTTTAGACCACCTCAAGTCTGTGTATATCAGCTCACGTTATGCTGTAAAATCTTTTTAACTTGGAAGAGCCTAAACATGAAGGTAAATTTAAAAGATTGAATACTGGTTGTTGCCTATTATCAAAGTTGTATGGATCATAAAGAGTACCAATATTGCTGTAGCATTCTAATAATAATGCACAACAGTGTGTATTTAGAGATGTTTGTGGTTGTCTATACTGTGTTTATAGAAGTAATCTTTGTACCCAGCAGAGTTTCACATCAGAAGCACCCTCAATGTGAACCTTACTAGATCATTGAAAACCTGATTCTGAATGTAGAGTTTTGGTATAAGCTTCTTAAACTTATTTGAGAAATGTTTATTTTAATTTAAGAATTAACTCCTAATTATTTTATGGATGCCTGATAAAAGATCTTAAAGCTGGTTTAAAAGATTTAACAAATAGAAATTTAGTTATCAAAGGCTACAGGGGGGTTGGTGAACAATTTATGTTAAATTTTTAAGTTGGAGTGGAATTCTTGCAAAACTATTTTTCATTTTCTGCCTTCTATTTGGACTCAAAATTATGACTGCTCTAGAACCTACAAACACCTGACTCAGAGGGCAAATGACTATTACCTTTGTGGTCCTCTCAGTTTTCAGTCCTGCTATTTCCAGACTCTGAATGCAATTTTTTTTCCTGGCAAATAAACCTACTGTTCACTAAACAACTCCATATTTCTGTCCTTTTTGGGTATAATTTTCCCTATTGACTTACACTGATTCTCATCTGTTTGGTTTGCGTAATTGACTGAACTATTTCAGAGGGTTTTTTTTTTCTGAAGTAATACATGTTTTTAGACCTTATGTATGAAAATAACTGCTCTTACTATTTTTCTGATCATGGTACTCTGTGTTTGTTAGTTTGAAGGATGATAAGAGAAAGTCATAAGGAATAGCAGAACCAGTTTCTGAATGGCAAATTGTAAAGATGGCATGGAATCAACATAGAGAAAGCTAAACTCATGGGAGTGTCTCAATGGGAGAGGATTTGAGTAGTGACAGTGAACACTATATCAAGGTTATTACCAACACCTTTGAGGGAAAACCCCTACAATTCTCAGGAGTGTGTGAACACATAGTTATATAAACATATGTGAGCAACCTCAGCTTTATTCAGCACTCATAAAATTTAGTTTAGATAACTGCTTCCAGGTTTGGGGAAGGTTATGGCATTCAATTTTCCACTGTCATTTGATAGCCATAACTTTAGGTGTCATGTCAGAGCTCAAGTTTCTTCTGTTCCTTAGGTGTATTTTGTCTATTCAGAACAGAATTTGTTTTCTCTTGGGCAGGATGATCGCTTCCTACATCTTTCTATAAGTGCTATAGCCAAGTTTCTTTATTTCCAGGTGATTTCCACTTCGATAATAACATCAAGTTTTGTGTTCAGTCTTTTCCCTCTTATTCTGGCCAATCTTCCAAGAAGCATTGTTATATACAGGGTTTTTTCCCCAGCACTAAGGAGTCCAGTTTATTCTCACATTTTTGTCTCCAATACTAATCTTTTTTTATAACCTTCAGTTTATTCAGTTCTCAAAATTCTATCCTGTTTACAACAGCAGTTCTTTTTTTTTATCCCAGATACTTTTCATTTATCAGCTTTGTAATCTGACCCTGTAAATTTTCCAGTTGAAGGCTAAATAATTTGGCCTTTATATCAAACCTCATTTCGATTAGTTATTCAATCTTTGGCTCAAATGTTCTATTTTTAGAATTAAATTTTCAATATAAATTTTTCTAACTCACTTTCCTGCAGTTAGTTGACATCTGGCAAACATTTCACTTGTGAAACTATATATACAATCTCTTTTCTACCATGCTGTCTCTTAATAGGTCATAAAGAAGACAGTTCTGAATAATTTTCTCTTTCTTTTGCAACTGCTTTTTCGTTGTTCTATCTCTTTGTTTAAATTGAAAGGATAAAAATTCATTGTGTGAGACTTTGTCAGCTAGTGGGATGCATTCTAAAATCAGAAGCAATGAGACAACAGCTACCTTTGAAGGAAACAATAAATGCATTCCCCTACATGACTAAAAAATTGAGGACTTTGCCAGAAGAGAGGCTTTATCCTCAAGTGGAACATTAAAATAAAAAAGTGATTTGATAGATGTGGCCCAGCATTTCTGACTTCATTTTCTTCCCTCCAATTTCATGCATGGAATGTAAATTGTAGATTATTCAATAGTATTCTTTAGAAAAGTCCTTGTTTTACATGGAAAGCTTTTTTAATGATTATAGCGCTTTACAAATCACATACCTATTCACAAATCCATTTATTTATGGACTGTGCAGCTCAATTGACCTATGATGATGCTGATAAACCCTAATTCCTTATTTCCTCTGATTAAGCTTGGATGATGTAAACATCTGCTGACACATTCAGTGACCTGTCAGAATTGGCCTGACTCCCAGAAAGTCCCATTAACCCCTTCCTGTAATAGCTTTGTATCCTGTGATTTTACTGGAATAGGAATCATAAAAGGAGTTCAAAAATACTCAGTTCATATGTGCAAAATCGTAAGGATTTCTCAAATTGACACCACTACTCATTCTTTCAGATTCATGTATAAAACGTCAATATTATTTTATTTCCAAGTCAAAGGGGGTTATTTTAAGCCCAAGCTCAAATGTCAGCTTGTACAGAAAAAAAATGAAGTGCTTTTTAATGTTATAGTGTGTTGTCTGTGTTAGTTCTTACCTGTTCTGGCTGGATATACACTTGCAGCTGGTATTTAAAGCCAAATATTGGTAGACATAAAAGCTTTCAGACAGACAGCTGTATCCTGCATTTGAAGACGCTGACTGGGGGATAATCTTATGTACTATTGTTAGAGTTCTAATACATTAGTGTTTTGTACTTCATCCTACATTAAAACATAAAGGAAGAGCAGTTTGATATGATATATTTGTCATTTCCCACACTTGCATTGCCATTTCTGCCCAGTTGCTTGGTCCAACACATGGCAGAAAAAAGATACAGGATATTGTTCTTTGGTAGCCATCTTTCGTCCCCTCAGTAACTATTGAAACCACTGCCTAACTTCTATCTAGTTGAAGAGGAGAATGAGCTCATAGGCACAGCAGCTGTTAAGGGAGAGACACTCTCCAATTTCCCTTACTGAAAAGCTGATGAAGTTGAAATGGGTGGTTTTCATCAGGCTTTATGATTCCAAGAAGCATGGCTGACTCATGTGTGTCAACTGGCAATCAGACAAAAAAAACCTTTTTTTTTGCATCTTTGCGCTGTCAAAAAATTGCACGTTTTAGACAAAGGCTAAGAAATATAAGGTACTAACAAGTCTTCTAGTAGCTGAGTCAGAGAGGAAAGCAAAATTTTGCATTAAGGAACAGTATCTTAAGGAAAGTAAAATTTTAAATAAAAGGAGCTGTAAATTCAACTAACTTCATAACTGAAACATAACAATATTTTATTATCCAATATTGGAATCTTTGGGGGCTTGTATTAAAATGAACAGTGTGTCAAGCTGGTCTAAGCAGCAGGCCTCTCATTTTTGGATTCTGAAATACTTCAGAAAAAAGGATGCTTTTTCCTTCACATAAGATTCCTTTCATGTCTGTATTGATAATAATAAGAACTAAAATAATGAAAAGAAAACTTTTAAATTAAAAAACCTTACCCTGAATATTTGATTGGCTTTGTGGACAGAGATGGATAGGTGAGTGGTTGGCAAAATTGTTTAAACTTTTTATTTTTTCTGTGACCTATGGCAGAAAAGGAAACTAAACTATATTTCTGTTCAAGACCAGTGAAAAGATTTTTTCTCTCTTTTAGTATATGGAAAACAAGGTAGTTAAGAAAGTATCAGACACACTATTTTCAAGGACAGAAACTGGATTTTCATCCATCTTGAGTTATGTGGAAAACAGTACTTGGCAGAATTGACATCTGGGAAACTTGAAATAGAAAGTTTTGTATTTTTCTTTGACAGGATTGTCATTAGTCACTACGTTTTCCTGAACGGTATCTGAAACTTCCTGGTCCAGGCCCAGATAGTCTGACCAGTAGTTTCCCTGGGAATCGGCTCTGGCAACTTTGTGGAGACAGACTGCTCTGATTCAGTTGTCCAGAAACAAAACTTTTATAATGCAAAAAAACCAAACAGGACAGCATGCACGGACAAGGGATGAACTGGAAAAGAGCCTGGGTCCAGGGTGGAGCAGGGATATTTATCCATTTGGCATAGGGAAGGAATCAAGGCTGGGTTTGAGGGAAGGATTCAATGGCAAGAACGATTAGGAATGTTACAAACTCTGTGACAAAAAGTAACCAGTGGTAACAGGAAGAACATAGAGCTTTCTGGTAGCAATTTACATAACAGAACAGAGGGATCATGGGAGTGAGTTTTTTGCTCGCCCTATCTGAAGGGTTTTCCCATGGCCTTGAGTTGAGGTTTTGTTGTTCTTCTTCTTTGGACCCAACTCCAACAAACATCTCTACAGGTGAATTGTGCATCCTGTATCTTTTGTGTTCCATTGGAGTCCTTTCATACTGACAAACTATTTGTGTTTGCATAAGGAAAGGGAGAGGGAAGAGTCGACGGGAAGGGAAGGAAGAGGCTGACAACCTCAAAAAGCTTCTTGAAATTCACTTCGCCATTTACTCAATTTACATGGATACCTACAGGGGAATCAGGCTTTATTAAAAGTCACATTTACAGATTTCACACTAACAAAGATGCAGAACTGTTAGTCACAGCAAGTTCATCACATGTGAAGAATATTATTAAAGGTGGGATTAAGCTTGACTCAGTCATATTTATAAGAATAAACACTATGTGTAAAATATTTATTATGCAACAACTAATGACTTCTTGTCAAGACAGCCTTTTCAGAGCATGCCAATATTACTAGACTATTACTTGTAAGGAAACAAATATGAATGAGCTCAATACCTGTTATAGATGTCAATCTATTCATTAGGAATTTATTAATTCTTTTAATAAAGCTATATTTCTGTATTTTCAGTTGGTTTCTACCCCGGTATATATGCTAAAAAACTTTGCTGGCCTAAGACTGCCATATTTTCTGTAAGAGTCAGTTCATGAGTTCCTATTTCCTTTCTTTCTTGTTTCTTTGTTTCTTTTATTTTTTAATGGCTGGTGTAAATGGGAAAATATTCTATATGTAATCATACTTTTTGATGTTCCAAAATCACCTCTCTAGGTTTGGACTGTTACTATATTTCTGTATTGAATTTTGAGAAGGCCACAGACTTCAAAGTGAAACACTGCAATTACACAGACTGATCTTAATGTAGGATTTATGCTGTAACATCTTTTTTGTTGTGACATTGATTAAATTTAAAATACAGCTATTTCAGAATAACCATAAATAAAAAAAAGAATTAATTTACTACCCTTGATTTCACAACCATAGAACTTTATAAGATCTAAACAATCAAATATCACACACCTGTTCAGAGACTCCCTACACTAAGCCCCTGTAAAAGTATCATGCGCATATCAATATATTCAGCAGAATGCTTTCTTTCAGGTCTTTCTAGAATGAAATATCTGTTCTACAATGTTGCAATAACTATTAGTTACTGCTTAGTGATAACTATACACCATATAGCACTATTATATTTGAATGAATTAACTGGGGTTTTTCTTCTTTATAAAGCACTAAAATTAGCACAAAGCTAATTTCTTCACTGTGGGTGTTTGCCTTACAATGATAGGAAAGTCTTGCGCTTGTGTACAGTTACTTGTTACTCACACAGAGTACCTTGTCATATTAGCGGCTTTTTTTGTTCCACAAGTACTTATTTTTAAAAAGAACAGAATAAAATAACTCATAATCTGAAATCTGGAACATTAAAGTTGGAATGCACTTGATCTGCCCTACATACTAAAACATATGAAAGGGCAATAAGAAAGTAATTGGAATCGGAAACAGATAAAATTGAAATGAATGATATTCATTAGCTGGAGGATTTAGAGACTTGCTGGACCATTTTACCTCAGAACTAAAGCACCCTTCACTCCTTGAAGTTTCTGTCCCTATGATCCCCTCAAGTTATGGAAGTGTTATCCGGATTTTCAAACAGGAAATGCATATGGACATTGCAATGCTTGAGTTGGTATTCTAATATCTTTCTGCTCAAATCTATGGTTTATGTACTTGTTTGTTATACATATTGCATGAACAGAGTGATCAGAAACAAATCTCAAGAAACTGTCAACTTTTCATACAACTTTATTTTGAGTTGGCTTTTGCTAAAAGGAAGATTGTTATTCCTGTATCTTTTTCCTACTTCTGCTTAAAAAACAACCGACATGCTTCTACGGAGAGAAGTAAGAACAATTTTTCCATTTGACAACTATAGGTGAAAACTTAAACTTGTGGGATTTTTTAATGGTTTTGTTTGTTTGTTTGTTTGTTTGTTTTGGGTGGTGGTCCTTTTTTTTAATTTTTGATTTGGGTTTTTTTTGGTGTTGTTTTGAGTTTGGGCTTTTTTGATATTCTTATTCTTATTCTTATTCTTATTCTTATTCTTATTCTTATTCTTATTCTTATTCTTATTCTTATTCTTATTCTTATTCTTATTCGTCTTCATTATTCTTAATGTTTCAGGTACCAGAATACAAGCCTGGAGCAAGAGTTTAGTTCAGTACCAATTAGATAGTCTCATTTTTGCCTCATTATGCTTTGGCAAGAAAAGGAATTGCAAGTCTATAGGAATAGGAAGTAATAGAAGTAGCCAAAAGAAGCAAAAAACCCACTACTTGATGTTTGGAGGAGTTTACTTCCTATCTGGCCATGATGAGGCATTTGGCAAGAAAGTAAGTATAGCACTTTCTATTCATCAGTTCTCTGTGTATCTTGCCATAAAATATAACAAAGCTCCCACAATATAAAATATGAAGTTTTTGATCCAAGTAATAATGTGTTATAACTCCAATATTTAGGAAATTATGAGATTCTTTTTTTGAATTAATTTTAAATGATATTAAGTATTTAAATAAACACCTTTTTTTTAGGTCCCATAAGTAAGGCTGATGGGAGAGGAAAGGTTAAGAGAATAAAATATTTTCTTAATAAAAAAGTAACCTTTCATTTATGAGCAGAGTAACATTTTTACATAATGTAAATCCATGTATCAGGATTAGTTATATTTTTCCTAAAGTATTTAATAAATTCTGTCTTTCATTTTGATATATTTTAGTAGCATGATGAAAATGATTGATTTGCAATAATGACGTTAATGACTCAGATTAAGTAGTGACAGGCAGCTTGAAGGCTTCATATTAAATCACAGGAAGCTGACAAGAGATTAGGTACATCCATCATAATGTGATTCCAAAACAGTATGCCAGCAAAAATAAATTTAATTAATTAAAAAGATGTTTTATTTTATCCTACAAGATTAATTTGAGATGTAAAAGTAACAGCTTTGTCTTTCTTTTGTGCCTGAAACGTAGTGGATAATATCATCACAAATATACTTTTACTTCCACTTGTCTCAAAACTAATTGCATGTGTTCCAAATTATAAAGAAAAATAGCAGAAGAAAGTGGATAGAAAAGTTTGTACATGAAGTGCAGGACTTGTTTGGACTAGTGCTTAGTCTTTTTTTCCCCCCCATGCAACATTTCTTAATTTTTATGTATTTAAACTGGTTTGTCTATTCCAGCTAAAAACATACAGTCCTAGAAACTACAAGAGATGTGAGAGTTATGAAAAAAAACAAAACCAGACCACACACACACAAAAAAAAGAGAAAGAGAAACTTATTTATTTTATTTAAATAAAACGTAAATTAATCTTAATTTTAAAAGCCACCAAAATCCAACAGCACAATACAAGAGCTCTCTACCTAGTGGAACTGTTGTACTTTCATAATTGGAATTACATGTAACAAAAATCATGGAAACATTTGTTGTCTATTGAATACCATATTAGCACTCTCCTTTTCTACAACAAATACATACACATGACATAGTTTTAGATATTTATGCCACACAGAAATGTATTGAATGTTACTACTTATCTTCATGAAAAAGTGTTTTAACAAAAGTTTACAAGATAATGAATAGATCAGATTTAGAGCCTTATTGGTAGGCATGGGTATATTAGAAAAGAGAATGTATAAATCTTCACATATTAGGTTTTTTAAGCTGATACATCTGTTCTTAAAGTAAAGGTATAGTACACTTGAGCCCTCACCTAATCATTAATCTGTGGTAGAACTAGCTATTGCCGTTTTAAAGAAAGAAAACCATTTCTAATGAATGACTAAGAGTGGAGCATTGCAACATTTTGGTTAGATCCTGACTTGAAGCAAATGGCAAAAAATGAGGCAAAGGAAGGAACAGTAAAGAGAGGTGATTCATTTATAGTGAAGCTGGACTGACAAACCACTAATGTAAACCAGATTTTGTGATGTGCTAGTTGGAAGGGAATGCTCTGTGGAAAGAGGATTTTTTGGCTGTCAAACAGTGGCTCACATAGAATCATGGAACAGAGAATATTGCTTGAAAATACAGTAAGGTTTCTTTGAGCATCCAAAGGATTTTTGGGCCAAAGAAACATTGGGAGAAGTAAGAGTGATCCAAGAAAAGGCAAAGATTTTGTGAGCTTCTTTTCACTCTGTAAGAAATTAATAATAATAATAATAATAATAATAATAATAATAATAATAATAATAATAACAACAACAACAACAACAACTTAAATAATAATAATAATAATAATAATAATAATAATAACAACAACAACAACAACAACAACAACAACAACTTAATTAGAGTTGGAAAACATCTTCTATCTAGATATAAACAAAGTATGGACTGATCTGTTTAGAGCAAGTTGCACAAAAAGGATTTTGAAATTCATCCAACTCTGAAACTTGTTGGGGCTGTATGACAGCTGTATCAGAACTATGCTATCAGGAAATAATTTTTCTGCTGACTAGTGCTACATAATTAAATTGAAAGGTTTTTTGCAGGTAATGTTAATATTTAGAGTGTTTAGCCTTAAAGTGGGCAAAACACAAGAGAATACAGAGTAAAATAACCTAGTTGTTCTGGGAAGCAGGATAGAGATCTTCATGTGTCATAACAAATTTTATTCCGTCTTTCTAATGTAAAGATCCTCCACTAACCAAAAAGTGTTTTCTCAAATAAGTTAGGCAGGTAATAACTGATAGGAAGTGCATGAGAGTAGGTTTGCTGTAGTTCACTGCAAATATATATAAGTAGTAGATACCTTACTGTAATCCTCTCTGTGATAAGTAAATGTGTCTTTTCTCTTCAAATACTGAAAATGCTCTAAGCAGATATTCATGTACTCAATCCCAAGCACATCAGTCACTCGATGATTCCAGGACCATGAAGTAAGAAACACATAGGAAAAGTTATATTTTTGTTGTGTTAATGGGGCAGCAAGTCCAGAGGAATATTGCTTTTGGTGTTAGCTTTTGGGCATTTTATGGTAAATGTATAATGATCTTAAATTAAGAATGAAAAAGAAACCATCATTTTTTTAGTAAGATGTTGGAAAATTTAGTCACTAGTGAAGAAAGGCAAACTTGTTTTAATTATTCATATGTATAGCTGTTTACTATATATCCTTTAAATATTTCCAGACCTGCTTCCTAGTCATTGGGAAACTTATGGAACTGTCTCTTGCTAACTCCACTTCAAACAAAATGCTTCAAAAATTAATAATCAATTAAGGTTTTACTTTTGCAACAAGCTTGCTTCCTTAGTTAATTATTCTTAGCTCATAAAAATTGTGCTGACAAGTGGTTGAGTCATATCTTTTATGATCTTGCCAAAAGCCACACAGCAAGCACAGGAAAGGTTGATATAAAGTGAAACCATGTGCACTAACTCCACAATTAGATAATTATCCAGATCAGTATTGGTATGAATTCGCCTTGTGAAGCAGTAGATGTCACACTGTGAAAGGGTCTGCTACGCTCTTGAAAGTAAAGTCAAAGTCCTGCAGTGTTGCTATGGTGACATTACCGATATCATCTAGTCAGTTATAATCTTCAGGAACTTGGATTTCTGTAAGAACATTAAAATTTCTTAATGTACTCAGAGAAAAAAAGTGCATTACTCTGTAAAATACACCACACATAGACTGTAAGTCTGAAGACCTCAGCAATGTTAATGTTTATTGTTGTGGATCATTCCTAGAAGAGGTCAGCTTGTGAGTGGCATCTGTATTGGGTTTCTTCTCAACTACAGGAACAGAAATATATTGCTGACAAGTAAATTGAGTGTGGTGAATGGATACAGTTATTCTAGTTGTCTTCACCCTTTTTTCTGTGCCTCTGAGGATATGTAGCTTTCCCCATGCAATCCACAAAATTCTAATAATCTCTGCTGCCTCAACTTTTATCTCTCTTGATTATGCAGTTGATAACTGGATGTAATGAATATAATACAGAGTTTAGACCAGAATGGGAAAATACACATTCAAACCTACAGTATTCTTCTAGATTTTGTGGCATAGCAAAATGAGTTGAAGAGATGTTTTTTTAATAGATGCTGATACACAGTATCTTCTTGATAAGAGGGTCATACAAATCTGCCCCATACTAATCCCACTAGTTCCTCCAACAACAAAATGACTTCTGTCCTAGAGGAAGTAATCAGCTTGTCATGTTTCTAATTACTAATACTTGCCTTCTGTTTGACAGATCTCGACTTCCTTTCCTTTCAAATTATCCAATCAAACTTTGTATCATAGAAAAATTGTTCTCGTATTTCACTTGATATTATTTCACTTTGATGTTAGAAGTTTCTATTTGAAAACAGGTATCTTTTGAGTTTCTTTCCAGTTACAGCAGAATTCATAACAGATAAGAATGTATGAGCCTTAACTTTTACAGTTCCTTATGATGTTCAGTTCACTTACCT
This sequence comes from Promerops cafer, assembly GCA_013398275.1. Taxonomy (NCBI): domain Eukaryota; kingdom Metazoa; phylum Chordata; class Aves; order Passeriformes; family Nectariniidae; genus Promerops; species Promerops cafer. The sequence continues at coordinate 134,750 of VZSE01013524.1, forward strand.
GTGTGAATTTGTATCAATATGGTTTTTTTAGAGGGACGAGGTGTTAAATGACTTTGTATTCTTTCTATGCCAATAAATGCTTGTTTTCACAAGAATAACTTATATATGCATTCAGAAATGCATGTAGTGGATTTGCCAAGCGCTCTAAATTCAACTAGCTCACAACAAAGCTAAGGTAACCCGAGGAGGAAGTTGATTGCTCTTTATTATAGACCAGTCAGCCAGGATGAAGAGGCAGATAAAGTATTCTATAAGCACCTTGGAGAAGTCTCATGCTCATTGGCCCTTGTTCTTATGGGGGACTTACCCTATGTCTGAAGGAAATTAAATACAGCAGAGAGTAAAGTCTAAAAGGTTCTTCTAGCATGTGGAAGAGAACTTCCTGACACAGCTGGTGAGCAAGCCAACCAGGGGACATGCCCTGCTGGACCTGCTATTTATGAACTGAGAAGGACTTATCAGTGTTGTGATTGTTGGAAACTTTCTTGGGCACAGCGATCATGAAATAATAGTGTGTTCAATTGTCAGAAGAGTAAGGAGGGGGATCAGCTGAATGGCCACTGCAGACTTTCAGAGACAGATTTTGGCCTGTTTAGGACAGTGGTTGAGAGATTCCCTTGGGACGCAGTCCTGAAGGGCAAAGGAGTCCAGTAGGGCAGGACATGTTTTAAGAAGGAAATGTAAAAGTCACAGGAGAAGCTAATATCCATGTGCCAAAAGATGAGATGGGGAAAGAAGACTAGTCTGACTGAACAGAGAGCTTTGGCTGGAACTCAGGATAAAAAAAGGAGAGTATATGACCTTTAGAAGAAGAGGTAGATAACTTAGGAGGATTACAGGAATGTCACGGTGTTCTGCAGTGAGAAAATTAAAAGGATCAAAGTCCAACTAGAACTTAATTTTGCTACTACCATACAAAACCCCAAAATCAAACAAAACCATAACCACCTTCTATAAATACATCAACAACAAACAAAGGGTTAAAGAGAATCTCTCTCCTTTATTGCATGCAAGGGGACACACAGGGTCAAAGGATGAGGAAAAGGCTGAGATACTCAATGCCTTCATTTCCTCAGTCTTTACTGGCAAGATTGTCCTCAGGGTACTCAACACCCTGAACTGGAAGAGAGGGAAGAGGAGCAGAATGAAGCCCCCGTAATCCAAGTGGAAATGGTCAGAAACTTGCTACTTCATATAAACATGCACACGTCACCTGACCTTACTCCCACTAGTCATACACATTCTTTTTATGACTTAGCCTCAGAAGTTCCCCTTGCTTGCTTGTTTCCTATTGCCTTCATCAGTTAATCTTCTTGTAAAATCTTTGCTAAGAGTATTAGCAATAAATCTAAGAAAACAGAGATATACAGAATATCAGAGCCATTTATGATACTGGATTTACTGTTTGAAGGGGAAAATACCCTCTCAGTAAAGGGAAATTACCTTACAGATTTTCATAACTGGTAAAAAATCCTTTAGACTAACATTTTGGTGTAAATATAGGAAGTCTTTGTACCAAAGGTAACAGATGTTGATTTTAACACTTTCAGTTTTCTGGCCATTTGTTTCCTCTTCTGACCTTTCTGGGGAAGATATTTCTGTTTCATTAGTTCCTTTCTCAACATAAATAATAAAAATAGGCCTTCCTTCTTTTCAATTTGAGTGTTTAGGTTCAAATTCAATAGATAGGTTATCAGTTCAAGCAAAAATATACAAGGAAATGTAATAAGTAATTGGAATCTGAAAAATGGAAGGAAAAAATGATTCCAAAATAATCACTCAGAGCTACAGTTATTTCTTATAATTTGTTGTACTTTTATTTCCTAATTCAATACATGTGTATGAGGTGGTTCATAATGCTATTGTATTCCATACCTGCCTGTACCCAAAAGTTGTTATTGTATGTTTAAGACACTACAAATGAGAACCGTGTGCGTGTGAGGGATGCTATTGCTGGCATTTTTTAAATTGATGGATCCCAGGCAGCTTCTGGGTCTTTGCCATGTGGCATTTGCTTCACAAGCTGCTTGGTCTTTGCTCACACAAAGGTTTTTTCTTCACTTTTTGTGTTCGCTTTTGCTTTTTTTTTTTTTCCCTTTGGCTCAGAGAGGCTGAGAGGCTGCAGTTAGCATTTCTGACCTGCCTTGGGGTGAATTCTACAGGTGCCTGTCCACAGCTGAGGCATCGTGCCAACAGTAGCAGGGCGTCCCTGGCTCCAATCTGGGTCACCATCCACAGCGCTCAGCCAAGAAGGGAAAACACCAAGTGGCTCCAGCTCAGCTGCTTCGCTGGCCCTGCCTGCCCTGCTGTGTGTTGCTGTGGGGAGGAGGTTGACTCCAGACAAGCTGTTGGGCTGTCATCTGCTGCTGGAACTGCTCTGTGAGGCTCCTGCCTTCCCAAGAGGGATCTGACGCCATCTTGTCCCTTTGTCCTACAGGCCTGAGGCTGTCCGTGCCCCATGTTGTCTTGGGAAGGCGATTTCTGACATTTCAGGTCTCTCTTTGTTCCTGTGGGGCTGGGGGTGTGAGTTTTTAATAGTTTGGTATATAGCAGTAATTTACTTTTTTTTTTACCTTTTGCCTGTGTTTTTGTTAGTAAACTTATTTTTTCACTTATATCTACTCATATTCGGTCCTTATTGGTGGAAAAGGATTGGTTGAACATATAGAGGTCATTCCAGAATGTTCTTCTTTAAATTGTCTCAAACGAAGACAACATGACCAAAAAAAAAATTCTAAATTGATTTAACAAGCTAAATATTCACTAAGTGTTGTTAGACATACGCCTATAAAGTAGTGCCATGTGAGAGGTTAGTATTACATGCTCCTACTAAAGAATATATTTCTGTAGGCCTCTTAGCAGAGTCTTCATAACATTTTCTAAATGGGACATCTTACTGCTGAATCACAATGGACTTCCAAAGAATTCTGTCTATTGCAACGTTTCAGCCTTCAGTCGCTCTTGTGCAGAAGATTTGTTGCTTAAATAGGATGTTGCAAGCATTTTAAAAAATGTTTATTTCCTCCAACTACCTTTTTTAGATAACAGATATAGTTTTGTACTTCAAATCAAGCTGGATAAGGCTATATTTGACAGTACTACTAAGTGAAATGAGTAAATGTATCATAAACTGAATATGTGAAAGGGGATAATGTTTCAGAATCAACCCCAAGAGATTAACCTTTTTATGCTAAGCTTTGTAAAATTTCACCCACAAGCAGACACTAGGCCTGTACTATTAGTAAATGCTTAATTTCATAGGAGTTAGATGTAGTTTTAATAGTTTTTTAAAATGAAACATGCAGATAAATTTAGGTATCATTTCTTACTCTATCTGCATCAATGGCTAGCAAAAAGGAGTGTTTCTTTTACATTAGAGAGCATTTTATTGTGTTGATTTTTCTAAGTCCTCATTCTCCATGAAGAAAAGCTACAGGGAATAACAACTATACATCCTTGACACGGCCATTAGGCATGGAGCTGAATATGATTTCTGTAGGGAATATCAGTATGTTCAACAGGCTCTCTAATTTTATTTTATTTTATTTTATTTTATTTTTTTTTTAATGTAAGGAGAATGCCAGTCTTATTCCCACTCAAGTTTTTCAGGGAAGCAATTAATGGATTTTTATTTTGATAGATTTTTTAAAAGCAAAGAGAAAATAGAAACTGTTGTAGCCAATCATTGTATGTTATCTGTTGCCCTAGGACTGAGGAACCCATTTTCCAGGCAGAATAGTGCTTTTAAGTTATATTTTTGGAGTTGTAGGGAAGAACTCTAGCTCCTTCCTCTTTGGCCTCTGAGACTTCTCTTGCTTGCCCTTGGTCCCATTCTGGCAGAATGAAATAAAATTAAAATGTTTGCATTTCTGTAGATTGGTACCTGTCTAGTTCAAAACTCTGATTTTGTTTGCTGAAGCTGGTGCTTTACATGTTTTCTTTGAGGAAAAATCATTGATGTATTAAGAAGAATCTGGTGAGAACAATGTATGAGTGGCATATGCATATTTGTTCTTGTTGGTTTTGTTGTTACTATATTCAAAGTAGTAACCTTTAAAATTCAGTGAGACACTAAAGGGTTGCAGATATTTCCACAACAGGCCTTGAGACTGATTAGATCACAGAAGAGCAATGAGGGTAAATGCCTTAACTACTGCCTTGTCATATTTGTGCTATTGGAAAATCAAACCTGAAATATCTAAAAAGCAGATAACCTGAGCAGCGCATATCTTGTGCTTTTCAGCCTGGTACTCTGTGCATGCTTTACAGCTATAATCTGGATATGCCAATGAATTTTCTTCTGTGTTGGTTTTGCAATGTCAGAACGTTTTAATCTTCAAGTCTGGATTTTTGAAAGATGGTCAGGAAGAAAAAAGCAGGAACAAAGAGAAGTAGAAACTACCAAGTTTGTACTATCAAGTCCTTTCTACTGCTTCCCTGGGCTCTGCTTTGTGGCACTTTCAGCTGCTGAGCATTTCTTAAACAAAGAGCATTTTACACTACCACTATATTCTTTTTTCTTCAAAAGTGAAGCTGCCAAACCACCCTTTGGCAAAAGAGTTCCCTGATCAGAATCCAGCAAGTAAATGTAAGTAGTAGTGTGAGAAGCACCTCATCTAAAAGATGCTGTTAAATACGAAATTAACAGGGCTTGGTTTGACCCTCCGTTAGTCTGTAAATATATATTCTTGTCCATCAGGACTGGGTATGTCTTTTTCCCTGTATGAACTGAGCTTTATTGTTCACAGATCATGAACTTTGACTTTTCTAGCTGTTTATTTTATGATATTTTCTTAAAGCAGGAATAGTAACTATACAGTCTCCCACAATTTAATTTTATGAGAAGTAGGCAACTCAACTTTACAGAGATATAGATCACAGAATTCAAACAGTATAAATTTGAATGCTTTCTATAATCACAAAAATACTTAGTAGAATAAATACTTGGCTATGCTTTGCATATCTGTGCCTGCAGCTCGTAACTTGTACTTGGACCTCAATCCCTTCACACACCAAATCTGTTGATTGTGTGGCTGTGTGCTGTGTTTACACCATAGCATATCTGCAATGATGATACCACTGTTTGCTGTAAACATTAAAAGATCATATAACATAACAATCTTTCTGTGTAGTTATGATGGGGGTTTTTTGTGTCACATGTTGCATCATGTTATGATTTTGAGTTTTGGCATAATATACTGGTATAATCTCCATGTCCTGCATTTTTTTTTCAAGATAAATTCTTTTTTGTTCAAGTGCTAATGGCACTTTGGACCTAATCCAGAACTGTTGTTTCATGAGTTTGTCATCACATTTTGGGAGTGTAGGAATAACAATGATGTCTTTGTTCTACCACTACTGCCAGATTCATTAGATTCTAATAGAAAAAGTGTATGTTATTCCTCCTTTTGCTTGGTTTTGTTAGTCATAGCTCCTTTGTCTTTGTTTTGACTTTTTTTTCACTCCCTGTTCATCTCTTCCCTCCTTCCAGCCTAATTATTACCACATTTCTGGGAATTGAGAGGATTCAGTTATTCTAGTTACCTTGGACTTGAAAAACAACACAGCCTATTTGCATGATGACTAATTTCCATTCTTTGTTTTAAGAGCTAAAAAATCCTTTATGTTTGTACAGAAAGGAAGAGCTCTTCCTTCTTAATGAGTGCTTACAGGAAATGTATCCTGAATATGTTACCCTGATGAGACTAGAAAAGGAGGATAGAGGGACTGACTTAGCTTGGATAGGAGCACACTGCGGAAGTAACGAATTATGAATCACCTTCATCATGCATGCAGTGTGAAATGTGACTGAAATATCTCACAGCCAAGGGGGGCAATTCTAGGATAGACATCAGTCAAACACCATCAAGAATCAAATTTGTTTGGAGAGCAAGCAGATAGGGTTGACAAGTGCTGTGATGCTAGTAGTGATTCTTTTTCTTGAGGGAGCAAGAGAAAACTGTACAACTAACTGTTGTTGAAGTGTAGCTACTTATTGACTAAATAATCAATCTCACTATTTTCAGTTGTTAGCTACATTTGAATATGTTGTGAAACAATATAACAGGTTAAATTAAATTCTGGGATTATATTCTAAACACCAAGTTTAATCTTCTGTTAGTTGAAATGCATGAATACTTTTACCATTTTGTAACAGTATCTCATGGCTTTCATCTCACTCTTTCACCAGTAGAAATTAAGATATGTTGTGTGCATACACCCTTCTAGATGTAGGTGCACATATAGGATTGATAAATTGTTAATTAGAAATTATTTTCATAAAGAGTCATAGAAACTAGATGTTTGGGGAACAAATTACCTCTGATAAAGGCTTTTTTTGGTATTGGAGGAGTAGGCAGGTGGGTGGGGGAAAGAATTCTCATTTGCAGACAGGAATATCTGATCCAGGATCAGTTCTTCCTTTTTGTGACTTTGCTCTCACTATCATGAGACAAATCAGACTTGATTAAACACACACAGTGATTAAACATACACTTATTTGTGTCTGTATAGTATGAAGTGTTACACAGTCATGTGTAAAACACTTCAGAACTATGTTGCATAAAATGGAAAAGTACACAAGTGTGTATGGAAAGTTATGTTTCAACCATTTTGGTATAAATTTATTCATGTTCCCTCACACTGAAACATCAGTTTAAGTGCAAATGTACATTTTTTCTTTTCTGGCCATGTTCTGTCTTCATACAATAATATGTGTTTTACTTTGTATGAGTTACATATCTACAGTACTTAAAATATTATATGAATAGCTTGTGGGGTATTTTCCAACCAGAGTAGAAGGACAGAGAAGTTTCAGCTGGATAAATCTGTAGAAATGATGTGTGCTCTCTCTAACTCTGAGATGAACCATTCAATGTTTTATAATAAATTTACCTTCTTAGAATTTTGGGTTCCATTTTGTCAAGAGTATACTAGTTCTTCTTTACTATCTTCTGCAGACTCCAAATTTTGACATAGACTTGGCTTTGCTGAGTGAAGTATCAGAAATTAAGCCCTTCAGTCATGTTTCATCTCCTAATAAATAAAAAGTGTCTCCTATGGGTCACTCATCTATGTCAAGCAACAGCAACCATCTGACAAGTACAGAGCATATTTCCCCCCAAATACTCTTCCAGCCACTGAGTATTTTCACTTCTTGAGATTTCTTGATCCTGTTTTGTTTTGGTAGCTCTCACTGTAATTTCTCTGTAAGTACTTCTCTGATCTCTTCTGCAACCCATGAAAACTCTCAAAATTACAGTATTCAGTGGCAAAACATCCGAAAAGTCTACTGCCTGTTGCATGAAGAAAAACTCAATTGTTATTTGAGTTTTTACCTGATTTTATCCCAGATATGTCAATACTCCTGTTGAAGACCTGGGAGGAGAACACCTAGAGACAACCACTTTAACCAGCCTTGTGCAGCTGGGTCTTTGATGGGCTGATGACTCCTGGAATGGTATTAATTGGGTACCCCCAACTGTTATTGCCTTTTGTCACATAGCCTGACATCATCTGTCCAGGTCTAATGCACTTGCCAGAAACTGGAATAAAATGAACAGATGATATTGTCTCTTTCAGAAAGGTTTCTTAAGCAACTACAGGTTGCTTAAAACAGTAAGTTGTTCTGTATATTTTCATTTATGCTTCTTTGTTCTTGCATGTAAAGTCCACCAAGGAAAGTTTTACCTTTTTAATTTTCTAGCAAAACAAAAAACAATCCTAATGTTTAAGTCCATCAGATTTGACTACTTCATATTTCTCAATCTTGCTATCAAAACATCAGAGTGGAGAAATGTCAGAACTTCTGTAATTTTCAAGTCGGCAGCTGAGTAATTTTTAGAATTTTCTCTGCCTCTGTTGGGCATCATGTCAAAACCAGAGAATGCAATTTGGCAGCTGTGTTTGGTTTTTACAGGAAATTTATAGGAAAAGAAACAGTTAATTGAGAGAGGAAAATTTTGCAAGATGTAAGTGCATAAAGAGGCCCTTCCTTTGGTGATGAAAATCTTTCAAACCATACTCTATTCTCTTGTAACTATACACAAGCAACATTCTTTCCACCATTTGCAACTTAAAATACCTTCTTTTATATTCAGTAAAGGGTTCACTTTATACAATAAAGACAGAAGTACAGCGAGACAGTATAAACAATGCTTACAACTATTTTAGATTGTGTGGGATTTTTTTCCTGACTACATTAAGAAAAATAATTATCATATATGGAATAAAATTACTTTTTTCAACTCTGTGATGATACTTATTTGATCTGAAGTTTGATTCATAGCATAGGTGTTTCTGAGGGCTTCTGAAAAAAAATTTAGAAGAGAGTGTCTTTGATTAAGTTATTGGGACTAAATTCACTTTAATTGTTTTTATTTACCTACCTGAAGATGAAGAGGGGCAGAGAAGAAGCTGTCAAGGTTTAATGATTTATCTTTCTGCATCTGAAGTCAGATTCTTGTCTATGAATCTTTATCTTTACAATCTCTGCTCTAGATGAACTTTTGGTATCAATATGAAAACTAAAAATGCAAGCTCTTCTAAATACTTCCAGTAAACTCTCAGAAATGAAGCAAAGATGAAAGATGTGAAATTATTTTATCTTGTGTATGATGTATTTTTATCTGTGTGTGCTTTAGTTATAAGGGGTAGATTAAAATCAGTAAGGACTAATATTAACAATTAAGGACTGGTACTAACAGTGGCATTTTGGTTTTTTGATCATGGGGCAATTTTTTCAGCACCAGGCCTGCTAGGGTCAGATGGGCTTCATCTATCTAACAGGGGCAAAAGGATTCTTGCCCATGAGGGCTGATTGTGAGGGCTTTAAACTAGTTTGAAGGGGGAACGGGATGAAGCCCGGCTCTCCAGAGATGAGCCTAAGGGTGGCAAGCCAAACTCAGAGGTGAAATTAACCCAGCTGAAGTGGATGTGCACTAAAGGCATGAAGCATGGGTAACAAATGAGATCTGAAAGCCATTGTACAGAAGGAAAGCTGTGATGTAGTTGCCATCACAGAAACATTGTGGGATGACTCGCATGACTGTAGTGCTGCAATGGATGGCTACATGCTCTTCAGAAGAGACAGGAGAGGTAGGAGGGGTGGCACTGTTTATTATGGAGTCTCCTGACACTATAGAACTTGATGTTAATGACAATAGGGCTGACTGCCTATGGATAAGAATCAGGGAGAAGTCCAAAAATGTTGGCTTGCTGGTGGGACTCTGTTATAGACCACCCAAGCAGGATGAAGAAGTGATGAATTTTTCTATAAGCAAATGGAGAATGTTTCAAGATTGCCAGTCTTTGTTCTTGCGGGAGACTTTAACCTGCCAGATACCTGCTGGGAACTGAACACAGCGGAGAAGAGGGAGTCTAGGATGTTCTTAGAGAGTATGGAGGAGAGCTTCTAGTCACAGCTGGTGAGTGAGCCTACCAGGGGTGAGAGTCTGCTGGACCTGCTGTCTACAAGCAGAGAAGTCCTGTTTAATACCTTTATTGATGATCTGGATGAGAGAATTGAGTCCACCATTAAAAAATATACAGATGATACCAAGTTGGGGGAGAGTGTCAATCTGCTGGAGGGTATGAGAGCTCTGCAGAGGGACCTGGACAGGCTGGATTGATGGGCCAAGCCCAATGATACAAGGTTTAGTAAGTACAAGTGCTGGGTCCTGAACTTTGGCCACAAAAACCCCCTGCAGCACTACAGGTTGGGGACAGAGTGGCTGGACAGAGGCCAGAAGGAAACGGCCCTGAGGGTACTGACTGATGGCAGACTGAACATGAGCCAGAATTCTGGACCAGCGGCCAAGAAAGTCAATGGCATCTTGACCTGTATCTGAAATAGTGCGTCCAGCAGGACTAGGGAAGGGATTCTTGCCCTGTACTCAGCACTGGTGAGGCTGTACCTTGAGTACTTTGTCCAGTTCTGGGCTCCTCAATTTATGAAGGATGTTGAGATGCTTGATTGTGTCCAGAGAAAGGCAATAAGGCTGGTGAAGGGTCTGGAACACAAGCCCTATGTCAAGCGGCGAGGAAGTTAGAGTTGCTTAGCCTGGAGAAGAGGAGGCTCAGGGGAGACCTTTTCACTCTCTACAACTGCCTGAAAGGAAGGTGTAGCCAGGTGGGGATTTGTCTCTTCTCCAAGGCAATCAACAACAGGACAAGAGGACACAGTCTTAAGCTGTGCCAGGGGAATTTTAGGCTGGACATTAGGAGGAAGTTCTTCACAGAAAGAGTGATTGGGCATTGGAATGGTTTGCCCAGGGAGGTGGTGAAGTCACCAGCCCTGGGGGTGTTTAAGCAAAGACTGGAGGTGGCACTTAGTGCCATGGTCTATTTGGCAAGGTGGTGTTAGGTCATAGGTTGGACTTGATGATCACAAAAGTATTTTCCAACCTAGTTGATTCTGTGATTCTGTGATTCTGTGATTCCATGATTCCATGTCATGGTGCTCTTATAATTATGATGCTTAGAATATGGAAAATGATAGCATTTTCCACAGTGTAAAATGTTTTGACTGGAAATAATTTGATGATTTTTTGTGTGCATCCTGCTTCTTTTTATGAGAATAAACTTGGAGAAACTGACCTTTGGAATTCAGAACTATTTCTCATTTACTGTTAAAACATTTATTTTGCAGGGTGATGTCCAAATGAATAAAGTTTTCTTAATGTGTTCTTAAAGGCCTGCAGTGTTGAACAGCACAGCTACTCAAACAAATATGCTCCAGTGTTTCACCTTTTTAAGGCTTTTTACACCCTAAAGTTAAACCTAAATATTTCTATAACAGAAATAAAAAGAGTGGTATGTCTTACCTTTTTCATAGAGATTTGATTTTTAGATTTGAAAATTATTGCCATGCATCTACTTAGGCTCCTCTAAATTTCTTTCAGTCTTCTTGTAGGTTATACTTTTATAAAGCTCTCACCTTCCCTTCTTTCTCAGGTTTGGACTTCTAATATCTTCTGCAATTTTTTTAGAGTATGTTTCACAAAATAATGCATAATAATGCATTACATGAGATAATAATGCATTATTATCTCATAATAATTCTGTATGCATCATTATGAGACCATTATTATATATGAGACCTTTCTCATATGAGACCTTATGAGAAAGGTCTCACTGTATGCAATGTGAGACCTTTCTATCTATTTGCATATCTAAGATGATGTTTCTCAGGCTTTCTTTCTTCCTCTAAGTATTATTAAATCATCCTTTTCTACCTTCTGATTTCTGTACCTTTTATATCTCATCTGAATTGTATTTTACTGTTTTTCAGACCGTATGTTGAGTTAGCCCAAGTAATTTTGAATTCTATTCTGCTTTTCAGCTTATTTACATTTCCTCTAACCCTGAGAGTACTAATACTAAACACACTCTTAGCATTATACTTATTGTTTAATTAATGATAATAGTAAAGTACTGAAATTAAAACCTGAAGAAGACTTTTTGTTGGGAAGTAATAGCTATTACTCTGAATACAGACATAAAAAATTTACAACAGAATTAACTAGACTGTGCTTTTCTCAACTTGCTTGTGAGCATGTAAAGAAAAGAAGTATCAATAAGTCTTGTAAAAATTAAGGCTTCTAACTGTAGCTGCCGATTCTATATTCATACAGCTTGATAACATGTTTTACTGGAATAATAGATTGATTTCGTATTTCCCATTCTTCATAAAATCTGGTTGGCTTTTGCATGTCTCCTTGGGATTTTTTGAGCCTTACAAATTATCTGCCGCTTTTCCTCAGTGTTCTTCCTGAGGGTTGAAATTGCCCTGTGCTGTGTAATCACTTATTTTTGGTTTTGATGGGTTTTTGAAAAGAACTGCTAATGAGGAAAGAGGTTGCTTTAGTCCAGTTTACTATATTTTTTTGTGGTAAATTAGGGAATATGCAGTCAACCTGGAAAATGTAAAAATTTTTTTCCTTTTCTTGTTTGAGATTTTACTGTAAAATCACTAACATTACATTGCATTAGCTTTTTAAATTTGCAATTGATATTTTGTAAGAAGACAAGAAAAAAACCCCATTCATCAGTCTGGCATCTTAGTATCATCACAGGTATACATGATTCTCTGAAACTGTCAGCATTTAATTAGAAAACACACCCAGTGCTTGTATTTGCAAAGAAAATCTGGAAAATATAGCCAAATGCATGATAACATCATGTCTTTGACTGTGAAGACAGAAAAAATAACTTCTAGATACAGAAATTATTATTTAATCCTGTGAGGCTGTGCACTTCTAAAAATCATTGCTGTGTGAGAAAACATGACCTTGTCTGAAAAGGTAATGTGATAAAAATAAAACCTTTCCTTTTTCCCTTTCTGTGTTCTTCAAGAAAGGCTGCTGTGCTGGAGTCTCATTTAGCTACTCTTCTCAAGATCACACATGCGTTGGCCATGTAGCGAAATGAAGTAGTACAGTTTCTACTCACTGCCTTTCTTCTACTGAACATAAAAACAAGTTTCAGTGCTCTAGAAATCAGATGGGCAGTTGATTCTGTATTTAAATACCCGAAATACATATTAGTTTTCCCTTTTACTAGTTACTATTCAAGGAAATGCAGTCTTGGAAGTAACAGTGATGGAAGTGCTCTTTAAGAATTGTGCAAATAAAAACAAAGGTGCATCAAAATTTATTTTAAGAAACAAAGATGTGGAAATGGGTTCTTTTTTATAAGATTTTTGATACTGTATGGTAGGTGCTTGATTTCTTCTATAATGCTATGAGGTTTTTTTACTATAACTCATATCAAGTAAAGAATATAAAAAGACACAGAAAAGAAAGGAATTTTATTTGAGATCCACTTTTTAAAGGAAATCTTTTACTTGCAATGTTAAAACTCATACTGGAAGACTTAACTGAATTATGAGAAATGCAAATAAAACCATACCGAATACATATCTATAAAAGCTTTATGCTGTGATTCTTAAAAGAGTGGATATCTTTTTCTCAAAACAAATCACTTTGAAATCTGCTGGCTAGGCCTATAAATCTGTGCCAACGAAACAGCAAATTATGTCCTGCAGTTGTCTGAGCAATCTCAAACTGAAAAGTGCAGTGCTTTCAGGTTAGAATAGCAAAAGTGTTTTCTGTTTTGTTTATTAAGAAACATGATGTAGCATTTATTTTAATTTGGGAATCTGATCAAGTATTTTATCAAATGAAAGTTCTAGTTATACAGAAAACAAAATGTAACAAAGTTTATTTGTTGAATTTATCTTTCAATTAAGTATCTTTTTATATTGCAGGCCATAATTAATAAGGTTAACTTAGACAAGAAAATGGGAGCAGAAGCTACAGCTAATGCCATATGCAGCGGCAGTTTTTGAGTAGAGATGATTACTGTTGACTTGCCTAATAATATTCATCAACAGTGAAGGTCTTGAACTGAACCTGAATGTACAGCTTTGGGCCTGTGTTGCCATCTCCTCTGAATTTTCTTTCTATAAAGCTAGCTGCAGTGAACTAAAAGGAAGGCAAAAGGGCTTAACTGACTTTTAGGCTTAAACATATTTAGAGGAATTAGATTTTGGGACTTTGCTGAATGAGGAGTCATCAAATGAATGAGAAAACAAGCAGGATTAAGAAAAGTAGCAGTGAAATTGAGGTGAAATAAAAGTGACGTTAACAATTGGTAGCATTTGAAAATTACTTTTTTTTTTTTTTCAGAAACATTTACACAATATAATGAGTCAGCATTTGTTCTCCATTCCTCAGGCAGTGAAATCAATTGCGTGAAACTCTTAGAATGAGTCTGATTAAGTTGCATGTAAGGGAATTCCTCTGTGAATATTCTTTGTGTTACCTTCACACCTGCTGAGCTACGAGAAACGTAACAGCTCCTTTCATTGCTCCAGTTGAACTGTGTCACCCAGGTGACATCATTGCTACCACAGACACTTGTGGCTCCGGAGCCTGTCTTTCAAATTTTTTGACAGAGAAATACCTGAACATCTGTAGCTGATTTTGCTAATTAACTTCCCAGATTCAGTTTGCAGGTATATGGTAGGTTTATATAGCTTCTCCAGGAACAGTTATGTCAGCTAATCATTGTTAGCCATTTATTTTTCATAAAGAGCTGCCACTGCTGTGAAAAGTGCAGGTCTGAGTCCTAGCTCAACTTCTGCAATATATCTGAGATCTGAGTCTCAAAGACAGGGTATGCAAAGCTTTAGCTTTTTCTCAAATCCCCCAAGAACTCCACAGATCACCCTAGTGAAGAATAGGTTTTCAACTTTTTGAGTAAGTGAAGAAAAAAATTATTAAGTGACACTTTTGAGTACAAATCATCAACAGCATGTTGTTCTTGGCTCTCAAGACATCTTTGTTCTTTGTTGCCATTGAAACAGCAAGAAAGGAAAAGACTGTGTAAGAATGAGGAAAGAGCTGAAGAGCAAAGTAGGGGATGGGGAAATCCATAGCATACTTCATAAACTTCAAATTTTAGTACAAATTTTCTTTCTTAATTCTGGCATTTCTTGCTTCTTGGCATTTTTGTTTATGTATGCATAAATAGCAATTATGAGAGAGTAATTATTATGACTTTTTATCATCACGAAGAATTCATTTCCACAAACTGCAAATCTTAGATCACATGAAAAATGGGGACTTGCTTTGTTACATAGCAAATAAACGAAAGTAGCAGATGAGTGTAATAAAAAAGGTGAACTGTAGCAGGAAAAAAGATGGAAAAAATAAATAAATTATTTTCCTGTGGAAATGCCCACTTGCCAATTTAGGACCCTGTCTTTACTTCTCTATTTTTATAAGCCATTGTTAAAAATAATATCTTTGCTAACTGGAGTTGCAGGGAACAGTCATAATGCACATATCTAACATATATAAGAATGATATTAAAAGAACATATTCTCCAGCTCATGTTTTGACTTGTGTTTGGGGAACAGGATAGTAGCAATGTCTATAATAAAATCTGAACCATACTTTTATTCTGCCCTACAAAGCATTATAAAATAATCTAATAAATTATTTTAAATAGATGTCTATAGAAGAGCAATAGTCTGTGCTACTTATTGTATGAATGAAATAATGTATTTTATTGCAGATGTTCCTCTAGGTAGTGAATTGTTCCTTGCCTGTTCCTGAGGCAGTCAATGGGAATATTTACTAATTTTGTTTAATCTGAATTAGTCATTAGTGAGCAGGAAGAAGAGTATGATTTTATACACTGTCTTACGGGATTTGTGGATGCTCATTTTCTCAGTATGTACACAGGTTTCCAGGACTTTGAATTTTTTTTTTTGTTATATACTTCAGTGATTTCCAGAAGTAGAAGAGAAGGAAAAATGCTGTATGAATTTTTCTTTGCTTTTGGGACTCAGACATTCTATGTATACTGATTTTCTTCAATGCAGATACTTTTTAAAACTAATTCAGCAAAACTCTTCTACTTTCATCGCACAGCATGTCATTGGAAATGACAATGGGGACTACACTTACTTGCTGGTCTTCCTTTAACCCTTACACCAAGATGTGCAATAATATATGGAACATCCTAACTTGGGGTGCAAAACAAATCCTTGCTTCCTGACCAAATTCTATGGTTTGAATTTTTTCCCTGTCTCCATTATAATGTGAATTTCTTTTTCTTTCCTGGCAAACACAAAAAATGATAGGAAAACCTGACTAAAAAAGAAGACAGGTGAAAATGATGACTAACTTGCATACTGAACTTTTCTGGTAGAGTTTTTCTTCCTAGCTCCCTGTGTCTGAGCAGTTGTGAGCATTTTCTGTATAGATATGCTTTTGTTCATGGAAAATATTACTTTCTTTTAAATTATACTGTATTCAGCATCCTTAATAAGCATACTGTATTATGGATAGGAACAAAAAGATTCATATACATAGTTTGTAAATGAAAATTAATTTTTTTAGAAATAATTTCCTTTGATCAGCCATTCTTTGATGAGTGCTTTCTCCTACACACTTTCATTTTGCTGACACAGCAGCAGATGCCAGTTTCCATACTTAAAGCTTTTAAATTGATTCTGAGCTTTGCTTGACTGTATTGAAAACCACAACACTCTAGGGTTTTTTCCTACACAATACTGCCTACCAAAAGTTTACCTAAACTCAAACTTAGCTCCCAATTCAGTTATTCTGAGTTTGAGTATTGAAGTGTGAAGTTGTGAACACAAATGACTGCATTAAATCACACTTTCAATTTTCAACTGAAAACCTTATAAGCTTTTTTGTGGTGAAACTTCTATCACTTGTTTATGGAAAAATAACACATGAAAGTAAGAGGACTTTCAAGAACTTTGCAACAAGATGTTGAGTATCAATGTATTCTGAGGCTCTTGAGAAGACTATGCTAATCTTGAATAAATAGCTAGACCATGCTGATATTGATCTAGTCCTGCCATAAAGCTGATTTAGCACTTTCAGTGCTTATCTGGGTACTTTCCTGGAGTCAATCTTCTTCTACAAAGGAATTATTTTTGTTTAGAGGTAAACTTAGGGTCTGGATGCAAAGTTTTAATGGTAAAATTTGGATTCAGTTAGAAGTACAACTTACCAAAATGAGACATGGGAGATTCAGTTGAAATCAGGCATACCATCTTTGCAAAATGGCACAAATATGAACATTTGAATGCTAATTATTTCATAATATAAAGGAACATTGCTAAAAAAGTAACAATATGAAAGGAACTTGTGAGGAGAGTTGCGGCATATGAAATCTGTGTATATCTGCTAGGTGTTAACCAGACAAAATTTAATTTCTTATGCTTTTATCCTAAGTCATCTGCACATCACTCCCAAGCTGCTCTAGCATGCCTGCCATGCTGATACCTTAGAAGTCATAGTTTGGGGTTTCAGCAGGTCTTTGCTGAATAAGAAACTGCTGCTATATCTTTCCCACAGGAGGGATTTCCAAGGTTCAAATCTTGACATGCAGCCTTTGTTTCTGTCTGGAGCCTGGGCTCATGTGAATCCCTCAGAATCTGGCAGATGTAAAGCAAGCAGCTGCCCAAGTAAGACATAAAATATTTTCAGACACTCATTGAAGAGCTAATAGAAATTTTGGATGTGAAGGGAAAGTGCTATGCTTGCTGGTAGGGACTTAAAGGGGCAGCTGCCAAACAACAATGTAGAAAGCAAGTAGTACATGAGCTAGCCTAGCATGAGTTTAGCATGCAGCACTGGCTAGAGAGCCCAGAGATGAGCAGAAGCTCTAAAGTAAATTCAAAATTTTAAATGCCACAAGCAATACTGCATTTGACCTCTTAACTTCTGTTTCAATGGCAGCTTGAGACCTTAAATAAGGGTTACAATTAGACAATGAAACCTTAAACGAGGGTTACTGTCAATGCAGTCATTTCTCTTATATCCAGTTAAGTCTGATGCATACTACTGTAGAACTGAAGATTTTTCTTGGAGATGACTGATAAAGCCTCACATCCAAGAGTCTAAAACTCTGCTAGCTAGATTCAAACACTGAAGTTTGGCTTCTATTTTAGGTAATACCCCTGTGTCGTCTGCCCCCCCCGCCCCCCAAAGAAACCCAACAACCAACCAAACCAAACTAAACCAAACCAATTCCAAACCTGTGATCCAATAATCCGTGACAATACAGCCTTTTGCTAGTTAACAAGTGTTTCCATACTCCACGGATCCTTGCTGTCATGTATTCTTACAGTTGATGCAAGTGAGCAGAGGTGACTGATTATTTACTATGACTATGAGCTATAGTATACTTTAAATATGTTCATGAATAGTAGCGATCTTAATATAGTCTCTAGAGTTCAGTGCAATTTCAGAAAATAAGGCAGATATCAGTGCAAGCAAATTATAATCAGATTATAAGATTTAGTTTAACTGCTTCAGTCTTCCTATTGATGGTGTAAGTCTGTGCTCTTTTGAAATTGATGGGACACTCTCATATATCAGCATTCCTGGGACTAAAAAGACATAATTGAATTGAACACATTAGTGGAAGTCATTTAGCATTTTAATATGAATGCTATAAAATAAACCCATTGATTTCTAGTCTCACAACTACAACATTCAAATTCAAGAGATGTTCTGCACCTGTTGATCTCAAGACAGTGAAGGCCCTTAGCAACTCCAGCCTGACGCCAAAACAAAACAACTACAGTGTGTGCAAACAGCATGCAAACACATTGAATAGAGAGCAGTGCTGCTCAGCAGCAAGGCAAGTCCTTGACTTCAAAGTTCTTGTTTCAGTTATGAAAGCAAATATGAAGTATTATAGTGCGCTCATAGACTTGAAACTACAGGACAAAAAAGCCATTGTGAAAATTATAATTAAAAACCTGATACAACTTCTACAAGGGGAATACTGAATAAAACTAGATTCTGGACAACTGAGTTCACATTTCTTTCATCTAGTGCTTCCACTTCAGGAGCATTTTATTTTTATATAACGTAAAAATAAATATGTCTACTTCTGTGTTTTTACATTCTAGTGCTTCTGAAATGTTTTGCATTGGTCAACAAGCTACTTTTGTAGTAGATTTTTACTACAAAACTATTTTGCAAAAGTTATTTTTTATTTAAATAAAATGAAATTTGTAATTCACAAGTTTTTTAACAGTATAAAATCCAGATAGTATTTATTTTTCTAATTCATATGATGAATGTGTCAATCAGACAGTCTTAGTGACAGATGTGGTCTTTAGAATTTTAAGACAGTCCACATTTTTGTCCATGATGGAAAAAAGTGAAATTAAAAATAAGATTCTCCTTGGCATTGAGATGGCCATGGGTTAGAAAAATAAGAGCAAATTAATTGCTTCGCAAAGCAGTTTGAAGACTAGGTATAGAAGCACTATGAAGAGTATAGGTAGAATTATAGGTGCTTATGACACATAGAGATGCTTTAGGGTGGTGTTTGATAATATCCTTTAATAAATCTGTTATTTTTTGTTTCTAGGGTAGAGAAAGAGCCAGCATCTTTCTCTATGTATACAGGCAATAAAAAGAATCTTTCTGAATCAGACAGCATAATACACAAATCTTTACATTGTTAGAAAGTTCTACAGAAATTTCAGCTTCTGTAAACAAGTAGATAAAACAGAGAAAGTGGACTTTGCTGTATGTTTGGCAGTAGCTGAATATTCAGTTTTGGTAAAAACATGTAGAAATAATGTTCAGTTCTATTTCTTCTACTGCCAGAAGCTGTTTGTTTGAAACAAAGGTTGGGAGTGGATCATCGTGTTCCTATTGTCCTAATTCAGTGCATGTTTTCAGCACATGCCATTATTTGTCTTCATCCTTGGCATATCTGCTCAGTTCTCTTTCCTCCTCTTGCTCCTTTTCCCTGCTTCTGACAGTTGACATGGCATTCAGAACCTTCTTTCTTGTGTCATTGTGTACCATGTATCTACTTGCCATTTCTCATCTTAATTCATTTTCATCACAGCTTGTCTGCCTAGAATCATGTTTCTTTGTCTGCCTTAGTTCTGCACATTCACTCAGTGTTCATTGAGTTTTCTGAATTCATTCTCATGCACTGCATGTCAGCTAAGCCTTCAGTATTTTATCCTGTATGTCTTCCTGCCCCCGCATACTTTCGTTTGTGGTCTCCTTCCTTTTTCCATTCATTATGAACTCAATCACTCTGTTAACATGTCCACCATCTGTTGGCCTGCAAAGCAAGGCTGAGCACATTCCTCTTTTATTATTTAAACCTGGATCACAATCCGGACTTGACTGAGAATATGTCTTCCATTCAAACCACAACAGCCCCTTGTTGAAGTTGACTGCTTTTCATTTACAGCTAATTTCATCTATAAACAAGACTCCACACATGGAGGGATGCAAAGCAACTACCTTCCTGACATCTTGAACCAGAGGCCTGGAGGAGTCTGGACTCCAAGGAGTGGGCAGCTGTTTTAGCTATTAAATATTGGGAAGAGCTTTACCCCCAGTATTACTTCAGAGGCAAAAAACAGAGGTCAGTGGGTCTTCTGGACCAGACCCTGGACTTAGGACTTGCTGTGGTATTTGGAAGAGAGTGCAGTAACAGCCAGCCAGGCTGAATGGATTTGAAAGGTTTACTCATTTTTATCTTGAAGGATATTCAAATGTGAGATCCTTGGATCATGCAAGTGGACTTCCACCTTCTTATTTAGAAATCTATTTGTTCCATTAGTCTTTTGTATTGAACTGTAGTTGGTTCTGTCAGATGCTACATAAGCATATATGAAAGCACAGTTATTTTTCCTCTTTAACGTACTGAAAATTTAAGTTGAAGAGTTCTGTTCCTTGTGGGCTTATCCAGAAACCATTGGTGAAATAAATGAATTCTATCAGCAGATAACCCTTCATTAATTACCTGGGTTTGGCCTTTGTAACTCAAAAAAGATTGTTTGAACTGGTGATCTATGTAAAATGTGAAGAGAATTTACTGGTTATTGGTTATTTCCTGAAGTATTCAAATCATAAAAAAAACAGTGTTATCGTATCAAAGGTGGTTTTTAAGTAAAATTTTTGAGTTTTTATTGTAATTTTCAGTAGTTCTAAAATTGCATAGGTTTAGAAATTAAGTTCAAGAAATTATTCTGTTTTTCAGGGAGAAGACTTGTGCTTCTAACCAATAGCTTAGCACCAAGAAATAGCATGGTTGTTTCTGGCAAGTTCTAATACATCCAGACTTACAGAGCAATCAACTATGTTATCTCTTTAAATAGTTTATCAGGGATAATCCTTTTTTCTTCTTTTTAGATTAAACATGTGCAAAGCATCTTATTCATTATATAGGTAAAATCAGGAGAGAATATTCTCAAGATCTGAGATTCACTCAAAGCAAACGTTGTATGAGTTTATATAAACAAGACGTCAAAAGAGAAAAAAAAATACCCCATGGAAGTAAAATCCTGTGGTTTGCTTAGCTGTTAACTGGGATGTAAGTAAGGCTGAGTTGCCTAAAGCTACCCCTCAGCTGCTCCTGCTCTCTTGGAGAGAAAGGAATTAATCTTTTCATTATCCTCCTTTGATCAGTTTTGGGCAAAACCAGTATCCTTTCCATGTGAGTCTTAGGTTGAGATTATGGACTGAAGAAAGATTTGGATTTAGATTTTCAATTGCATCTAAACTGTTGTGGTTTTTTACTTTTTACATATCTTTCTGTATGGCACAGCTCTAATGCAATCTGATGTGCACACAAAATGACTGCTGCCTAAGAATTCTGGATGTTTTCTCTAAGGCAGAAAATAATTTTATTTGCTTTGTAAGACAAAGCTTAATACAAAGACAAATCTGATTTCCTTTGAGGATTTTTCTTTTTCTATCTGAAACTGTAATTACAAAAGATAATCTTTTTCCCACGTTTCTTACATTCTGAATATGGCTGGAGATTATTTTTCATTCACTTAAGAGTTGCACTTGATGATCCTTGTGGGTACCTTCCAACTCAGAATATTCTGTGGTTACTGTGATTTTGAAACCAGATAAGTGACTTCATTTCTCCTAAGTAGCTCAATGAAACAGAAATACATACTGGAGTGAGACATAAAACAGAAAAACTTGCAACAGACCATGCCACACATCCTAAAGAAATGCTCCTAAGGAGTCTGGAATTACTCTGAAATATTCTGTACTGCAAGTAAAGGCATAGACACTCAGACAGTCAGAGATCTACAGCAGGCCACTTCATGGGCCAGTCCTGGTGCTGCTTGGCCATTCACTACAGAATTGCCTTTAAGGGCCCAACATGGTACTCATGGAGGAATTATACTGTACATATGAGACAAAAATAACCTGAATAATTTGAAAGCTTTACCTGGCGAAGTATGAGCACAGTGTTTCAAATTATAGATCTTGAACCCCACAGTGAAGTGTGTTAAAGAGCTGTTTTCATGGGTCTGGTGGATGATGGTTACCCAGAACAAATACTTTGCAACTATTGCTGTTGATGTTGTTGAATATCAGTCATTACATCCTCAGAATCTGGTTCTTCATTAACAAGTGACAATAGTAGAGGCCAGTAAAAAGAGTCTTCAAATTAGTCTGCTCCTTGCTTGCCAAATTCAAATGTTTCAGAACAGCAGGAATAAAAGAATTCTGACAAGTAATGGAAAACTTGCTGGCACTAAACCACTGCTCTAAGAACTACTGTTTAGTCTGCACAGAGGTTAAGCCACAAAACCCATGGAGAAAGGAAAAGTAACAGAGACAATCTATTTCTTGTGCTCTGTTCAGTCTCCACTACAGGAAGCTTTTGTAGTTGAACTAGCAATGGTTTTATTTCTCTTACCGCTCCAAGCACCAAAAAGCATCTTTGCTTCCTTTGTGTCTACAGAAAGGTAGGAGAGACCACATGGTGAAACACCATCAATCTCTTTCTTATGGTCTTCCATGCAGCTGTCACGGGAGAAGGCCTCTTCAGCTGTGTCAACGTAGTGAGACACCAGCAGTCATCCTGCCCAAGCAAGGATTGCAGCTGCTATCAATTCCTTGCTTCTGTCCTTTCATTCTAATGTTGTATGTGATTCTCAAAAACACTGTATTGTGAAAAGTAGTAGAAGAGAGTGTAACTGCTTCATACACTGTTTTGTAAGAAGAGTAAAGGCCAGGAGTAGATAATGCTTAGTGATGAAAGTGAAGTGAACATGATTACCTACTGATACAATATCAAATAGGAATGAGACCAACATAAGTGCCTCTTCTTTTAGGGAATGACTGAAGAATTTTTTCATCTGAAGGGACATGTTTGTTCAAATGTGTTTGCTGAATAGGTAATACAATTCTGGGCTTGGCTGTGCTTTGGCAGTTGAAGCATCATAGTCCTTGTTTATGTTTACTCATAATACTTGATGAAGTAAGACAGGAAGTAAACATCTCTCAGAAACTTTGTTTTTCACATCCAATCTATAATCCTTGTCCTCAAGTAAAACCACTTCTGACAATTCAGCAAACCAAGACTCGTCCCATAAATCTAACCTCAAGAGCAAGCTGTCCGCACATGAACTAATTGCTTAAGCTGTACTCTGACAACAGCTCACTGATCTGTTGTCTCACAAAAAAAGGTAGCAGTGTTTGCTTTGGTCTTTTTTAACCTTTCCAGTTCCTTGGGAAATCGACACCAGGAAACAAAAAATGTCATGGATGAGTTTATGGTCCTTTAAAGAGCATTATCCCTTTTTGCTCCAAAAATTAAACTTGACATTCACATAAACCAATTTATGTAATATTTGTGGGTGAAACAGACAACATGTACTCCATGATACAGACTTCTCCATGCTTCATTTTTCCTGGAAAAGATAGTTACCACTCATTTATTTATCTAAACTGCTAGACATTGCCACAGGGTCTTGACCTGTCAAGATTGAAGCTCACTACTCTGTTTTATAGAGTCATATAATCATAAAATCATGTAGGTTGGAAAAGACCATTAAGATAATTCAGTCCAACTGTTACCCTAACACTGCCAAGTCACTAAACCATGTCCACCACTGCCACATTACATAGCTTTTAAATACCTCCAGGGATGGTGACTTAAACAGTTCCCTGGGCAGTCTGTTCTGATGCTTGTTAACCCTTCAGTGAAGAAATTTTTTCTAGTATTCAATCTAAACCTCCCCTGATGCAACTTGAGGCTCTTCCCTCTTGTCTTATTGTTTGTTAAATGTGAGAAAAGACCAACCCTTACTGCACTACCACCTCCTTTCAGGTAGTTGTAGAGAGCAGTAACACCTCCCCTGAACCTCCTGAAAAAATTTTTTCTAGTATTCAATCTAAACCTCCCCTGATGCAACTTGAGGCTGTTCCCTCTTGTCTTATTGTTTGTTAAATGTGAGAAAAGACCAACCTTTACTGCACTACCACCTCCTTTCAGGTAGTTGTAGAGAGCAGTAACACCTCCCCTGAACCTCCTTTTCTCCAGGCTAAAAAATCCCAGCTCTGTTGGCTGTTCCTCATCAGACCTGTGCTCCTGTGCCCTTCTCTGAACACACTTTAGCATGTCACTGTCTTTCTTGTAGTGAGGGTCCCAAAACTGAACATAGGAATTAAGGATGAAGTATTATGAGAATTAAGGCTTTTCTTTGTCAGACAGGAAGAAGATACTGAATGACAATAGTGCTGAGTCAGGAGCAGTTTAGATAAATGTCAGACTTAAAAAGATTAATTCACAGGCAAAAAGCTGGTTTTCTGCTTTGTAAATTTGACTGGCAGAGTTGCTTTTGGCTTTATTGAGTGGTCCAAAGTGGTTTTACATCAGACCTAGGATTATGGTTTGGTGTGAGAAACTGTGTGTGGATTTTTTTCACTGTGTTCAAGTAATATAGGCATACCTTTACAGTGTTGAGGGGGAAATGGGAATCTGTTCAGCGAGAAACAGTGTATTTATGGGGCAATATTTGATAGTAATTTGAAGGAAGAACAGACAGTTTACTGTGAAATTTCATTGAATGATTGTGAAACCTGTAGGACAACTTTACAAAACTTTTGTGTTGTGCGTGCAGTAAGGAATGTTTTGTTTGGGTTTTTTTATCCTGCCTTGAGATACAGTAAAGAAACTACTGAACATTCTGCTGTGTCCTAGGAATCCTGTTTGTTTCCCACAAAGTAGCACTCTGATGAACTGCTTTCCCCAGAGCCTGTTTACTGTAGAAATGCAGATTTTTTTCAAATCCTTTACCAGATGGATAGAAGTGGTATACCTATCCCTACGTAGAGAATCAAGCAGTTTTGCTTTTCGTTATCATCAAGGAGGTCAAATTAAGCAGTACTATGTGCTCACATTGATTTTTTGTAAACTACTATTTGTTTTGTGAATTTCTGCAGCGAAAGATGGTTGCACTTGTGCAACGCAAAAATTGAAAAAAAGGGAATTTGAAGAAATCAAATTACAATTGGAGGCTGAAGGATGCAATTTGTATTTAGGACTGCAGCTTACAACTCAGTCTATATTTATTCTCTGATAAACTTTACTGGACTAGAGAGCTATAAAAGGAATCACAATATAATAACACAATACCACATGTGACCTAAGGTGGAGAATACCTGAACCTCAGTGTAGGATAAGCTATGTCCAGATATTTTGATAATCATAATTTTCTTTTTATCAAAGTCCAATTGAGTCTGTATCACATTCAATTTCTTGCTTCCCTCAGATCTGGTGAAAACCAATTTGTATCAAAAAGAAAATTGTGAAAAGAAGATCCCAGCCATTTTGCTTAACTATTGCTTAACTATTGATTAACTGTTGATTAACTATTACATTTTGCTGTGCAGTAGCAGCTTCAAAATATTTGGATTATTTTGGATTGCAAGATAGGGAATAGATATTATTTTAAGAAATACTGGCATCAAGTAGGAAGTCAGTGACAGAACTGTTTTGGAATATAGTTTTTGTCAGAGCAAATTGACAGATTCAGTAACAATTTCCTAGTAAATGAAAGTTATGATATATCATGGCCACAAAACTATGAAAGAACCTTGATTGAAGGAGGACATCAATAGAAGGGTTTATTTTTAAGGGAATAAGATTTCTTTTATTAATTCAACTATATGAATAGATAGTGTATTCATCTATAAATGTAATAAGGTAGCATTCTTTGTTTAGATGATGTATGGTGATGCTGATGACATATTTAATATGTTAAGAATACCTTTGTCTAGGTAACAGTTGTGATTTTGTATGGGGGAATGCAGATAGTGATTTGGTCAATGGTTTGGTTTTGGTACCTGGATATTTGCAAAATTATATGTGTGTAAATTATGTGTGGTAATTTTGCTACTGTAATTAATCTTTGTTTTTAGATAGAAGCTTCACTTTTTAAATCCTAGGTAGGAAAAGCTGGGCACATGCATGGATCCACCTGCAAAAGATAACCAAACATTAGGGTTAGAAAAATCTCTATTGGTTCAACTAGCAAGATAATCTCAGGATTTACAATCATCTAAGTTTAGTGGATATTCTATGACAATGTATCTGTATAAATGAACTTGCAATGTTGCAGAATTTCTTTGAACACAAAGAGTATGTAATTTTATTTCAGGGCTTTTAGGAAAAAACAAAATAATTTAAAAAAGTAATTCAGATGAAATCCAGTACCTATTTTGTCTATTCTTTAATTCTTCTCTAATTTTATCTATTCTTTCCTATAATGATCTTTTTGACTGTAAGTGATGGGTTATGGTGTTTTGCTCACAGTGTTTAAATGGAAGCTTCTTTACATCTCTATTTTCCTATGGTGATTTATGTTGTCCTTTTGTTTATAGACCTTTTCATAATGTATTTTTGGGTCTATTAATTAATGAGGAATTTTCAGATCTGTTACGAATCAGATAGTTTTGTAGCATCAACTTATTAACCACAGCACCATTTTTCACTGCTGAAATTCTGTGGAAGTGACCTTTGTACTTGAAAATGTATCTGGAGTTAAGTTTCATATCATAGGCCTGCTCTAGTACCACCTAACTCTGGAGGCATCTAATTTCCATTAGGGCCTCAACTTTTAGTTTGTTTTTTTTTCTGTGGAAACCAAGTTCACATGATGTATTCTTTTCTTCCGGTATCTTCCCCCCTGTATGAACAAATCAGGATGTTGGTGAAAGTAGGGGGCAGTTCCTTTGCAATTCCTTTTCTGAAGGAAAGGTTCCATTAGAAGCTCACCCTCTATTTGACATGGGAGGATTCACATGTTTTTCATGTATGTGGGACTTTGCAAGGTTTCTTCCCCACATGTATTCTTTCATCTATAGTAAGGGATGATGTCACAGTATACTGCTGTTAAAAAGTATTTTAAAAACTTTATTCAAAGTCCACCTTAATTTATTCTGATATCCACAGGTTGTTTGCCTCATAGCTCCTCAGGCAGGTGAGATTGTGCTAGAAATGTTTTTGGTTTTTTTCTCAGCATGCCTGGCCAGCATTGTGTTTATCTCATGCTTACAAGCATTCAAGACTCATTGCTTACTCAGTCAGCTTAGAAAGCCTTGGTGTGGTGGTCATCCCAAGACACATGGTCAGACTTCATGGAATATTGTGGCAGCATATTTCAGTCCAAAAATTTGGGAGTTTCCCAAGCCTGGCTGCTAGAATGCTCAACTGGAACAGGGGAACATCAAGTTTATTTTGCCACTTGAAGGCACTCTCAAATGTAATTTGTGATAATTACTGTTTCCTAGGAGCTAGGAATTTTTCTTTGATAGGCTGTAGCTGTTATATTCTGGTCTGTCCTACTTTGCAGTTTGTCTTAAGACGATTTAGGGGGGACACTCTAAAATAAGTTACCTTCCCTTATGGTTTTAACCAATTCCTTTCCACCAGTGAGGAGAATGAATGTGAGTAAATATATGTGAAAACAATAGTTTACTAAATAAAAGGGAAATAGCAACAGGCAAAAATTATCTGTAATAGTCACTTGTTACGAAGTTGCTGAAATCTCCCAGACTCCCTGGGAACAAAGAGAAGCTCAAAATGGTGGCATACCCCCCAAGGATGGTGGCCTCCACAGACATCCGTGTGCCAGGAGACAAAGAGAAAATGGCAGCTCCTTCTGCCTACCCCCACTCCCCCTCTCCCCCCCTCCCAAATCTCTCCAGCTGCAGCAGCGGCTCCATCAGCAAATGCAGCTAGCATACTCCAGCAGCTGGTACTCGGTCAAGGGCTACAACTCTTGGAGGGACTTCACCTTCTTCTCGTCAGAAGACAGCAAGGCAGCCAGCTGGGGCAACCTGGACTCCGTGTCTTCTCACCTTGTCTGGGCGCTGTTGGTGGGCTGGGGTGATTGCATGGAGAGGGGCCATTCTGCTCCTCTCGGTGCAATACCATGGCTGCAGACAAGTGTTGCAAAATTCATTCTGAAACAGTTCTTGATCGCAATGTGCAGCTTCTCAAGGTGGTACTGTTATGAATAGAGCCAAAAGGCAAGAAGAACAGAAGAGGCAACTCAAGCATCCAGAGAGAGAGACAGAGAGAGAAAGAGAAAGCCCTCCTTGAGTGTTCCAACTTTTAAAGGGGACTGGCACCCCCGTGGTTCCATTTCCGTCACAAGGTCTTGAAGATTCAGTAACAATTTTGGGCACAAATAGATAGGGAATACAATAAAATTTTGGGTTACCTAGGACACTATCCACCCCTTATTCCATATCATCTGATTAATGTCCACATTAATACCTTTCAACTGTGCCATATTTGTCTTGGTTTAAGACAATTTAAGGGGTGGACATTCCAAAATGTGTTACCTCCCTTTTTAGTTTTAACCACTCCCTTCTCACCAATCAGGAGAGACAAATGCTAGTAGATATAAGTGAAAAAAACTACAGTTTACTAAAAATGAAGCAGCAGCAGGCAAAAATAACAGTGATAATCACTAGATAAAATTTTGCTGAATCTCATGGATTCCCCAGGGACAAAGAGAAATAAAATGGCAGAGAAACCTCTCTCCCAGGATGGTTTGAGAGACAAAAGCAGAAATGGTGGACAACCCCCCTCCCCGTCCCCCCAAGACGGCGCCCTTTGCAGACAATCATGTGGTCTGAGAGACAAATATGATATACAAACCCTGCTTGGCTCAGCCTGCCTTCTGGAATTAAAAAAAGGGAAGATAGGAGCTTATGAAGCAGTTCTGGTGGCAGATGGGGTGTGCTGGCATTGCCTGGGGTCTCCGGCCCCATGGTGTCAGTTCCCCTGCTTCCTTTTGATGACTGTGGCATTGTGTGTCTGTGTGTGTGGTCAGTGCAGCTTCTCACTGCCTCCTCCTGCCACCTGCTGCTCTCAGCCAGTGTTGGTACTGTTGTCACAGGTTGCTGTTCCAAAGGGGAGGAGGGGGGAGAAGCAGAGCCGTTGAGCACCAAAGAACTGTGGCCCGGTTGCGACTCGCAGATGTGCCTGAAGCAACCTCAGAGAGACAAAAACGGTTTTTGCCTTGCCCCATCCCAGCTTCCCCACAAGAATGGAAAAGAAAGGCAATAGACCTGCTGCCTAAGTACTCCCAAACTTTGAAAGATCCTGGCACCCACCAACCTCTGCAGTTCTGTTTCTGGACACCAGATCTTAAAGAGACAGTAATTATTTTTGGCATAGAACAGATAGATATGGAATACAATAACATTTTGGGTCACCCTGGACAGTGTTATTAAGTAAACTAAAGTCTTTAATGTCTTTGCACCTGAGGTATGAGGAAATTTATCCCTAATCTGAATGTTATTGTTAACAAGCCAAAACCAAAGCCTTGTATGCAATTTCTCTTACTTCTCAGAGTTTAAGAGAACATTCATGTCCAGATGATGTGACCCAGGCTTGCATCTAACTGCAGACTTTCAAAATATTTGCATTCCCACCAGCTGTATGTGCATAAGTCACATGAGGCCTTCTTTACTGGAAGGAGAAAAAAAGGAGCAAAACTCATGTCAGGAGGTTGAGGCTCTGCACAATGATATGGCCCAAAGACCTGAAGTCTTTGGGAAGAAATGAAGGCTGCTTGGTGTTGTATTTTTTTCTTGAAGTGAGAAACTAAGGTTTTGAAGTTATCACTGTTTATAAAACAGATGTTTTAAGTAGATGTTACTTGCAAGGCAACAAACACGTTTGCCTGGGTGACTGTTGCCTTTTCCTTAACACTGCAGCTGCAGATATCAAAGTTAAGTGCAGACGAAGACAACACATAGAAATTACAGGAAACATTATTCTTTTTCTTAGAATATTCTCCACAAAGAGGAAAAGAATACAAAACAAAACTGCACAAATATGTAATGGTCATACATTCCTGTTTATTTGCCCTTTAACACTACATTTTCAATGTTTGTTGATATGACCATATGTCTCTTTTAAAAACAGTGTCTGTATCTGCTAAGAGGAAAGGCCTTCTTTGGTGGGAGATAGTCTGTGGAAACAGATTTTTCATCTCACTTTATTCCCTCCTAAATTAATGTTTTTACTGTAAGCTTAGGCTTGCTTGCATCTGAAGAGTCACAGATTAGTCATGGACTTAAATGAAAGTAGGGCTGAATTTCCAACAGTAGGCCACTGAAAGAGATTCTGAATTGAAAAGGCTATTACCACTAAAGAAGATACATTATTATTAGTTCTCTTTGGTTTTTTTCTTTCTACCTTTTCAGTTCTTGAATCATGTGATGAGTATATTTCAAATACTTACTTTTCCTATTAACTTCTTTCAAATATTTTCTTTAAAGAGTTATACGTTCCTATAAAATAAATTTAGAAGTTAGAGAACTTGGAATTCTCCTTAAATAGTAGTACATTTCTCATACAATATGTTTTATTATAGAAAAATTCTTATGAAAGAGATGAATCTATCTGGGGATTGGGTCGTGTGAACAGACAGCACAGAAATAAATACAACCAATCCAACTAGATAGTTTTTATTTCACACAAACATATTGTTACTGACATATACACCTGCTTGTGCCATCTCCCTTTTGTTTTCTCAACTAAGTCTACCGCAACTAGTTCTTCAGCGCACTTCATTACTGATCCACGTAATGAGACCTCATCACATGAGACACAGTCGTTGCTTGATAATTTGTGCATCAAAATGTTGATAGGAATAGCATTAGTAGTTATTCCGACCTGGCCAGAAAGAAGCAAATAGACACTGAATATATTTAGCTTGTTCTAGTGGAATCAGTGGAATTCTTAAAAACCAAAGTCATCTCCCCAGATTAGTGCAAAATGTAGTGTTTGAGATGAATAAAAATCCAATAAACTGGTTATTTAACTTATCCTATAAACTAAGGGAAGTGGCATGTGCATTCAGTCCAGAACATTTTTTAGCCTTTATTCACACTTTTAGAAATTTTTTGACCACAATTTGTTCTAGTGCAAGAAGATTGCAATTGGTATTGGATTGTCTTTGGTCAGCCTTGAGGATATTTTAAGCTGGTGGAGGAAGCAAAAATACTGTTAAACCAATGGCAGGGAATCAAAATATTCTGAAAAGTTTCAGGTGTGCATCTGAATTGAGTGATTTAAAAAGCTTAAAAGTAAGCTTAACAGAAAGACAAACATTGATCATAATACTTTACCTTAGAAGGAACCTTTTTTTATGAAGCAAGTTCTTCAAACAGGAGTTTTGAATAGTGGTCTTCATATAGTGACCTATCAAATGGCCAACTGGATGAAATATCCTGTGTGTAGTCTCCATTACACTAAGAACTTGAAAAATCAGATTTAAAATAGCAGAACTAATTTCTTTCTTTCTTTCTTTCTTTCTTTCTTTCTTTCTT
>VZSE01013524.1:165989-187434 GCA_013398275.1 Promerops cafer
TTCCTTCCTTCCTTCCTTCCTTCCTTCCTTCCTTCCTTCCTCTCCTTCCATTCCTTCCATTCCTTTCCTTCCTTCCTTTCTCTCCTGGATGAAGCCTTATTTTAGAAGTAGTAGAATGAAAAGAAAACTTTAAAATCCATGTCCCTGAGGTTTCTTAATCTTCACAATTTGAAGCATCTGTTTCTGAAACCTACTGTTGTTAACACTAACTTTGGTTCACAGTTTTACTGTATGTTTAAATAAAAGTTATTCTATCATGATTATTATTTTTGGTGCTATCTAGATGCTTCTCATTACATAACTGAGAAAATGTCTGAGAACATATATATTGTGTTACAGTGTAAATTTCATAAATCAGTTATGGCTTATATTTAAGCCTTTTCCCAGAAGAACACACAGCTTCTTGCCACATTGGCATTGGTTCCTCAGTGAATCACTCATAAAGGAAATCCAGTTAGTGAAGTAATGATTTGATATTCCCTGTTTTGCTTTTATTTTTTTTTCCAAAACTGTCTTCTGAATTACAATGATACTTTTACTGAAAAAAAATCCCAACAAACCAAAATTAATTCATGTATTTAAACCAAACATCAAGGTTTACCTTCTTTTGTTACAGAAAAAACATATCAGTATAGATTTTTGTGCTTCAGATAGATGCAAAAATACTGGTTTATAGGGGGGTCATCTTCTGGGTGATATAATAAAGCTATGCAAAATGGAGAATTTTTTTACTGATAGTGAGGATAAATTATTGACAGCATTTCAGACTGGAGCTGATGATTCACCTGTAAAATTGATAATAACATACAGCTACATATTCACGATTGCTTTCAGACCTTGCCTGCATATCTCAAGGAGATCAAACTTTTCTTCTGCTTGGCAAAAATTGTCTTCCCTGGGTAGGCTTCTTCCTTTTAGCTGCAGTAATGATTGAGTGATCACTGCAAATGATTTTTATTCAGTGCCTTCTATCAAACCACCTACAGGTTTAAAAATGCACTGTAAGAGTTCAACACTCCTGCACTAAATTTGAGTAAATTTGTTTAGATAGAAGTTTCTATAAGAATTTTGTATTTCTGTTGGAAATTACTGACTTTGCTCATCCTTGGAACCTTAACAGAATACTTTGGGTAAGTCCTCACAAAATTTCCTCGGTACTAGCATGAATGTTCTGGCCTTGGCTGTCAGGGGTCTTAGAATGGTTTTTGCTGTCAGATGTAATAGTTCCCAGCCAAATGGGACAAAACTGGGCACAGTGCTACCTATTCTGGTCTGAGAATGCTCAATTCTGAATACAGAGGCTAAGAGAGTAACAGGAAAATGTGAATATAGCTAGAGAGAAGGAATACATGGGAACAAGAAGTGTGGTCTTCAGTCTAATAGTCTTCAGACTAATTTCCCTGTTTATAACTCTTCAGACAGGAACAGTGCAATTAGATATAGGCATGACTACTAGCAGAGTTGACTTGGCACAGATGCAAGCCAGCATGTGCTTGCATGTGTGTGTCCATGTATACACTCACTTATACACATGCAATTATTTTTACTTGGAAATTCTGCTATGTACATGTTAATTCATAAACCTTTCAAAGTGTACTTTGCTTCTTTATGATAGCCAGGATATTAACTCTAGTAGAGGCATGTTTTTGAAGAGCCTTTTAGTGATTCCTCTGTACTGCTGCTTTGTTAGACTTTTTACTTATATTGACTAAGCTGTCATCTCCAAATTCCTGAAATATAAACGTAAAATACACACTTGTATGTAGGCATATGCACACACATTGTAAAAGCCCAGAAGATAAGGGGCTAATGTGTATATCTCAAATACTGATAGCCAGATACCTCTAATTGTTAAGGATTGTTGGCAATAATGGCCAAGGACTGTAGGTAACATACTGTGGGAAAAAACAGGATGTGTGTGGAGAAGTGGCCATATGGATGTAGGGCCGCACTTAATCACTTAATCATTTAGCCTTAATAATTTGTAACTAATCCACTTGTAGGTTGCTTGAACACAATAGGTAAAACTATTGTCACGTAACCTGAGTAAGTTCTACTATTTAGAATCCTGACCCTCATCTTTTCACATTCATGAAAAGATATCTACTAAATCTGTCCTCAAAAACTTCTGAGGACTTTATGGTACTTTTCTGTTTCACATAAATTAAATAATACCAGTTGTCTGTTTCTTCATTTTTTTACAAATTTTAAAATGCAGTACTAAGACTCATAGTCTATTACTATGACTTGTAGTACAAGGTACATCGGATATTTGTTTTTAAAATATGAATTCTGTCATAGGTGGTATATTTTTTTTTTTGTAGTATCTCTTAGTAGCAGCTATTACCTCTCTATGATATACACCATTCCAAAAATCTCAAGACATTTTGTGTTTGTATGTGTTGGTCTTCTGTGGATCTTTAGATGACTATTTTATCTGCATTTCTTCCTGGTGTAAGTCCAGCACTGAGTTGAACTGTAAAAGATTTTTTTCTAAATCCTAGCAATAATTCATTTCATGTTCAGCTTTAAAACAATAGTAGACTAATTAGAAACCAACCAATTAATGGTTTTAAATTTCACAAGTCTAATTTCTACTCTTTGAACAATTTTTCTTCGTCATTGTCTAAGGATTATACATCTCAACTCTTCAAATATTTGTTACCTTGGATTCATCATCTACAAACGTTTATCTTTGTTTCGTAACTCTTCTGTTCATGTTGTAGCAGGATTTTTAAAGAGTGAAGGAATAATATGAATTCCTATCTCATAAAAAGAGTAATTAAACCTGGTCTAGAACTTGGTTTGATTAAAACAAAAGATCTAGAAACACCTTGTCTTTAGCTGAAGAAATATTTCCCTCTGAGTGATATGTTCAAGAAGTTTATAATTTTCTTTGCCTTAAAAATGTCAAACCTTTTTTTTTTTTTTTTTTAAATATGTGTGCACTGAATAATTTGTTGGTTTAGGAAGTTCATAATTTCAGGAGAGAAAGGGGACATCAAAGCCAGAGCTGCATGGCAGTGCATGGCAGTGCACACAGATGCTGTCATGGCCCTTGGTGCAGCCACCACTAAAGCTGCCATTATCACCACGCTGCAGAACTGTGGCCGGAATACATCTGAGTGTGGAGTTCTCCTCCCCTTAACCTCTTTGGAGTTTGCCTCCAAAGTCCCTTTAGACTTTTCTTGGTGAATGGGCCTGCAAATACGTGGACATCACACATCAGTCTGAGATGTGAAGACACCACAACTAACAAACCCAAAATCAGCAGTAGGATGACCATAGGTAGGCTTGCAGATTTTTTATCAAGCTAATGGAATGTACTGCAGTGTAGTGCTATGTAGTGCAATGTAGTGCTGATAATGAACTGCAGCTTATCAGTGTCTTGGGTTGTCTGTCTTTCTATATTTTTATCTGGTTTCTTAGTTATATCCATAATGATTAAATGATTAATCAAGGAATTTAATGCATTATTAGATATTAAAAATAATGCCCTCCCTCCAAGATTCATTTTAACTTTCTTTAATCTCTCTGTTAGCATTTTCAGAAGGCTCTTTTTTCCTTTCAGTGTAGGTTAATTTAATCCCATTTTTGATTTGCTGCTGATGGCTGAATTGCTTGTTTCTCAACTCTCTCCTTCACAGTGTTTTTTAACTGTTCATTCCAGGATCATTTTACGTGCCTCATCCTGTGGTTTTCATTTTTCATAACTTCTTTCATGTATAGATAAACTTCACTATAAGGGATTCAGTCTGTAGTAACTAATCTGTTATAAAATATTATAAAATGGACAAAACCCCCTCATCTCCCATTGTTGGAAAAATACTGAATCAGAAATAAAATTTGACCATGACCTTAGACGTGATGCTTCCTAGAAGAATTAGGGTTTTGCAGATTTGATTCAAATTTTTAAAGGTTCTGCTATAGGCCAGATTGATCTGCTGAAAGCCTGCTCTTCAAGACTGTGGACCACAGTGGAAGGAGAGAAACAAGCAAAGAAAAATACAGCTTAAATTGTAGAATAGCTAGAATTACTCAAAAGCAGTGACATTTTCTGTGTTAAAATTAGGCCTTTTACAGCTTCTTTACTTTGTAGAAAAGTATTCACAAGTTTCTGTTTTCTGCCAGTTTCTACTAATTGGAAGCACCTGTAAAACATTTTCTTGGGCCTGACTGCAAGGAGACTAGAACTGTAAGCCATATAATGCAAGCTCATGGAATGTTTCCAGAGTTCTTCTTTCTTCCTGAAAGGAAAATGAACCTGCTGCTCAAAGTCTATAGATGTTTATAATCACTGAAGACAATGCCTCACTCTATTCCCTGCATCTTCTTCTGTGGCTAAGCCTTAGTCAATGGTCACCCACAATTTTTAATAAATCTAAAATCAATTGCAACCCCTCCTCCTTTAGTAGCTCATAATTTTTTTTTCTCTTCTGTAGAAAGGATGGTGAAAAGAAACTGGATGCATAAACCTGACTGCTCAGCACTTCTTCCCAGCTATATTTTCTCAAGCCCTTTAATGGGCAATCAGCCTTTAGGAACATGTCTATTTTACTTATCCCTCACTGCTTTCTATGTCAGTGACATCATTCTTCTTTACCTAAGCAGTCAGCTTTGTTGGATGGTATTGTTACTATACATATGGTAAGGTCCAACAGTACTTACAATGTTTGCTTTGTAGTACATGGTAAAGACTTAATTGTTCATGTTGTTTCAATAGGCTTGCTGAATAGTGGTTCCTATTAAACAACTTTTTAAAAGTTGGCTGGAGGCATGGGTAGAAAAAAAAACAACCAAACCATCACAGAGCTACAAAGGTTAAAGAAGGTTTGAGATTTACACACTACCAAATGTTTAGTTCATTAAATATAGTTTTAAGCTTAGGAGGGGAAACAAAATCTTCTGTTCTACCGAGCAAGCATCTTTGCTTTTCACTAACTTCCTGTATATACAGCAATTTAAGCCAGTCTTGCCTGTGCATGGATTTGCAAACAGGAAGAGTAAAAATATTATTAATTACATATTCTTGTCAGTATATATGATACAGGTAGTGTAGGGCACAAGCTGCTTTGTCATCCTGTTTTTAGTCTGGCACGTATTTAGCCCAACCAAGCTTACACATGAAGGTTGCACCACCCAGGAAGCCCAATAAAGGTTCCCAGGGCTGAATTTTTATATAAATGGATATATACAGCCAGTTATGATGGAGAATCCCTGTGGTGGAAGCTGGAGCTCTGCCAAGGGCAAAACCAGCAAAGCTCAGCTTGTCTTGATGTCCCCTGAGAGGAAAATAATTAACATGAACATTCTGGAGAAAGAAACATGCTTAGTGGTGATGAGAGATTGTAAAAATATTATTGCCCACAAGTCAGATGTTTCTGCAGGTAGTGTTTCTAAACCAAACACTGATGGCCCTGGCATCTGAAAATAATTTCACAACAGAAAAATCTGGGACAGAGGTACATAAATAGAGTGATAATACAATTCATATATGTAAACTAAGAAGTGACATTATTTTCTGAGGTAATACTGAATGATCACTGAGGCACTGGTAGAGAAGTTTTTTGGTTTGTAAGAAATTTTGTTGTAAAGCGAAGTAAAATAGTTTCAGTAATTTGAAAGAAATTAGCTCATAGAGATTGTGGAAACAATAAAACTAAAGGTAAAGTTGTCTTTGGTTATGAGTCCGGGTGCAGAATCTGACAACAGGAGATGAATGACAAGTTACACGGTAGAAGCATATCTGCATACGTCAAAGAGCAAGGAGGGACATTGCCAAGCAGAAGGGCACCTGAATAATGCCCTGTCCCCACAGCTCCTTGACCCAAGACCATAGAAATATATAGGCACAACAGCAGGTGTAAACCCCAAATTGCAGACTCAGAGTTATGGGGCACATTATGGCATGCAGGGGATGAACGTTTTCAGATTTTACAGGATGTTCAGAGGAGCAGCTAAGGGTGAGGAAAAGGAAAGATCCAGTTGACAGATTGATTTAGGTGAAGGGATGGCTGTCTGGGACAAACTTAAGGTACATTAGTATACTTCTGTTTTAATCGAGTTTTAATCTGTTAATTGCATACTTTTATAGTTAAAAATTTTGGTTCAATGCCAGGCACCCATGAAAGCTGCTCCCTCACCCTCCCCTGCCACAGCTGGGTAGAGGAGGAGAAAAAAACTTAACAAAGGGTCCATGAGTTGAGATAAAGACTGAGAGAAAACATTTCAAGGGCAAAACTGGCTCAAGTTAAAGTTGCAAAGTAAATTTATTACTAACAGAATCAGAGAAGGATAATGAGAAGTAAAATAAGCCCTTAAAAACACCTTTTTTCCTCCCAGCCCCTCCCTCCTTCCCACCGACAGCGCAGGGAGAGAGGGCATGGGGGTTTTGGTCAGTTTGTCACCCAAGGTCTTCTTATGCTGCTCCAGGAGAGGAGTCCTTCCCCTGTGAGACTGTGGGGTGTGCCCCATGGGAGATGGTTCTCAATGAACTTCTCCAGCGTGGGTCCACTCTCATGAGCACCAGTCCTCCCAAAACTGCTGCACCATGAGTCACTCCCCTGGGCACACAGTCCTTCCAGAACTGTTGTGGCACGGGTCACTCTTCCACAGGGTGCAGTCCTCCAAAGACAGGCTGCTCCAGCTCAGAAACAAGGGCCCTCTCTCTCCACTGGGTCTTTCACTGGATCACAGCCCCCTCTAGGCATCCACCTGCTCCAGCACGAGCACCTCCACCATGGGGTGTGGGTGGATCTCTGCATCCCCCCTGGGCCCCCATGGCCTGCAGCGGCATGTGCAGCGGCACAGCTGCTTCACCATGGTCAACACCACGGCCTCCAGAGGAATCCCTGCTCCAGCACCTGGAGCACCTCCTCCCCCTCCTTCTTCACTGACCTTGGTGTCTCCATGTTGTTTCCCTCACATGTTCTCACCTCCTCCTCTTTGCTGACTACAAGAAAAAACTGTGAGTGCCCCACTTTGTTTTGATTTTCTTTTTAAATATGTTATCACAGAGGCATTACCATAATTTCTAATTGGCCCAGCTTTGGCCAGTGGTATGTCCCTCTTCAGACCCATCAGGGATTGGCTCTGCTGGACACAGTGGAAGCTTCTAGCAGCTTCTCACAGAAGCCACATATCCCCACTACCAAAAACCAGGCCATGCATAACCAACACAAGAGGTAAATTTATACTGTTTGTTCTATTTGCTGACCATATTAGTTGTATAGCTGATGTACGTGTAAGAACATTACGTGATAAAATTATAGAACTTCAAAAGTTGTCTTTATAGATTTGGAGGGGTTTCTGTTTCTTTTTTATTTCATCAACCAAGTCACAGATTTTATAAATAATTTTTAAGGTTTAACAGCTAATTAAAAGTAAGCTAATGCAATCTTTGCAAAGAGTTCTTGGCATTTCTTAACAAATCCAAAGGTTAAAATTTTGCTTAACAATATTTTTAGAAGATAGAGTTAGGAAATGTAGCATTTATTTTTATTTAGAGAGATGAAAAGAGGACTACATTCAGGAGATGAGAGAAACAAACAGAATGAAATAAATAGTCTGCTAAGAAAAAAAAGAAGGTGGTGTTTTATCCATGAGTCTTAGACATAGAAATAAAGTAACAACTGGGCAATACTAAGAATTTGGTTCTTAAGGTTTAGATCTGTAAAGGAACATGCCCATAATATGAATTTGAGTTATATTTTAATGTTGGTGTTCATGTTCATAATGTAATGTTGTTGTTCATGCTCATAATTTAACATTGGTTGTTTAATATCCTATTTAAACCACTTGCAGAACCTAGGCACTTTGATGTCCATAGTGTGCATAGATGCACATAAGATTTTCCTAGTGCTTGGTTGGCCTGTAATCCTATGTCTGGATGTATGCAGGACTGTCATCTGGGCAGGAAGGAGCACACACATTGTGCTTAAGACCTCAGAGGAGACACAGAATTTTCCCCTTAGATTTTCTGAAGGCCCAATAAGGCAACAGTGCTCTCAGTCTCTTAAGTCATATTAACCCTGGAATCATCAAACATGACAGCTTTAATCATTATGCTTTAAAAATACCATTGCAGGAGGTACGAATTGCAAGCATTTTTGATAATAGGTTTGTTTACAGTAAACAAATGGGAGAAAAAGAATATTTTTCAGAATCCATTTCCTAAGCATCAGTTAAATTCTTCTGCTCCTTTAAAGCAATACCATTAATATAAGAGTTCATATTTTCTTAGTCTGCTAACAGTCACGCAAAAGATGACATCTTGGAGTCCCACAGGTAGGTCATTCAGCTGGTAAAGAGCCTTAGAATGGGTTGAGTTAGGTTGGGTTGGGTTGGGTTGGGTTGGGTTGGGTTGGGTTGGGTTGGGTTGGGTTGGGTTGGGAGGGGAGGGAGCTTCAAAGAGCATCTATCTCAACATCCTTACTAGTGGCAGGGGCATCTTTCACTAGACCAGGTTGCTCAAAGCCCCATCAAACCTGACCCTGAACACTTCCGAAAGTGATCTATCCACAGTTTCTCTGGACAGCCTGTTCCAATGTCTCACCAACTATATAATAAAAAAATTACTCTTTATGTCCTAACTAGTCTCTTTCAGTTTAAAATTGTGTCGTGTCCTGTCACTACAGGCCTTGGTATAAGTCTTTTCCTGTGTTTCCCCTTTGTGCTAGTTTGAAAGCAAATCACTGGGAGGAATTGACTCCACACAAATATCTTGTGAGAGATTCCAAGTAAGAACTACAATTTAATATGAAAATTACAATAAAGGCAATAGTACAGAAACACTGGCTTAAACTGACAAAGTCAGAATACGACCTCATACCCTGTTGGTCAGGGTGGTGGCAGCAGTCTGATTAAACTATGACTGCAGTCTCACTGGAGTGACGGAAATGAAACTCGAGATAATTTTAGTTAAGGAGGTAATATAAGAGCAGATCTTTATTTGAAGGCCTTCAGAGGCAGTTATGGAAAGAAGTCCACAAAAGCCCCCCTCTCAACCCCGCCAAGGGTGAGTACATTTTTATAGGTTTTAGGAAATTAGCATAATTAATAAAAAGCACCGATTATGAGGAGATCCCCCCCAGGCCAAGCCCCTTCTCTGGAGTCCCCCTGTCAGCACTAGCTGTGCTCTGTGTATGAAATGTATCTCAAAGAGTTGTTCTCAACCTTGGTTCCCAGGAGGAACCAAGATCTCATTGGGACCCCGCACTTCCCAGAGCTTGGAGCTCTGGAATTTGTTTTGTCTTTCTGCCTAGGGAAAGGCCACAGAAAAGTACTAGGAAACTAGCCACCACTACAATAGGCTACAGAGCTACAAATATATGTGTGAAGAATACCGAGAAAAAGGGCAAAAACCAAACGGCATCTCCAAACCCCAGATTATATGCAGGTAAGAATGTTTGGTACTTCCCCCAGGGCAGGGCATTTCACAAAACGATGATGTAATTCTATGAGCCATTCTTGGGAGTCCTTGATGGCCCATTAGCAGACATGCCCCCCCCTTTAGACTGAGTGTGGATTGTACAGCTGTTGCAAATGACCAACCATTAAGAGTTCATCAGAATGTGATGTAGGTGGTGACAGAATACATTCTTTGGTAACCCAAGACACCCTTTTATATACTGGGAAATAGATTCTGGTCCATGTTTCCAAGGTTGCTTATGCAGTTTGTGTTTTATGGCATTTGGGGAAGACAGAGACTAAGAGCATGTGAGTATGAGCAAGTGAGAGCATGAGTGAGTGAGGGGAGTGAATTGGGTATCCTCAGTTATTACACCTCGGAAACTCTTTTGCAAGACTGGATGTAGATGGCTCCTTCATAGCTTTAACTGCCTCCAAGGAGATAAATTGTGGCTTTACCTTAAATCTGAGAGAGAACATTAGGACTTAAGATTTATATTGTGTTTCTGAATTTTATATTGAGTACTCAAGAGGCTAGCTATAATGACTATTATTCTAGGAATGCCCTGTTCTTGTCCTTATATTGCATAAGATCTCGGGTCTTATATGTTGGCAAAAATTAAGCCTAGTTCTTGGTCTGGACAATTCACTCTAATTAATTTTTCCTCCTTCTTCCCCCAGACATTAAAAAATAAAATATGTCACATGATTTTTTAAATTGTTTTTTAATACACTACATTCAGTGGTGCTTTTAAAAACTTCATAATTTATAATTTTTTAAGTTGGTATTTAATCTTTAAGTATCTTATATGCTAAAGAAAACAGTGAATATATGATACATGAAAAATCTATGAATTTTGACTCCTAACTGAATAAGGATGGCTGATGAGAAAGCGAAGATTCATAATGTCTCAAATAATCACATATTGATAGAATTTAAAGTTTGTATATCTTTTTGTCTTGAATTTGCTCAGTTGTTGCCAAATTGAGTAATCAAGAGAAATTATTACATTGATATAGTACTCTTAAAATAAAAGCACTTAAAAGAAAGAGAACTTAAAAAAAAGTATAGATCAATAGTTTGCAGAATGTTAAAAAAATGTTTTTGGTATTGTTCTGATAATACAGCTGAAGAAAAAAAACAGAAAAAAGTACAAAACCAGTATAGAAAAGAATGCTTCTTTTCTGACACCGTTCTTCAATAAGAACTTTTATTTTTGTCACAAAAAGGAAGTGACGGTGGTAGAAAAATGCACATTAATACACATATTCTGAATTGTCTGTTGTTATATGGGACATTATTCAGGTATAGTATAGAAAATGAGACTCCATCCTCCTTACTGCGCTCTTGACCCTTACGCTGGAGTATTCAGTACATTCTGACTTGTCTAGTTGGACGTGACCAGAATTCAGAGTTTGAAAACTCCAGCTTTGAGGGAAAACTTTCATAGTGAATAAGGAAGTATGTAATTTCTGTACTTGCTTTTAAGAAGAAGGTAGTTTTAACCTTACACTTCTATAAATATTTATAGGCCCAGATCCTTGGTCTGACTTTTGTTTTATTGATATTCATCAATTATTTTTTCTTTCAATTCATAAATATTTGATGAAAGGTCACATTCAAAAAATTTTGTTTTAAGTAGAGAATTTAGACAGTTTCTTAGGATATGATGAATTTTACTCTTTGAACTAACCATTTCACATCATCCTATGCCCAGATATACCTGTTACTAGTTACACTTGAGGGAAATACTTTCTTCAAGCATCCTACAAATAGTTTTGGGAAAATACAATCAATTTTAGGCACAATTTGATGTACAGCTGTACGAAACTTTCTCTTCATAAACATAGTCTTTTCACTCTATTTTTCTAAGAACCAGTGCAGAATTTAATCAATAGCAATACCAATATGAGACAACTAATGCATTAGTGTGGCTAAACCTAGATCAAAGAAAGTCAAACAAAACCCCCAAAACCCAACCATCCAACCAACCAGCAGGAAGACCCCAATTTCTCATGGTTCTTTCAAAGAAGTGTAGTCTAAACTGCTCCTATCTAAACTATTCTAGCCTAAACTGCTAAACAAGTCTTCTTGTGTAGTCTAAACTGCTCTTATCCATTGAATTAGGGCTTTTTCTTCTTCTCACTTGGAGCTATGCCATATACTGAATTCTCTCTCCTGGCAGTTCCTCCAGAGTTTTGTTTGGTTTTTTGGGGTTATTTTGTTTGGTGGTTTTTTTGTTTGTTTGTTTGTTTGTTTGTTTGTTTGTTTTGTTTTGTGGGGTTTTTTTTGTTTTGTTTTGTTTTGGGGTTTTTTTGTGTGTGTGTCACAATCAGTTAGTCACACCCTTAATCAGACTCAGGTGACTTTTGTTATCCTTAGCAGTTGCCTGGTAGATAGGGAGATTTGTTGCCTAGACAGGATAGTAGTTTGTGCTATAGAAGAGAGAGTGATCTGGGTTAATTGTGATGTCTTCAGTAAGATACTGATAGGTCTTTGGTATGTTTCTTCTTTTGATAGTTGTTTCAAATATTTCCTAAGTCTTTCTGTGGTTGTGCTATGCCTTTTTTTTCTTGTGAAATAAGGAAATAATAAGTTTTTTGCCATAGGTGAGTGTTTATAATAAGACCTTGGTCAAAATGTAGGAGCATTGAAGAAATTAATAATGTGTGAAAGAATAAAGACTTCTAGATGAAATTATGTTCTCAGAGATACCAGACATGAAATTTCACAATGTCTTTAGGGCAAATAAACACAGGTTTGAGAGAGAAAGAACAGAGTGACAAGATGAGTAGTCTCGGAAATATTTTAGTGACTTTCACTTGAAACCTGAACCATCCTCAAATTAGAATTTCTTGTGTAGGCACAACCAATCTCATGTTCTTCACTAAGCAACCTATAAGTTAAAAGGTCTTGCTAGCCTGTTGACTGTGGATGCATCCATTAATCTGTATTAGCTGACTACATTTTTAATCATGAAGAGAATATATTCACTGAGACCAACAAAACCTACAGCATAAAATAAATCTTTGCTTAGTGTTGAAGTTGAAGAAAAATCTCTCAAATTAATTTAACTAGGGAATGTACTTCAGGGGATGTGAAAGGAGCAAGCAAGGAAGGAAGAATTGTTTTAAATCTTTATTTGAAGTCATTGAGAACAATTCAGCTGTATCACAAGCAGTTTCTCTTTGCTGATATCCAGCAATCTTTAGAGACATTGTGGAATGGCCCAAGTGAAAACAGTACTTACAGGACAACAGAGTTGTTTTTCACCTAGAAACAATTCCCTTTCTATGCTTAATCTTTTCATAACTTTGCTCTTTTGTTTTACAGGGTTTTGTTTGGTGTTTAGTACAGGTCTCCTGCTCAGTGGATGTAACTTCATACAGATGTTTTGATTTTTTCATGCAGTCTAGTAGGGAAACATAGCTTGCAAAAACAAAACAGCAAGCAAAGAAGACACACAAATAACAACCTCTTAATGCTGACTTTTTAACTAAAAATAAATATCATTACCTCTCGGGGTATACTTCATAAGACAGAGCTTATTTATTATCGAATATTTTCTTCTTCCTCATTGTTTTGGTCATCCTTAAATAAAATAAAAAACTCAGTGACAAAGTAATTGAGAGCACAGAAGTAATTTGATGTGTTGAGCATGCCTCCCTAATCCATTTATTCCTTTGTTATAAAGTGTATAAACAGAAATTTCTGCGATAGAAATATGTTTATTACACTACCTGGTGTAATAAAAATATTAATTATTGGTATCATAGGTGCCCAAGATGCATAGCTTCTTGTTATAATGTACTTCCATATTTTCTGCTACTCCCAGCCATACACCTTCTCGACGTCACTCCATGATTTATGCTAACCTGCCAGGCAGCATAATGTAACTTCAATTAAAAAAATCTATTTTCTCCTATTGAAGGTGTAAAGAGGTGCATTTTCCATGTTAATGATAGGAAAGGGTTGTTGTGAGGTAGTGTGTATTAGAATGTGATAGAACAGGAAAATTAAAAACAAGGAATGGAAAGTTTGTCAGCAGTAATAACACCAGCAGTAAAAATATTTTACCAGGAAATGTGTGCTGCTTTAAGGTTTTCTTTTTGGAAATATCAAAGACATCAAGAATATAAAAAAGCTGGAAAATTACTGATTTTAAAAGAATGGTAACAGCTAGTGTTATGCTACATGATTGCACAGACATCTTGAACTGTCCTTTATCAGACACTGTCTCCTTTTTCTACCTGCTACACTTTATGCATTCCAAAATCTCCCCTTAAATTTCCTTTGTGGAAAGCTCACTTCATGTTAGCCCACTGAGCAAGCTGACTCTCTTATTTTCATGCATGGAGTAGATGTCAATCT
Organism: Promerops cafer; assembly: GCA_013398275.1. Taxonomy (NCBI): domain Eukaryota; kingdom Metazoa; phylum Chordata; class Aves; order Passeriformes; family Nectariniidae; genus Promerops; species Promerops cafer. Next base: position 179,770 of record VZSE01013524.1, read on the forward strand.
TTCTTCATTAGTGTGATGGTTTAACCTCAGCCAACAGCCAATCCCATGCAGCCACTCACTCATTTCCCAACCAGCAGGGCTGGGGAGAGAATGGGAAAGATAAAAGCTGGAAAACTCGTGATTTAAGATAAAGACAGTTTACCAGGTAAAGCAAAAGCCATGCACCAAAGTAAAGAAAAGCAAGGAATTAATTCACTGCTTCCCATGGGCAGCCAGGTAGTTCAGTCATTTCCAGGAGAGCAGGGTCCCATCGCATGTAACAGTGATTTGGGAAGACAAGTGCCATCACTCCAAAGACACGACACCACCACCACCAGCACCAGCACCAGCACCACCACCACCACCAGCACCAGCACCACCACCAGCATCACCACCAGCACCAGCACCACCAGCACCAGCACCACCAGCACCAGCACCACCAGCACCANGTAGTTCAGTCATCTCCAGGAGAGCAGGGTCCCATCGCATGTAACAGTGACTTGGGAAGACAAGTGCCATCACTCCAAAAGTGCCCCCCTTCCTTCTTCTTCTCCCCAGTTTACATACTGAGTGTGATGTCATGTGATCTGGAATAACCCTTTGGTCAATTTGGGTCACCTGTCCTCACTGAGTTTCCTCCTAACATCCCATGCAATCCCAGCCTCCTTGCCAGTGTGGCAGTATTGAAAGCAGAAAAGGCCTTGGCTCCATGTAAGCCCTGCTCAGCAGTAACAAAAACATCTCTGTATTATCAACCCTTCAGCACAAATCCAAAACACAGCCCTGTGCTAGCCACTGTGAAGAAAAGTAACTCTACTCTAGCCAAAGCCAGCACAATTAGCTTCAACACAGCTTCAATACCAAGGTGCAAATTTCTCAGTAATGTCTTTCAGGAATTATGTCAGATGGGCTCCTAATATTTGCCTGTTAAAAACTAGTAATTGTCTACGTTTCACCTTGTTTTTGCAAAAATTAGTGTCAGACTTTTCTTTTTTCTTATGCCTAAAAAATACATTTTTCTATTCAAAGTAATTCAGATGCTGTTGCCGGAAACAATTTTTCTGCTGTATCTTGCATACACAATATTTATCACATTTTTAGAACACCAGCATGCTTCAATCAAAACAATCTATTTTTACACTGCAAAAAATTATGGATTAAATATGTCTAACAAACAGAAGGAAAAAAAGGAGTTCTGTGTTTCTATTTTCAGATTACTTTAAGATTTTTGATTCAGAGAAAGTAATTTCCTATTATTCTTAGCTCATTTCCCTACTTTGAGGCACTTCTCTGCTTCTCTTCTCATTAAACAGATAATCTGTGTTCCTCAAAACAAGAATGTTTAAAACACCACATCTAATAACATCACATAATGTCAGCAGTTGCAGGTAGCACAAATCCTGTGTCTTAAAGTCACCTGAGGAAATTTTATGAGTTTGAGAACTCTGCCTGAGGCACTTTTGACTCCTGCAACTAGTGATTGCATGCATCTTCTCATGTTCCATACATGTTTCATTACTCTTATTAAATGTCTCTAAGTATTTTTACCTATTTTCATTTATCAACAAGTGTGAAAATAGTGTCTATCCTACTGAATATTGGATAGACTTATTTTTGAAGAGGTACTATCAAAAAGGTGTGTTTTTATTTCTTAATAAGAACCATGACCTGAATTAGCATTCAGGTAAATGAATTTTAATTTTAAAAGTTGGATTAGACAAATAAAGATGAGACATTGAAGGTAAACTTCCAGAAGTATTTTTGCACAGGGAAGATTTCTGTAGTCCTTCATTATTGTATTTTAGCGAGCACTGCTAAAGAATCTAGTAGTAGCCTTGCAATGTTGTTCATTGTTTGTTTTGGGGGGATTTTTTTTCCTGAAGGGATATAAGAAGAGGGTTGTTTTGCTAAATTCTGAATTTTGATCTGAGTCCATTGAAGAAATTGAGACCAGGCTGAACAGTATAGCTCAAGGATAGGATTAAAAGGATAGAAAGCCCTCTTCCATGCAGTACTCAGCACATACTCCTGACTATAATGTTGATCAGCGCTCAGTATAATAATGCCAAGCACTCTTTGTTGAACTCCTACTGCTAATCCTTGCTAGTTTGAGGAATTGTTAGGTTTTGTGTGTGTGTTTGTGTATGCAGATCACTAATTGTCATATTCATTATTAGAGGAAAGAAAACCTCACTGGATGGCAAAAGCTCTAATCTTTGTTTTACTTGCTAATTATTTTGAATTCAGATTTTGCAAAGAACAAAATAACAATATTATATAAATTTAGCATATTTAGTGAACATATTTGTGTCCACTGACTTTGTGTAATGTGCAAACGACAACATCTAGTGCTTCACTAAATGTTTAAAAGGCATAACAGCTCTATTAATTGTGGTTTTAAGAAAAGTTTCTTTGCTAACACTTGCAGCTGTGGCTACTAATCAACTTGGCTCTTCTCCTCCTGTAGTATGTGCAGAGAAGTTCCCCTGGCTTTTATCCCAGTCCAGGAACACATCTTCAGCTGTGAACACGGAAGGGGATGGGGGTGTTGAATATACCCTGAGCAAGATGAAGAAACAAACAAGGTGAAATGCTGGTAATCATGTCTCAGTTTGAAAGGAAGTGAGTTTTTGGGGAAGTTTTAGTCAAACCAATCAGCGGTCAGATTTGAATATTGACACTTGGTGTGACCACTGAAGACGTGAGTCACCTCTGAAGACACACGGGGTTAAAAGCAGAGAATTCCCAGAGTTCACTCTTTTTCTGCCCCAGGAGCCTGGAGGGTGCACATCTCTTTCCCACCCACCCAGACAGAGGCTGGGTGGGGGAGGGAAGCCATGGAGGCCCAGGCTGAGGTAGGCCGGAGCCCTGAAGAGAGAGAGAAGGTGGAAGGGAATGGAACCGGGCCAGCCCCTGCAGGACCGAGGGGTGGAGAAAACACCGAGGTATCTTTTGTTCCCCCCCACCCCAGAAGAGGAAGAGAGAGAGAGCCTGTGCTGGCAGAGGAGGCAGTGGGGGGGAGATGCCCAGCATGTGGGAGTGCCACAGTGAGATTTCAGTGCCCTGAGGGCAGCGGAGCTCGGACTTTTAACCCTTTCCTGGGTGAAGGAAACTTTGTGAAACATTAGTCCTCCTGGCTGGTGGTTTGAGAGAGAAGAGAGACAGTCTGGGACCTGAGATGTTAAGAGGAAGATGGAGAGAAGCCGAAGTGGGAGGAGATGATGGAGTATCTTTTTTAGCTGGACTTTTCTTGTATAGCCATAGACTGAACCACGTTACCTGTAATACATGAGACTGCTTTTAGGGGGATGCGATGGCTTGAGCCAAGAGAGTGACCTGCTGTAATGATATTATATAAAGGAGTGAACAGAGGAAGATGAAGAGGGTGTAGTGGTGCCTTCTGTCTTCAGGGAGAAGAAGAGCTCTGTTCTTGAGACCCTCAGCCCCAGGGGATGAGAAAATGGGGGGGGACTGTTGTCGCAAAAATGAGAAGACCCTCGGCCCCAGGGGATGAGAAAATGGGGGGGGACTGTTGTCCCAGAAATGAGACATAGGTTTTTTTTTTTTCCTACACTTGGCAAAGCATCCTTGAAAAACCCTATGAGCAGTTTCAGTCCATGGATGGTGGTGAGAGCACTGTACATGGAAGGAGGATGTCACGATGGCAGATTTTCTCCAGGCGGTGCCATGTGTGACATGGAAACATGGGGAGTTTCAACCCTGTTTCGTGGGGAGGACTGTGGTACAAGAGAGACTCCTCTCTCCCCTGATAGACTGAGAATTGATTATCAGAGTGTTGGTAACTTGATCAGGACTCCAAGATTTTTTGTCTCACTGTGCTTTAGTGAAATTGGGTGGGAGGAGGAGGAATGGTTTAAAAGGTTTTCATTCTGTTTCCTGTGTGTTTCTTCTGATTTTAGTTTGTAGGTTAATAAAGTCTTTTTTTCCCTCTCTTTCTAAGTTTGAGCCTGCTCTGCTCTGTTCCTGGTCACATCTCACAGCAGTTAGTTAAAGAAAATATATTTTCATGGGGGCACTGGCATTGGGCCAGTGCCAAACCCTGACACACTATCATAGTAGAGAGCAAGGAAAACATAGAAAAGCAGGAAAGAGCAAAGAACTACGGAAAGCAAGAATGGTAATCACCACCAAGAATCTGCAGCATCCCATGAAGATCCTTCATCTTCCATTTGTCGGTAGTTGGGTGCACTCCATAAGGGCTTGTGGAGCATGTTTTTACACGTGCTTTTTTGTCATGTGCTTTTCCAAGCCCGGGGACCATGGCAATGGCATTCTCACCATGAAGACGTTGGTGCTCTTGAGACATTTGCATGATTCACTTAAAGTCTATAGGTTGAAACCTGGGTGTTCATGTAGCATTCGTGTGATAGATGACTGGGTGTTACAGTTTGCACTGTTGGCAGTTCAGTCATGAGAAATTTTGATCTAGTCCTACTGTTTTGTAAGTGCTACAATTCACTCCAACAGACCCAAGATTTTAAAATACTTAGACAGGAAGGACCTTTGAGGTTCTTCTCCTCTGAGATTACCTCACTTCTGAAAGTCATATAGGACTTACTATTTGGACTTGAAACAAATAGCAAGCCAAATATGACTTTAGTTCCTAGACAAAGGGTAGAGAAAAGCAGGTGAAAAAAAGATCTAAAAGAAAGCTAAAACTAGCTCCTTAAGGCACTCAGTGAATCCTAGTGAATCCTTCTGACAAATCTGTTGCTCACACCACAGTAAAATGTGTAAATAATTCAGAACTAAAGAATAATTCAGTCTGAGGTTAAAAGTAAGTGGCAACTGTGATCTGTTTATTCTAGATCACATAGGTGCTTGAACAGTGAAGGAATTGCGCTGTTTATTTCTGCTGTTGAAAATACCTAATGAATATCTAAAAATTATGAATATGGTAAAATGCCCCAATTTTCGCTTGGCCTAAGCTACCAATAAGGTAGCTAGTATTGTAGTAGCAATTTTTTTCTTGATTTAGAAGATTAAAATATAACAACCAGCTTGTGTAAACTGGTACGTCAACATTTGAACTTAAGCAAAATGTCAGTTTGCATCAGCAAAGATTTTTGACTTTTCTCTTAGAATAGGAATTTTTCTTCTAAACATTAAAATAGGACCAGGCTATACATTTTTGGGGATTTTGCAATGTCTGTGGCTGGACAGAAATTCTGTTTGCATTAAAACATGTTTACTGGTTTCTTAGGAAATAGACTTTGGTGGAAGAGTTTGAGAAGCAGGTAACTAAACAAATAGGAATAAAGAATTAAGCTCAAATAGTATTATGCTCCATGTAGGGGACATTTCTCCCTACACTTCTTCCTGTTTCATCTGTGTTTACTGTAGCTGTTGCATTATCAGTACTCTTTAAAGTTTTGATTTGCTTAAACAGTTTTGTGGTAGAAAATAAAGTCTTACATATGATTTCAAGTCATCACTAGCAAAATGTGGTGAATGGCAAAATGAAAAAAATCCTGATTTTCTCTTCATCCAAGGTAAGGGAGAACCTGCTACATATTAGTGGCAGCACTGCTAGGACAAACCATCCTTAGCTGGGGAGGAGATAATGGAGCAGTCACCTATTCTTTCTTTATCCTTGTAGCAACTTAAATTTTCTTCTGGTAATTACATTATATTTTCACTTGATACAGAATGTTTTTCACATGTTGGATACTTTTTTTGTTCCCTTGATAAATGCTTATAGTCAGCTGTCTAAGTTGCATCCATTCAGTGCTCTATAACTGGCTATTTATTATTTGCACTTATAAATCCAGGGCCTTTGAAATCAGTGTGTTATCTTAGTTGTTATCTTAGTGTCAGTTATCATCCTATTTGTGCTCTTCGGGAGCCTATTCTACCAGTTTGTGAACATCAGCTTCTAGTTGAAGTGGTGGCATTTTTCTCCAAGGCAAGGAAGAATAAAAAAGAAAAAAATAAGGAAAAAATAGGAAGAAACAGTTGAAGGTCATCTTGTAAAAAAATATCTAATCACTAACATTGGCATCAGAGTATTTAATTGTGTAGTCTGATGAGCCCTGAAACAAAAGAAGATGGCATTTACCAATGAACTCAATAGGATAATTTTCATATACCTAACTAACCACACTATTTACAACCATCAGTCACTGAACTGCAAGAATCTGAGGCTTTGTAATTATTCTTAGATACTGGTAGTAGAGAATTTGTTGCCACAATATTGGAAAAGGAAATTACATTATTAAACTGTTAATTAATGTAAGTGATTCTAGAGCAGGTAACTACAGGTATATAGTGTTCAGTTATGTGGTCCTGAAGTTTTGATGCTTCTCCCTTCAGGATTATTAGCTGCATGGTATATTCACTGCAATATAAAATAGCGTCCAGCCTGGCTGTGATGGGCTTTTGAAAGTCATGCTAATTTGTTTTCTTCTCCTATTTTCTGTGTGATGCTTCTTTTATGACTACAATGGCTTTCTGGTAAGGAATAGAGGAGTGAGGCATTATAGCATGTTGCCCAGAGAAGCTGTGGATGTCCAATCCCTGGCACTGTTCAAGGCCAGGTTGGATAGGGCTTTGATCAGCCTGGTCTATTGTCCACAGCAGTTAGATTGGAGGTAGGTGATCTCTAAAGTCCTCTCCAACCCAAACTATTCTAGGATTCTATAATTCTAAAAGTTTAACAGCCTTTGCTAGATGGTGGCATTACCTCTGCTTTATTCTGTGCTTCCTCTGAGGCAATAGTGGAGGCAGCTATTGTAAGACATGGTAAAAGAAATTTGCTACTCTCTCAGTAGGTGGAAAGCAAAATGTACACTAGTAATATGCTAATATTGAGATGGAGAAATGTAGAGTATTTCTTAACACAGGTGTTGAGCCATCAATAGGGAAAACATTGGGGAGGTGTCATAGCCAACACTCTCAAATGCCAGCCCAGTTGTTTGCTGATGAAGTGGAAGAGAAAATCCCCACCTTGCTCTTTAAAATTAATAATTGACATTGTGTTTCAGGCTTCATGAATTCATTAAGTATTCTTTCTAACTAGTAAAGTCACAATGCTGTTGAAAACAAAAGCAAACAATTTATTTTACAAAATTTGCCATTCATAAGTGTCAGCAGCTACCCCAGTCACTCAGGCTGCAGCCAACACCCCAGCTACTTAGGTTGTAGCTAAACCAGCAGTGAGCCTAAGACTGTAGCTAAACCGGACAATGAGTCTCAACCAATGGCTGTTGCTCCTACCATGAGAAGTGGAAAACACACAACCAAAACCAATCAGCCAGTGGGCAATGATGATCCAAGGGAAGGATCCTCAACGCCAATTACTGACACAAAATCAGAAGTCACTATTGAGTCCTTTTCCCTGAAGGACCTTTGTGGCCTAAGAAAGGATTACACTCGATGACCTGATGAATTTATAGTTAGTTGGTTAGTCTGTCTTTGGGATGCTGCAGGTGAAGCTACAATTCGGGACAGTACTGAAGCGAGGCATTTGGGATCCCTGTCACCTGATCTGGTTATCAACCAAGGAATGATGAGGGCGCCTAACCCTCACAGTCTCTGGTCCTGGGAAGTGTGGCACAAAGATATTTGTGTGCAGATGATCTCTATATGCAGCAAACCAGTGGAAGACCATAGAACAAGGGANCGCCTAACCCTCACAGTCTCTGGTCCTGGGAAGTGTGGCACAAA